>FYEV01001555.1:121941-189613 GCA_900188565.1 Geosmithia flava | reverse complement strand
ATGAAGTGGGGGGGAGGGGGGTTGGCTGGTACGAACCTTGATGCGACGAGGTCGACCTTCCTCCTCGAAACGACGCTGCTCCTCGAGGATAAGGCTTGCAGAAACGGTGGCACCCTCAGAGTATCCGAGAATTCCCTATCGGCCACGGTGTTAGCTGATTGTGCACGCCATGTATGTGGTCTATCTCTCTCTCTGTATGTTTGGGGAAGGGTGGGGGGAGGACATGAAGCGCATACATCAATCTCGGGATCCTCGTCAATCTTGTCAATGAGCTCATCGAGGGAATCCTTGAGAGCCTTGTTGGAAAAGGGCTGATCGTCCTGGACCAGCTTGCGCAGAGTATCTTCGGCCGTCATGCCCTGCGGTAGGTCGCGGATCTTGGTGAGGACGTCGTCGAGGGCGCTCATACCGTCATAGTTGATGAAGCGGTATAGAGGGGGAGGGCCAAAGTAGTCCTTGAAGCCGGCGGGGGGGACGGCCTCGTGGCTTCCCGAGATCCATTTGAACTCGACTGTTCCCGTCTTTTCCACGGCCTGGGTGAATGGTTGGAGTTGGATTTGGAATTTCTGTTTTGGTCTCTCATGTTAGTCAAGATAGGTGGCTTGTGACAAGAAGGAGCAGCGATAGCTTTATGTGTTGCAAAACTCACGTCGGCATTGCTGTAAGAGCCGTGAAGGCATAGGACAGTCATGATGGTCTGTTGTGTGTAGAGGAAATGAAACGATGTGTATGTGTTTCTTTGTTCTTCTCTCTGGGGGCTCTGTTTGTTCAAGATTCAAACGTGGGATTTGTATAATGTGAGTAGTAAATGTAGAGACAGGGATCAAAGCAAAGTATTAATAGATGGGATCAACAAAGGCAACAGAAAAAGTACTATGTACCTCGGTCGGAAGGAAGGGGGGATGGGATAGTAAGATCAATGACTTGTCGGAAAGGGGAGGGGGGGGGAGAGAACAGGAGGGGGAGAGATTGAGGATTGTGTGTTTTGTCTAGTCTGTACATGAGGCAAGCTCTGTTCGTCTACGATCCAAGACGGCGTGCACCTTGGGACTATTTTACCCAGTCATAGTTATTACTTTGGATTGACTACTACTCATACGCTATGGGATCTGCGTTACATCCTTACATATTTGGAAGAGATAGAGACTCTGAAATGGGTAGTGTTTAGTTCGATGTGGGTGGGGGGCGAGCTCTTAACCGGGTCCAATAGACAAGGAGAAAGAAAGAAACTTGGAATAAGAGGGTGAGATAATGAGTGAGAGACAATTACGTCGTACTGTATCAGGTAGTTTTATCATCTTTCTTTTTTGTCGGCGTGTCTCACTGGGGGAGGGCATTGGATGGGCTGGTTGGTGGTTTGGTGGGCCAACAACGTGGATTCCTCTTGGTCGTGCAGTTTTGTCTGGTTTTTTTTCTGAGTCAGTGTGAAGATGGTGTAGTATTGATTGTTCATGGTGATGCTACATTGTAAGAGCTACTGCAATGTATTCTGTGAAGTGAACGTGTAGATGTTGACATGGAGGCAATGCGCTATCACCAGACGATTGCTTCATACGCATGTATGAATGTACATGTAGCTAGAAGGCACAGCTCGGTGTAAGTAAGATATCAACCCTAGACAGAAATATGACTGCAGATAGAGTGCATACAAGTCCAATGGTGGATGCGATACCGATAGCGAGGAAATAAAAGGCAACATACCATGGGCATGTCGGTAACGATAGCGAGCTGCCGAGACGAGCGATTGAGGCTTAACGGTACTTTCCTTCTTTCGTCACTCGCATGTGCATTCTGACGATTGATAAGTCGGATATCGGGCTGGTCATATACATGTACAAAGGGTCATATATCTACATGTGCGTAGGGCCTAGGCTCATGGTGTACAGCACTGGCCAAATGTTCGAGCACAAGGTAAGACGGTGCATCATGCATGTCCATCCGGGCACCATCTCATCATGCGGCATGCTGATGCACGCATTTGCATGGATGCATACCCGAGACAAGCATGCAGTCAGTTGAATAGACTCTATAAAAAGGTACGTGGTATAGACATTTGAACCTCTTGTACGACGTGTACATATCGTGTAGGTGATATTCTACAGCTTCAATGGCAACTAGAGAGATGGACTGTTTATCATGGTATCATTACTACCTAGTAGTGCTAGTAGTAAACCCATCATGGGAGCTCCTGGATGCTCAAGTTCAGCCTCGAGCAAGGGTCATGAAGCCATGCCCTTCATGGATAAGCCCAGTTGCGGTGATTGTGGTATATCACATTATTATGAGGATAAAACGACAAGAGACCCCGTAAAGAAGATGGGCCTGTTATCTGCCTACGAGCTAATAACTCTGACGATGCTACGCTGAACCGACGTTGTATCACGCCATTGAGATATTTACTATCTTGATCAAGCTGATTATTTTTAGTACTGGCAACTAAGACGGGATACTAGACTTGGACGAGCTTCTCTAGTTGGCAAATCCGAATGCAATGATACTTCAACGATAACGGCAGACTGTTAAAAGAAGCTGTATAAGAAAGAAGGTTACATACATGTAAAATGCATACGACATATATTGATGATTGAGCGAGAGAGAGGGATCAATGTAAGAGTTGAGACAAAAGCCATGTCACGAGGACGGACCCCCCCAAGATGGTGTGGAGGGGAGAACGTGCAAGCAAGCAAGGAAAAGGAAAAGGAACAACCAACAGAGTTGAGATAGATTTGCCGAGGAGATTTCGGGTTCGACAAGGATTTGACCAAAAAAAAAACATGTGTCTTATGGAAACAAGCCATTCAATGATACATGCAGAGTACACAGATGTATCCAGCCCCCCCCCCCCTTCATGATCGGGAGGTCAACAAGGCAGTTGGAGGATGTATCAATTCATTGATAGCAACAAGAAACAGTGCAACCAAAGCCAACATGACTTTCTTCCCTCCGATTCAGGGAATTTGAGTAAAAAAGAGTTAGGTGCGAGTCATAAAAGCTGCACTAATAGAGACTGGACATGCATATCCACTTCTTTTTTATTCAATTTGCTACGCAATGTCGTAAGGAAACGAGACTATGTGGGACCCCCATCCCACCCCCTCGATTAGACTGAACCAGACGCATGGGAATGCACAGTCGCCTTTTTCCCTTCTGCCCCAAAGTACAAGGCATTGCCTTCTTACAAGATACCGTGTCTGACATAACGGTGGGGAGAGAGGCCACTTTGGGCACAAATGCCAATTCATATTCATTCCTAGTGTCGCGGAGACTCCCATGTCTCTTACATCTACAGGCACTACATGATTACAGAAGTAAAAACATGTAATAGTAGTAGCCAATTGCTTCCTTGGTTAACTTATGGTTGTCGTAGTACTTTGTATTATGGGCCTTACATGTACCAAGCTGCTATAACGCACTAGTTCGTTAAGAATACAGAGACGCGGGAAGATGAGAAACGATACGCAACATGACATTGATGGGGCTACTACTAGTCATCTTGCCACGATTCACGGCAACGGGAAAATGCGCAGAAAAGAAAAAAGAAAAAAAACGTCCTTTAGTTCTTTTACCTCTTGTACACTCGTACTTGTCTGCACGTGAGATTCTACCACCATCAACTCCAAATGCAAGGAGGGTTCCCATCACTACCCTCCCATTCTTTTCAAGCCGCAACATGCCATATCCCATTGCTACTATTTGATATCATTATCTTTCTTGTTCTTCACTTCAATATATCTCTTTGTGAGCAATCAATGCTCCCTCCCGTCCTTCTATTCTCGTACATCCGGGTTCGCAATCTATCACAATCTCACATATTACATCTTACAAGACCTAGACTAGACCTTGGTCAAAACGTCTCCACTCTACCTACACGGGATCTCCATCTCCGCTTACCTGTAACGGGCGTCGAAACCAAACACGCCTAGTGGGGGGGATGAGGAGGAGGAGGATCACAAGGGGGGGAGTGTCCGGAAGGTTGAAAGCTCATCTTCCATCTTTTCTCCACTCCTCCCCCCGTATGTCGACGGAGCAACCTTTTGCGCTTGTACCTCGAGGACTACTACAACTTCTCCAACTATGTGGTCACAACCTGTAGGTTATGTACTTGATCTATGAGTAGTGTAGTACTAATATCACACACACCACAAGCTCAAAAGAGAGAGAGAGAGCATGTAGCTTGATGAGGCCTGCTGTCCACTCCCCCCCTCAACTATACTTGCCCCATGGTGTGTACATTGTAAATCATCACTCCGAGGTTCCTCTTGGTGTTCAGCTGCCTCTAAGTACAAGTTGTATTACATCGAGCAACGAGGCAAACAAGGATGGAAAGATACACCCGATATCATACCCTGAGACGGCTCGAAAGGACTAGAGCATGGTAACACCCCCTCAAACGTCAGAACAATACAAGTAATGGTCCGTCTCCCCTGGGCCCCTTCCCCCTCGGACGCTATGGATTCTCTCTCTTTTTTCTGGAGAATAAAGAGAGCTCGTCATCAACAAATTTAATTGCCATTTCTTCTCGACAACTCAATTCATCTCCGTGCTCTTTTGCGGGCTCAATTGCGCACATACATACATACTACTCTCACAACTGATACCCACCCCCGTTTGCCCTTCTTCCTGTTTTGCCAATCTCAACTTCAAATTGTGTTCAGCCTTTTTCGATCGTCATTCTGCACCCCTGAGCATCTTCGTCTTTCTTCTCTCTCTCTCTCTCTCTTTATAAACCTTGACATCCCAACATCCTTGTCTTCCTTCCTTCTCTCTCTCCCCTGTCACACACATCTCTCAAACCATGTCCACCCCCGAACCCATTGCCATCGTTGGCATGTCATGTCGCCTACCTGGCGATGTGTCTACCCTCGATGACCTATGGACTCTCATCTCGAGATCCCGCGATGGCTGGTCTCCCATCCCCAAGGACAGGTTCTCCTCCGAGGCCTATTACCATCCTGATCCCCAAAGGGCAGGATGCTTCAACAGCAAGGGTGGCTACTTCCTCAAGCACGACCTCTCGAGGTTTGATGCCCCCTTTTTTCAAATCAGCAAGGCAGAGGCCACGGCAATGGGTACGTTCTCAATTCCAGAAAAACAAACAATTAGAAAAACACACATGACTACATATGTCTTTGTTTCTTTCTTTCCCTTTATCTTTCGAAACAAGGGAGAGAGAGAACAAGCAATTGATATCAAATGTTTCTCCACAATATCTGGATCGACACTTGACCCAATGTGTGCAGTGTGTGTAACAAGTGCCCGTGCGCCTATGACTGACACATGCCAATTCCAATAGATCCGCAACAGAGGCAACTCCTCGAGTGTAGCTATGAGGCACTCGAGAATGCCGGATTCACCAAGGAGGCTGCCGCTGGTCGGAATATGGGCGTCTTTGTCGGCGGGAGAGCATCCGACTACCGCATAGGATCTCTCAGGGACCCCAACCAGACGCCCATGTTCGACGCCACGGGCAACCATCAGTCTCTCCAGGCTGGCCGTCTCTCTTACTACTTTGACCTTCATGGTCCCTGCTTCGCCGTCGACACGGCCTGCTCCTCCAGTCTGTACGCCCTCCACTCGGCTGTCCAGAGCATTCGCTCTGGTGAATCAGACTCGGCACTCGTCGCTGGATGCAACTTGCACCTCAACCCGGATGACACTGTCTCCATGTCCATGCTAGGGTAAGTCGTGATTTATCTTTGTCCCAGTACATATATATGTTGGGCAACCTACAAGATGAGTGAGAATGATCATACTGATGAGTGGTTTTAGCATCTTCAATGATGAAGGGAAGACATTTGCCTTTGATCATCGTGCCAACAGTGGCTTTGCACGAGGTGAGGGTATGGGATGCCTCATCATCAAACCTCTGAGCCAGGCACTCAAGGACAATGACAAGATCAGGTCCATCATTGTCAACACCGGTACAAACCAAGATGGAAAGACCAATGGTATGCATTCCCCCCTCCCCTGAGTATCCGCGTCGACTAACATCCTCTTTCCAGGCATCTCATTGCCAAGCGGTGAGGCCCAGGAGCGTCTGATCCGTGACGTCTACGCGCGTGCAAATGTCTCACCCAAGGACACGGGCTTCATCGAGGCCCACGGAACAGGAACCAAAGTCGGCGACCCCATCGAGGCCGGCGCCCTCTACCGTGTCTTCGGCGAGGGTCGCACCAAGCGTTCCCCCCTGTACATGGGGTCCGTCAAGACCAACGTCGGCCACCTGGAGAATGCGAGCGGCATCATCTCCATCATCAAGGCCACCCTGATGCTGGAGAGGGGTTTTATCCTCCCCAACGTCAACTTCCAAAAGGCCAACGAGGCCATCCCGCTCGACCAGTGGAACATGAAGGTCCCCGTCAACATCCGCCCCTGGCCCAAGGACAAGAAGTACATCAGCGTCAACAACTTTGGCTTCGGCGGCAGCAACGCCCACGTCATCCTCGGCCGCCACCCCTTCTCCATCGACGACATGACCCCCGGCAAGGGCGACGTCAACTGGGGCCTGTTCGTCCTCAGCGCAAACGACGAGGACTCGGCCAAAAAGATGGCCGCCAACCTCGGCATCTACATCGAGCAGCACCCCGAGATCTTCCAGAAGAGGCTCCTGCACCACATGGCCTACACCC
Organism: Geosmithia flava; assembly: GCA_900188565.1. Classification (NCBI taxonomy): domain Eukaryota; kingdom Fungi; phylum Ascomycota; class Sordariomycetes; order Hypocreales; family Bionectriaceae; genus Geosmithia; species Geosmithia flava. The sequence goes on along the minus strand of FYEV01001555.1, from coordinate 182,984 downwards.
TTGGCGAGAGGAGGACCCAGATGCCCTGGCGCATCGCCATTCACGCCTCGTCCTGCGACGAGCTGGCCACGGTTCTCAACTCCCCGCTCGCAATCCCCAAGCGTGTTAGCAACGCGCCCAAGCTGGCCTTTGTCTACACCGGCCAGGGCGCCCAGTGGGCTGAGATGGGCCGTCAGCTCATGGACAGCCATCCCATCTTTGCTGCCACTGTCAGGGACGCTTCTGACTCCCTCACCAAGCTCGGCTCTAGCTTCGATCTTATCCAGGAGCTGAACAAGGGCAAGGACGAGTCTCTTGTTGGCCAGGCCAACATCTCGCAGCCCGTCTGCACCGCCATCCAGCTCGGTCTCACAGCACTTCTGTCATCTTGGGGCGTCAAGCCGTCTGTGACTGTCGGCCACTCCAGTGGTGAGATCGGCGCCGCCTTTGCTGCCGGAGCCATCAGCATCCATGACGCCATGGCCGTGGCCTATCACCGCGGCCAGGTCGCCTACACCATGAAGGAGAGATACCCTGGACTGAACGGAAGCATGCTTGCTGTCGGCGCCGGCCCTCTCGAGGTCAAGAAGGTGATCAAGCAGCTCGGCGTCCCGGGCCTCACGGTCGCTTGCGAGAACTCACCGGCCTCTGTCACCGTTTCTGGTGATGAATCGTCTATTGACGCCCTTGCCGCTGAGCTTGAGAGCAAGAGCACCTTCAACCGTAAGCTGCGCGTCGATGTCGCCTACCACTCTGCTCACATGAAGCTCGTGGCTGAGGAGTACCTCACTTCCATTGAACACGTGGCTGCCGGCGCTGGCGACGAGGACGTCGCCTTTTACTCGTCTCTCGAGGGAGGCCGGAGCACCACCACGGCCCTGAGCCCCAAGTACTGGGTCGAGAACCTGACCAACCCTGTCCTCTTCTCCACCGCACTGCGCCAGCTCTACGAGGAGACACAACCCGACGTCATTGTCGAGATTGGCCCGCACTCGGCCCTCGAGGGCCCCATCAAGCAGATCCTGAAGGACGTCAACCCCAAGGCTGTCGCCGACGTGAAATACATGCCCTCCCTCGTGCGCGGACAGAACGGCACTTCGTCCCTGCTCAAGCTTGCCGGCAGTCTCTGGTCCCACGGCCAGGCCATTGAGTTTTCGGAGGTCAACCAGACCAAGTCGGGCCAACAGCCCCAGCTCATCACCGACTTCCCGTCGTACCCCTGGGCCAACCACAAGTTCTGGTTTGAGTCGCGCACAAGCAAGCAGCACCGTCTGAAGCCCTTTGGCCGCCACGACCTCCTAGGTACCCTGGAGGACGCCTACAGCGACGCGGCACCTACGTGGCGTAATGTCCTATCGGTTGATAATGTGCCCTGGCTCAAGGGCCACCAGATGCAGTGGCTCACCACGTTCCCGCTGGCCGGATATCTCTGCATGGCTGTCGAGGCGGCCTCTCAGAGAGCTCGTCTGCGCGGGTTTGCGCCCGAGCAGATTTCCGGCTTCCGCCTGCGCGAGGTGAACGCCTCCAAGGCTCTCCTCCTGGAAGATGGCGCTGAGTACGAGACGTGCGTCACGCTCCGTGCCTACGCCGAGGGGACCCGGTCATACTCCAACGAGTGGGACGAGTTCCGTATCTCGTCTTGGCAGTCTGGGAGAGGCTGGCTCGAGCACTGCCGCGGTCTCGTGTCCGTCAAGAAACAGTCTGCTGTTAACCCCGTCAACGACGCCTTGTACCAGACGGCGAAGCTGCACCGCGACAATGCCACCATCGCTGGTGGTCAGGATTTGCCCCTCGAAGGCTTCTACTCCGACCTCTACAGTCGTGGAGCCGCGTATCAGGCCCCCTTCAGGGTTCAGGAGGACGCCACTGTGAACATCCGCAGCAACTACTCCACCAGCAGTATTGCTGTGCCAGAGACTAGGTCCTTCATGAGCTCGAACCACGAGGTCCCCTCCATCCTCCCCGCCGCTTTCACCGACCTGTTCTTCCAGCTCACCTACGCCATCCTGGGAGCTGGTCGTGGCCTCATGCCCACGCTCTTCATGCCTTCTGCCGTCAAGGAACTCGATATCAATGGCCTGGTCCCCAACCAGCCGGGCGACAAGGTCAACGTTGTCGCCTATGGTGTTCCCGATTACTCTAGCCCTGGCCCTGTCGACTTCCACATCTCTGCCTGGGGTGCGGACTCTGACAGGCCTGTCGTGTCCCTCAGCGGGTTCAAGATGACGCCTATCAACGACGGTGATGGCGAGGACGAGGCTGGCCCTCGCTCCATCTGCTACAAGGTCGAGTGGCAGCCCCTCAAGGGATCGCCCAAGACTGACCCCGAAGAGAACAAGGAGCACCCCGTTGGTGGCACTAACGGTAATGGAAATGGCGTTGACAGTCACGATGAGCATGTCGGGGAGAATGGAAATGGCAATGGAGCTGCTGCTGATAACGGCAACGGAGCTGCTAACAACGGCAACGGAGCCGCTAACAACGGCAACGGTCACAGCAATGGCATCAAGGACATTGGCAACCCCACTGTCATTCTTACCGACAGGGACGCCAACGATCCTCTCATCGTGGCGCTCTCCGTCATCATCGACCTCCGCACGGGCTTCAGCCCTCGCCTGTCGTCCATCGCCGATGCCCAGGTGTCGCCCGAGGACAGCTACGTCTGCCTCGCGGAGCTGGACGCCCCGGTTCTGCACTCCATGAAGGCCGAGACCTTTAGCAAGGTAAAGGATCTTCTGCTCAACGGCCGCTCTATGCTGTGGGTCACGTCGGGAGCCTACCGCTTTGCCGACAAGCCCGAGAACAACCTCGCCCAGGGTCTCGTGAGGACGGTCAGATCCGAGGCAAGCAAGGCTGCGGCGACACTCGACCTTGACGCCTCGTCGAAGCTTCTCCCCGTCGACCAGGCTGAGGTCATATACACGGCCTTCAAGACGTCTCTGATCCAGCCTGATGATGGGTCCGAGCCCGAGGCCGAGTTTGCAGAGGAAGACGGCCAGCTTGTCGTTCCCCGCGTCGTCGACCAGGAAGACATGAACCTCGCCATCTGCCGCGCCACACTCCCCTCTGCGCCTTACGAGCAGGACTTTGAGCAGCCCTCCCGCCGCCTCAAGCTGGCTGTCGGCACGTACGGCGCGCTCGACTCCATCTACTGGAAGGACGAGCCGGAGGTTGAGCTCGGCGCAGATGACATTGAAATTAAGGTGGCCGCCACGGGCATGAACTTCAAGGATGTCGTCATTGCCATGGGTCAGGTGTCCAGCCCGTACGTCGGCGTCGAGTGCAGCGGTACTGTCGCCCGCGTCGGCTCCGCCGTCAGCTCCCTGAACGTTGGCGACCGCGTCTGCGCCATGTCGCTGGGCGCATACAGCACATTCGCCCGCTGCCCGGCCACGAGCGCCGCCAAGATCCCCGACAGCATGTCGTTTGCCGTCGCCGCCTCTATCCCGGTCATCTTCTCCACTGCGTACTATGGTCTCCTGGACCTCGCCCGCATGGAGCCCGGCGAGAAGGTGCTCATCCACGCTGCCTCTGGCGGTGTTGGCCAGGCCGCGATCCAGCTGTCCAAGATGGTTGGCGCTGAGATCTACGCTACCGTCGGCAGCGTGGAGAAGAAGCAGCTCATCATGGACACATACGGTATCGCCGAGGAGCGCATCTTCTACAGCCGTGATAGCAACTTTGGCCCCGCACTTAGGGAGGCCACCGGCGGCAAGGGTGTTGATGTCATCATCAACTCGCTGGCGGGTGACCTCCTGCGCGAGTCATGGGAGTGCCTCGCCCCATTCGGTCGCTTCATTGAGATTGGAAAGAGGGACATCACCTCCAACACTAGGCTCGAGATGAGCAAGTTCGAGTACAACTGCACTTTTAGCTCTGTGGATCTGACTCTGGTGGCTGCCGAGCGGCCCAAGATCATGGGCAGGACCCTCACTTCGGTACTTGATCTCCTGGCCAAGGGCACTATCACCCCTGTCGGTCCCATCAGCACCCTTGGTATCTCAGAGGTTGAGAATGCCCTCCGTCGTCTGCAGAGTGGTAAGACAACTGGAAAGCTCATTGTTGATCATCTCCTTCCTGAGCAGAAGGTCAAGGTAAGAAATTTCACCACCCTCCCCCATCAAACTGATCTTTTTTTCCGAAGATGACGAGTTTACTGACACCGGTTTTTCTTTCTTATCAGGTGACGCACGGAGCCTACTCATTGACCCCCGTCAACCGCGACTCTACGTACCTCATCATCGGAGGTACTGGTGGCATCGGTCGGTCTATGACGACGAGGCTGGTCACCCGTGGAGCAGGCCATGTCGTTCTTCTATCCCGAACCGGCCAGGTCACCAGCGAGCTGGAGCAGCTTACCAAGGAGTGCAGTGCTCTCGGTGGCACCGTCCACGTCAAGAAGTGCGATGCCGCTGATGAGGGTCAGGTCAATGCCCTCGTGTCCGATCTGAAGACGACGCTGCCCCCCATCAAGGGAATCATCCACGCCGCCATGGTGCTGAGGGACGTTCTCTTTGAGCGCATGGAGTTTGACGACTACGAAGCCGTCGTGCGGTCCAAGGTCTATGGTGCGTGGAACTTCCACCACGCCCTTGGGGACGAGCTCGACTTCTTCGTCGTGCTCTCGTCGGTCGCCGGTATTGTCGGCAACCGCGGCCAGGCCGCCTACGCCGCCGCAAACACCTTCCTGGACGCCCTCACGCTGCACCGCCGTCGCAAGGGCCTGGCCTCGTCGTCCCTGGACCTCGCGGCCATCGAGGGCGTCGGCTACCTGGCGCAGGACAAGGAGAAGCAGGCCCAGGTTCTCAAGAACCTGTCTGGTGGCACGCTGGGCGAGCCGGAGCTCCTGGCCCTGCTCGAGGCGTCTATCGACGGCCGTCTCGACGCCTTCTGTGACGGACAGTGCATCACGGGTCTGGACCTGTCCAACCCGGCATCGTTCCCCTTTTACGCATCTGACAGCAAGTTCTCCATCCTTAGGGAGAAGGCGCTCGCCAACTCGCAGCTGAATAACGGCTCGGGCGAGGGAGGTGCTGTCCTGTCCACGTCGGAGCGCCTGGTCACAGCAGCCACCACGGAGGCCGCCGTCGAGGTGGCCATCGAGAGCCTGCTCCAGAAGGTGGCTAGCATCATCATGATGCCCGTGGAGGTGCTTGCTGCCCAGCAGAATGTGTCCATGACTAACCTGGGTCTCGACTCTCTCACGGCCATTGAGCTGCGTAACTGGATCGACAAGGAGTTCCACGCGCACTTGCAGGTTCTTGAGCTTCTTAGCTGCGGGTCCCTGCCTGATCTGACGTCTGTGATCCTGCGTAAGACGAAGCTCAAGGGCGTTTGGACGGCGGCCAAGTAGGGCGATGGTATATAGGCGTTTTTCCTTTTCTATTCTTCTTGTTTCTTTTTCATTGTTATATACCTGGTTTATGAGTGACTCGTCTTTGTCTTGATTAACATTTTCGTTTTGAATCGTTTTTCATCTTCTTTTGCCCTTCTTCTTCATACCCGATAGGACACAACAGTTTATAGTAATTTCAATTTTCAATCTATATTTATTCATTAGTCGAAGAAAACGAGCTTGTGAACTCTTGCGTTATTGATGGCTTCTGCCCTGATAGAGTTGGGTCCTAGGATTGACAAGTTGCAGGCAGTAGACCCGCAGACCCCTGAATGTGGAGAGAAGAATGGCGCCAGAGTTGCTCTCGAATGTAGGTTATTTTTCTCTTGCCTTCACTCCTCTGGTTCCTTTTATTCCGTCGAGCTCAAACATCACCTTGTTGTTCCCGTTGCACTGAGATGTTGAGATTGGAGCAAAGAGGACTGGGCTGATGAAATTGATACGTGGACGTCATGACAATGCCATTTCACCATCACTCGTACGTACTCAGGATAAAGAGACGCGGCTGCCGCTGCTCCGTACGTCGGAGGCATTTACGGAGTATCATCTTGTCCCGACACACCATGTGGGGGTTTTGAGTCCCTATTGCACCATTGACATGGACTGATACGCAAAGGCCAACAAACCCGCGAGTATCCGTATGTACGTCGACGGATGTACATTTCCATTAAGTTTTGGCGGTGGAAATGAGGAAGATTGGGCTGTCGAGGTGGCGAATGCATTTAAGGCGAGTGAGGGAGTGCGCTTGAGTCGGATAAAATAGTACTCCGTTAGTTACATATCTTTGTAAAGTCGCGTTAGGAGCATATAATTTTCGCTTTGGGAAGCACCCTTGAACTAGAGATTGCATGGTGATTCGTGCAACTGCTGCTAAGACACCCAATCGGCTGTGGACCGAGGGGCACCAACAAACGAGCAAAGTCGAGCGATAACTTTCTCCCAACAGCAACACCCTCGACCTGGTCCTTAATTCCACCATTTCGTTCCCCCCCCATCACTCGCGGCTCGACTCACACGCGCAGTGTATTTTTCTCCTTCTTTTGATAAACGATAAGACGAGGGAAATAAAGAGATGGCATCTTTGGCGCCGACACTGCACAGGGCGCAGGCGCCCCTGAGGAAAGCTTTTGCTTCGGCACCCTCGGTGACGCGCAATCTGGCTACGATACCCCCCTCCAGCGACAAGACGATTCAGCCGAAACGAAAGACTTACTTCAAGAACACGACAGTCGCGTCATTTGACGAGTTTGTGGGAGGAGGTGCCGCGTCGAAACCTCTGTCGCCGACCGAGGCGTACACTCTGAGGACGGCCGAGGTGGGGCCCGAAGGACGCAAGAGGACCATCACCCGTCTCCCGGAGTGGCTCAAGACGCCCATTCCCGCGGGCAACGACAACTTCAAGAGCATCAAGAAGGACCTGCGCGGCCTGGGCCTGCACACAGTGTGCGAGGAGGCCCGATGCCCCAACATTTCCGAGTGCTGGGGCGGCGACAACAAGAACGCCGCCACGGCCACAATCATGCTCATGGGCGACACCTGCACGCGTGGCTGCCGCTTCTGCAGCGTCAAGACGAACCGCAACCCGAATCCCCTGGACCCCCACGAGCCCGAGAACACGGCCGAGGCCCTCGCCCGTTGGGGCCTGGGCTACGTCGTCCTCACCAGTGTCGATCGCGACGACCTCGTCGACGGTGGTGCCCACCACTTCGCCGAGACCATCCGCCGCATCAAGCAGAAGAAGCCCTCGCTGCTTGTCGAGGCCCTGACCGGTGACTTCCGCGGCGATCTCGACATGGCCCGCGTCGTTGCCGAGAGTGGTCTCGACGTCTACGCTCACAATGTCGAGACCGTCGAGGGTCTGACCCCCTATGTGCGTGACCGTCGCGCCACCTTCCGCCAGAGTCTGGCTGTGCTCAAGCACGTCAAGGATGTTCGCGGCCAGGATGGCATTATCACCAAGACTAGTATGATGCTCGGTCTCGGTGAGCAGGAGAAAGAGATTATGGATGCTCTGACTGGTAAGCAACTTACTACAACGGAAAAAAAGAAAGAATGACGAATACAATGCTAACAACACAATGAATGCAGATCTCCGAAAGGCCGGCGTTGACATCGTCACCTTTGGCCAGTACATGCGCCCCACGAAGCGTCACCTCAAGGTCGAGAAGTACGTCACCCCCGATGAGTTCGAGATGTGGCGCCAGCGCGCCCTGGACATGGGCTTCCTCTACTGCGCCAGTGGCCCTCTCGTCCGCTCGTCCTACAAGGCCGGTGAGGCCTTCATCGAGAACGTCCTGCGCAAGAGATCCGGAGAGAAGGCACCTGCTGGTACGCGCATCGACCAGGCCGCCGCCTCGCTCAATGCCGAGAAACCCGCTTCCGTCTAATACCACATCTGCGTCTCTTTCTCTCCTCGTTCGAGACAACAAAAACAAAAAAACTGTATAATCAGCAGTAGAAGCGGCACGCTTCGCTTCTCTGGGCCTTTCTATTTATTGGATCTTTTCTTACTTCGGGACCGTGCATGGTTTCAGGCGTTTTCTTTCATTCTTTTTGACTGGGGGGATATCTCCCCCAGGTTTGGAGGTCGGGAACTTAACTTTAGACTGATGTGCCTTCAACAAATGGCACACAACATAACACGAAATATATATACTATTGATATGAAGTGGACCATTGATCAAAGAAACCAGCTGCTACTGACCAATATCTGTAGACAACCCACCGCATCATCACGGCGTTGCATCATTTCGTCTTGTAGCGAGTTCCATAGACCTTCATGTCTGCCAAGGTTCTCTGCCACATTCGGATCTTCCGGCTCGTCTGGTTCGGTACAATATTGGCCTAATGATCAAGCAGCTCTGCAGTGCTAGTGCCTTGTATACTTATGCCCCTCAAATGGCTACCCTTGGTTCAGGGACGCATGATCCAGCCTGCATAATGATCCACCAAAGCCCACGAGTACTCGTAGATCCTGAGCCTGGTAGGCATGCTGGAGAAGTGCAGGTATCTATCCCGACAAGCTGATATGTTACTACGTCCGCCTCTGACCCATAGCCAGTGCTCGTAAGCATCTCAGAGAAGCCCTCCCGGCATAGGATATTGCTCTTCCGGTCGCTAAAGACTTCAGATGCGCCTTTTGATAATGGCCGACGGGTGTCTCCCGTTTCTGAAACGGAGGAGGCGAATGTGTATGTCCGAGATCGGCCTAGCGTCGATTCGAAAAACGGTGATCCTTTGTACGGATAGGTGGCGAGAAAGGCGAGTAGATAGGATTGCCGATACTGACCTTGGTTCTAACGTCGAACGCCACGATGGATGTTTTTATTCGCTTTGAGCTTGGACAAGTGTAGCGGTAATGCATCGTACTATCAGTACTACACGAAGTTGAAAGAGAATGTTGATTCAGAAACTTTGGCTGCGAGAGGAAGAGACAGTTGATTAACGGCGGATCAGTGAGCCCTTTGACCGCTTACCAATTCGGGAAGTCTGCTAGACACGGCATTCTCCATTTCCCCCCTCGGACCGCCGAACGAACTGGCCGTTTGAAACGCGCATAGCAAACAGAAAAAAAACTCCTTAGTCATAAAATCTCCGTAAAAAAAGACGGACAAGGAGCAAAAAAACACCACGTCACTCTGGATACTCACCACCCGTTCCCCAACGACAAAGGTCAATCGTGCATACCTACACGCACCACAACACACAACAACACACCCGGACCTACGCTTTCGCCCAAAATGAGCGGTCCCATCAGCATCGGCTCCCCCAACGAGTGGCAGTCTGTGCTCTCGAGCAACAATGTCGTCGTGGCAGACTGTATGTCCCTCCACCAGTTTAACTTCCCCGCTTCGCCGGTCTTTGCTTGTTCTTGTAGTTCACGACAATGAGGAACCGCGATATTGACTTTGCCTTTTTTGCGTGTTATTTAGTTTACGCCGACTGGTGCGGTCCTTGCAAGATGATTGCCCCTCACTTTGACCGTCTGGCCAAGGACAACGCGCGACCCAAGAAGCTGGCCTTTGCCAAGGTCAACGTCGACTCGCAGTCCACCATCGCCCAGTCCAACGGCGTGTCGGCCATGCCGACCTTCAAGATCTTCCAGGCCGGCAGCTGCGTCGAGACCATTCGTGGCGCCAACCCGGCCGACTTGTCCGCCGCCGTGGCCAGGGCGTCTAAGCTCGCTGACGCGCCCGTCGCGGGCAAGCCCGGCGCCTCCTTCACCACCCCCGGCCGCACCCTGGGGGCTGACAACGGTGGTGTCGCTTCCCGCTCTTCGGGCCCCAGCTTCCTGTCTGGCTTTAGCCTCAAGGGAGTCGTCAACGTCCTCATAGCCTTTGTGGGACTCTACCTCGTCTCACTGTTTGCGGTGCGTTGAAAAGATGGAGGAATGGGAACTCCCACTTGGCTTTTGCGTGTGTGTGTGGTGTCTTGTCTTTTTTTCTTATGTACACATACACACACCAGGGCTATGCTGTACCTCACAAAAATCTTTGTTGGCCGACTGACAAGAGGCAACCCCAAAACAGATTGACGGTCACAAGGCTGCTGAGAACTCACCCTTCAACGCCAACAGGCCTGCTGGCCAGCCGACTTCCGGCTCCGGTTCCGGCTCTGGCTCGGGTGCATCTCGACCTGCCGCTACCGCTAAGAAGCCTGCTTTTCGCACCTTTGCAGACTTGAATTCCGAGAGTTGAAATTGACAATAGGGTTCAGTCTTGAGTACATGTTGTTATACATATCTTCTTTTCTTGACTGAGGGCGGACGGGTCAACGGCGTTACATACTTTTTGAGGGCTTTTTTGTTCGTGTGTTTTTACCTAGCAACTTGTAGCGGCTTATTGTTCTTTTTTATATTCAATGAAGATATCTCTTGATACAATGGGATTTACCCATTCTACTACCACTACATTCAAGTTATTCAAAGTAACAATGATAGCGACAAGCTCATGTATCCACTTATCCGACAGCTTGGGATCGGTCTTCGGGGGCTGGCCTCACTCCTCCAGGGTCCCGGATCATCAACCAATCATTACCACGCTAATAACAATTTGCGGATCACGTGCAGTCGCGCGCGTCACCCAGAAAAAAGTAGAAGTCCCTGAATTCTTGGAACGAAGCGACGTTCTCTCCATCCTTCTATACGGGCATTATTGTTGCCGAACCCCTTTTTGTTTAATATTCAAATTAACTTTTTCAATTGAAAATGCTTTCGGCCAAGGGCGCATTGTACGCCTGGCCAAGGCAAAGAGTTGCCTCGCAGTGTCTGAGACGAACACTGACCTGCAAGGCCTCTCTTACCCCTGTTCGCCATCAGCCCTCCCCTCGTTACCAGTCGAGATCGTTCACGACGACACATCGCGCACTACACGAAGCCGAGGCCGCAGCTCCTACTCCTCAATCGAGCGATGTCACAAACAACATAAACGACATCGAGCAAACAGTGCGCGATGCCAAACAGCGATTCCGAGACACCCTCCCCCGCGACTACCTTAGCGAGGAGGAGTACGCGCTGTACGTGCGACTATACGGCCCGCCTTTGCGAGAGACGACACCCGAGGATGTTGGTATCGATACGCACGCCGACATGGCACAGCCATCAGCCCGTGAGGGTACGGTGATCAAGGAGCTTGAGGGTGGCGAGTTTGAGGAGATCACCTACGAGATACCCCCCAAGGAGCACGGCGAAGAAGAAGCATTACAGGAGGACGAGATGGCGGCAGAGGAGCTTACCAAGCAAGAGATGCAGACTCTTCAGGAGGCCCTGTCCGACACCAGCATGGAGGAGCTACAGAACATGCTGCTCCACACCCAACAAGAACAAGGGCCTAACTACATAGAAGCAGTGGCACGCAATCAGCGAGAGGCCGATGCACTACAGCGCCTAGCAGACGACTTTGAGAGGTCACAAAGAGAGGCGGACCAAGAAGCTGCTGCTGCCGCCGCCGCCGAGCAGGAAAAGCAGGCGGCAGAGGTACAGGAGGGCGAAGCACTAGAGAGCGAGGAGTCACAGTCCTGGCCGGCGGAGTTCGAGAGCGATGGGGAGGTGCTGCCGTGGGAAGAAGAGCTGGCGCAAGAACAGGCAGATGCCGACGATAATTACCAGCGCTTCCACCCCTACACGGTTGAGGGCAGCTTCCACGGAAAGACGATGGAGGTGTCCGTCCCCAGGGAGGAGCTCGTGCTGCCCATCTCGGATATGCTCCGACGCACGCACATCGATCACGTCCGCACAGCAGCTGAGAAGTCGTTAGGTGGCGCGGGGCTGCCGTTATCATCGGAAACGCTCCCCTCGCACCGAAACGGCCACATGGGCGGCGTGGGTCTGCTAGCAACGCAGCGTCACATGACAGAGATTGAGGCCGACGCCTTCATGGCGGCATTCATGCCGGGCGTTTACGCGTCTTCATCTGCCATTCTACGTGAGGTGCGTAAGCGCGTTGGGCCGGAATGGCTCCGGTCGAGGCTTCGCGAGGGCGGCAGTGAGGGCGTGAGCGTGCTGGATGCCGGTTCCGGAGGTGCCGGCCTGATCGCGTGGGACCAGATCCTCCGGGCTGAGTGGGACCTCCTGAAGGAGGAAGGGTCGGTGGGCGAGCATACAGAGGCCCCGCAGGGCCGCAAGACGGTCATCTGCGGGTCTGACCGACTACGCAGCCGTCTCAAGGACCTTTTTGACGACACGACATTCCTCCCCCGCATGCCCGACTACGAGCACTCGGGAGAGATGCGTGGCCCCCGTCTTGACGGTGGTGGCCAACAGGTGCAGCGCAAGAGCTTTGACATCATCATCGCATCGCATATGCTGCTCCGCGAGAAGGAGAGCCATCGCCGGCAGGCGGTGCTCAACAACCTGTGGCATCTGCTCAAGAAGGATGGTGGTGTACTTATCATCCAGGAGAAGGGCCACCCCAGGGGTTTCGAGGCAGTAGCGCACGCCCGCCACACGATGATCAACAACTTCATGCTGCCGCCGTCGGGGGAGTCCCGCGTGTCGCCCGACGACTTCAACGCCACATTCCACCGCGAGCTTGAGCCGGGCCAGATCCTAGCCCCCTGCACCACGCAAGGCACATGCCCGATGTACGTCGAGCCGGGCAAGAGCAACGGGCGCCGCGATTTCTGCCGCTTCAGCCAGCGTTTCGTCCGACCGGCCCTCAACACCAAGCTCCTACGCAAGCAGGCGGATAACCACGGCGACGTGGAATTCAGCTACGTGGCCGTGCAGCGCGGCGTGTCCCGCCCCAAGGCCGTCCTGTCTGGTCGCGAGGCCACCGAGGCCGCCCAGCAAGGGTACGAGAAGTCCGAGACCGCGCCGGACATGCAGTCGCTACCGCGCATGGTGCTCCCGACGCTCAAGCGCAAGGGCCACGTGACGATGGACATGTGCACGCCCGAGGGCCGGATCGAGCGCTGGACGGTGCCCAAGAGCTTCAGCAAGGCGGCGTACCACGATGCGCGCAAGTCGCGTTGGGGCGATCTCTGGGCCCTGGGAGCCAAGACGAGGACCGAGCGCAATGTCAAGCACGGCCAGACGGTCGAGATGGCCAAGAGGGAGGCCGGACGGTCCAAGAAGGGCCGCAAGAGCATCATGGAGAGCCTCGACGACGGGTCCCTCGAGCAGAAGAAGTATAGGGGTCCCAAGTCCAAGAAGCAGAAGGAGGCCGAGATGATTATGCAGATCAGGAATGCTGAGGAGAGGGAGGTTGATGATATTGCGGATGAGATTACTGAAGAGGTGGAGGGTGATGAGAGGTCGAGGAAGTAAAAAAAGGGCGCAGAGCTCTTGTAACATTATTGGGGGTCTTACATTGTACTACTATTGTCATATAATCTATAAACGAAAAGGGGAGGGGTAAAAATGTACATTAGATGAAATGAATTGTATAACAGAAAGTCACGATGCATCATAATACAACATTGAAAAATAGTGTAATCATGGCTAGTAGGACGACATGATTGAATGATAGTGCCATGTCTAGCAGGAGACACATGATTGAAGGATAGTGTAATATTCCCTCTAGTGTCTGTAGAGAGAGATAAGTGCTATCGCGAACTGCATCTCCGGAAAACACCCCCCAAACACATGCCAATGATAATCCCCGACTTCCTAATGATGCATCTCCGGACTCCGGCGTTCGGCATCTTTTCAAAAATCCTTTCAAAAGCGGAACGGCGGCGGGCGGGGGAGCGATGGTGCGTAAGGTGCGAGTTGCAAACACGTCGAAATCCAATTGTTACCATTGGTCCGATAACCGGCTCGGGGCGGAATGGCGTCAACTTGGGGCAAGTGCCACCCACGGCAGGCGCAAACGACTTTTTTTTTTTTTTTTGGTCCCGCGCGCGGCGGCGGCGGCGCACTATCGGGAAGGGGACCCTTAGAGCCAGGAGCGTAGCGCAGCACACAATGGGTATTACCAATATCGATACTGATGGTATTTGACGTTTCCGCGGTCGGAGAGTGCTTTCTTTTCGTATAACATATACATACAATATACACACATCTACTATTGTCCCCGTTGAATTGGATTGTTCGCCCTTACAAGTTCAACTTCTTGGAGGGGCATCGAGTCAGGGAATAAGAACCCCACCATCCACATCCCACCTTTTCCGAGAACGGGATACAAAACCTAGGGAAGAACTACCACACACACACACAAATAAGGATTCGAGGAGGAAACCGACAGAAGGAGAAGAGGGAACACGAACATACAAACAAAACGACAAGATGGCTTCCCTTATCGCTGGCATTCAATGTCGCGACAACATCCATCTCATCATCGGCACAAACCCACTCGCCTCATCACGATGCACCCAGTCCCTCGCCGCGGGAGCCCACCCGATCATTGTCGCCCCGGCCGACGCAGAACTTCACTACGCCCTCCAGCGTCGCGTGGATGACGGAGACGTCAAGTGGGAGAAGAAGACGTTTGACGACTCGGACCTGTTTCGTCTAGGGCGCAAGGAGGTCGACCATGTCGTCGACGCCGTCTTTGTCACCTCTGGATCCCGCGATGGACAGAGTACGTTGTTCCCACCCCCAATCTTCTAAACAATACAAACCCAAGAGCCAAAGAAAGGATGCGAGAAAGACTAACATAGAAAACACAGGCCAACACATCTCCCAACTCTGCAAGCGCAACCGCATCCCCGTCAACGTCGTCGACGCACCCCAACTGTGCACCCTGACCCTCCTATCCACCCACACAGACGGACCCCTCCAGATCGGCGTCACCACCAACGGCCGAGGCTGCAAGCTAGCCAGCCGTATCCGTCGAGAAGTCGCCGCCTCGCTTCCCCAGAACTTAGGCGCCGCATGCGCCCGTCTAGGCGAGATGCGCCGGCGCATCCAAGAAGAAGACGCCGCCCAACACGCCACCACCAAGCAAGCTGTCGTGGATGGCGAATTCGACGACGCAACAGGCCAGGACGCCCAGTTCAACAAGCTCATAACGGGAGCGACAGAGGACGAGCTCCGCACCAGGCGAGTCCGCTGGCTGAGCCAGGTATGCGAGTACTGGCCCCTCAGCCGCCTAGCCAGCGTGTGCGACGCCGACGTGAACGACATGCTGCAATCCTACGACTCGACCAGCCGCCAGACCACACAGTCCCAGCAGAGCCAGATGGGACGCGTCGTCCTCGCCGGCAGCGGACCCGGCCACCCAGACCTCCTCACCCAGGCCACCCACAAGGCCATACTGGCCGCCGACGTCATCCTGGCAGACAAGCTCGTCCCCTCGGGAGTCCTGGACCTGATCCCCCGTCGCACCCCCGTCACCATAGCCCGCAAGTTTCCCGGAAACGCCGACCTGGCCCAGCAGGAGCTCCTGGACATGGCTCTCGACGCCTACCGTCGCGGCCAGACGGTCCTCCGTCTCAAGCAGGGCGATCCGTTCGTCTACGGCCGCGGCGGCGAGGAGGTAGCCTTCCTGAGAGACCACGGCGTCCCGAACGATCGTCTCGTAGTCCTCCCGGGCATAACGAGCGCCCTGTCCGCCCCGCTGTTCGCAGATGTACCAGCCACCCAGCGCGACGTGGCAGACCAGGTCCTCGTCTGCACGGGCACGGGCAAGAAAGGCAAACCCCCTGCGCCTCCCGAGTTCGTCCCCTCCCGCACAGTCGTCTTCCTCATGGCCCTCCACCGCATCTCGGGTCTCGTCGGCGAACTCACCACACACCTCGACCTGCCTGCCGATCAGGATCAGACACCCCATGTCAATGTCGCTGCTGTCGAGAACGATAAGCGTCGCACCCTCTGGCCCCTCGATACCCCCTGCACTGTCATCGAGCGCGCCAGTTGCCCCGATCAGCGCGTCATTCGCACCACCCTGCGTCACGTCGCAAAGGCCATCGAGGCAGAGGGCAGTCGTCCTCCTGGTCTTCTCGTCGTCGGTGCTGCGTGCGATGCTCTGCGCCCCAAGGATGAGGCTGACGGCGCCGCTAACAAGCTTGACTGGCGTGTTGAAGAGGGCTTCCGCGGCCTGGATGTCGGGTTGCCGAGCTTGGCTGTTGGCGCTGATGCATGATACCCTCTCCTCAGTCTTATTTCACTTCTTCTCTTGCTTTCTTGGCGTACACTTTGCATACAACTTCACATGGTTTGGATATCAAAACAAAAACGTCGCAAGGACGGCGTAACAATTTGGATTTCTTAAGAGTCACTGCATATAGCGATTTACAATATACCTGCATATCAACTAAATGGCTCACATTCTTCATACGCACACGCAAAGCTAAAGTTCTAAAATGTATTTGAATATTCAAATCTTTTTTTTCATATCATGTATAAAACCAAAATGTTTCTTTGTAAAAAACCAAGATTGTACATCCTATATAACCAGGATGGATGCTATCGATATTTGAAAACGCTCAATGCCCTTCATGAAAATGGAAACAAATTAAAAGACAAAAAAACAAAACCTCGCTTGGAAAATCAAAAAGGAGTGAAGGGGGCCGAGAATGCAAGCAGCCAGGTATGTGCGGTGGTTGGAGAGAAATGTACAGAAAAAAGAGTGTCTAAGAGGTGGAGAGAATCACCAGGTGAAGCTCTCCTCGATAAAGTCGACAACACTGTCC
The DNA here is from genome assembly GCA_900188565.1 of Geosmithia flava. Taxonomy (NCBI): domain Eukaryota; kingdom Fungi; phylum Ascomycota; class Sordariomycetes; order Hypocreales; family Bionectriaceae; genus Geosmithia; species Geosmithia flava. The sequence goes on along the minus strand of FYEV01001555.1, from coordinate 166,537 downwards.
CCTTGGACAGCCCTGGTAGCAGCCCTGACGTCATCTGCCATGGCTCCAGGTCCACAGACTGTCACGCACATGGCGCCAATCTGTTCCTGGATCTCCTTGACGAGCAAGAAGGGGATGTTAGGCCGGCCGGCAAATATCTTGGACGAGGCGCCGCCCGCGTTGGTGATGTCATGGGCATTGGTGGGCCTGGTGACAAAGACATTAATGCGGAGAATGTCTTTGCGGTTGGGAATGCGCAGCAAGCTGTCCATATAGGGACGGACCCATTCGAGACACTCATACTCGCGGACTACCCAGAAGAGAGTCAGGCGACGGGTGGCCACAGTGCCCGCATTGTACCCGTGCAGGATGTGCCGGATGTAAGAGAGCTGGTGGGTGATGCCCGTGGCGCCAGCAAACAGGACGGTGTGTCCATACGAGTCGAGACTGTGGTGGCCAGCATATGGTCCTTCGAGGGCCGCCGGCATGCGAAAGGACTGCTTTCCCGTAACTGCGGCCCCATGCCGTGCCTTGTCCAGCAGCTTGCGCGTCATGCCCTCCTGCGCGGCTATGAGAAACGATAGAGATGTCCGCGTTCCCGTCTTCGTAGGGAGCGATGCTAGCGGATTCTTCTCCGATACGGGGAGGAGCGACGAGGTGGTCTCATCTTCTTGGTGCTGTGCCCAGGCGATGGAGAATGGATGGGACTCCCACGGGTTGACGTCCCAGAAACGCAGATAGGCGTGGCTTCCCGGGTTGACGTCCATGTGGCGGGGCAGGTGCACAGTGACGCGAGTGACGTTGCCGGGCAGGGGCTCGCAGATGGCCTCGGTGAACCCCTTGGATGTGTAGTTTGCAAAGGCCAGGCGAAGGAAGCGGGCAGCGCGGTCAGCGCACCAAATGCAAACGATGGCGACAATCCAGGGGAGCTGAGGCAGTCCACCAGGGATGGCCGTCGGAGTGGCACAGTGGACCCAGGTGCAGATAAAGATGATGAGGCCCATGATGATGTGTAGGTTGAGAAAGGTCTCGTAGAAGGCATGGCGGATAGGCGACAGGGAGAGGATGAAGAGCAGTACCATGAAAATGGTCCCAATCCAGCCAGACCCGAGGAACCAGCCACCGAACAACTTCTCAAAAGCACCCTTCCAACCCAGGTCAGCAACTGCAGGGATGAACCAAGCGATAGTGTGAAGAACAACTTCGAAGACCACGGTGCGGCCTATCCAGCGGTGCAGCAGGTTGTAGGTGTCGAAGCTGATCTGCAGCAGAGAGATGAGAGGGTTGTTGCGTCCAGCAAAGATGATGAGCGGCACCATGTTGACGAGGGCGAGGGTACCAGAGCGGCCACGCAGCTCAGCACACAGGGCGTACTTGTTGTCGACGGTGTAGTTGAGGAAGAACATGTAAACCATGTTGCTGGAAAAGAAGCCGGTGAGGAGGATGGTGTGGAGGCGTGAAGGGAGTGTGCCCAGGTTGCGAATCCGGAACATGCGAAGCTCAAAGCTTTTGCGTTTCTTGAAGAGCGGTGCGTACAACAGCTGCTTCTTGAGGAAGGGCATCCAGCTCCACTGCGTCACCTTCCAGTACTGCTGCTTGTCGCGGGGCATGTCCATGGCGACCATGAGGCGGATGTGAGACCACAGAAGCTGGCCCAGGCGTATTGTGAGGACGATGAGGGCGGCGATACCCAAGGACCACCAAGTGGTGTCTCTGAAGAGCATGTTAAGCGTCTGATTGACGCCATTGAGGTCCTTGTAGTAGGGGGTGATTGTCGACGTGGGCTGGTCTCGCGCAGTTATCGTGGCGGTTCCGACCAAGGCGTCGATGGGGGCGGTGCCCCTCGGCAACAAAATGCCTGCATTATCCATGACTTGGTGATTATAATATGTCTAGTATTGGTGATCGGGTAAAACGAGTGACGATTGGTTATTAAGGTATATCAAATGATATTGGCGGTGGCAGGTAGGCAGCGTTATGACTGCCCCCTGTTCGTTAACGGGGAGAACAGATGAAAGACCCTATAGGCGATCGCGACGCGGCATGATTGTCAGATGCTGCGGTTCGTTGCTGTATAATGCTTCAGTGGTGATGGTGTATTTCGTGTTGCTATCGAAGCAAGAGGGAGGTGAGGTAAGTCCCTATGTCGTCGACGCTGCTGTGTTGACCGGGGGAGCAGGAGTGGCAAGGCTTGAAATTGGCAAGTGGGTTCCCAATTATGCGGACTGTCGATCCAAGGCGTCCAATATTGCGATATCTGAATACAGGTACGCGTTTAGAGAGTCGACGCGAGACAGAGAGATGGAGAGAATTTGAGGTCTGCTGGGCTGTCTAGCAGCTGGTTTGGTCGATGTTTGATAGTGAAGTGGTTGGTTATGGAAGAGTGACGAGGGATGAGTGTGTGTCAAACAAGACGAGATATGGATGGTGGAAATTCTAGAAGAACGACGATGAATGTTGATCATGTATATGGGAAAAACAAACAGTGATGAGAAGAAATGGAAAAAAGAGGAGAAAGGGAAACAAAGAAGGGGAGAAAAAAAGTGGCGAGGGAGAGGGAGAGACACATGGTATATGATGGGCGGTGGAAAGGGAAGGAGCGACGACAATGACAATCTGGAGGTCTCGAGGAAGGTACGGAGGGAGTACAACTGAGAGTACCACTAGGAGTCACCACCAAGAGTACAACCGACTGGTGTCCGTCCCTCCATGGCGGTACTCGCTCCGTAGTAGAACGCCGCAATGGTACGCCGCAACGGCATTACGGGACCATACGGGGTACTCCAGCAATTGCCAATACGGTGTAGTATTACTCGTAGTTGTGCAGCTGCTTGGCACCTAGTTCGCACCTGGGCCCCCCCCTTTGGGTGGCGTGGCACTTGGGTGGCACTTCCATGACCACCCCTGCCTGCTGGATCTGCCAAGTAACCGGGCCTAGTACCAAGGTTCAATGGAGGGTGACCCCCTGGACGTAAGATGACATAGCGCACCACCAGCAGAGATTGGTTGCATGCATTTCTTTTTTTCTTTTACGTCGTATGTTCTTGGAGGACCTCCAAGTTACGAGTATACGAGTGGATGTGGATAGATTAAAACAAGATGCAATCGTCGTACGAGTATTCGCATCACTCGGGGACCTAGAAGGCTTGGAACAAAGACGATTGAAACATTTTGGCCAAGCTTTTCTCCTCCTGTTCCTCCAACTCCTTCCAGGTACAAATGTTTTATCACCGATGACCGCCCCCTTGTTCCTGAGCGAGAGCCTGTTGATCCTCCTTTGTGGCTCTAGCGTTGGTGCTACGTAGTATGGGCTGGATACATCAATATTACCAGTAGTACTACTACTACTCCGTACTCCGTACTGGCAGGATTTACTCGTACTACTAGAGCTACTGACATCTTACGACGTATTACGCCGTCCGCAGGTATTGACAATGAATCTACTGGCTCTCGTCCATTCTACTCTGGAGTAACTGAACAGACATTGGCCTCCTGCAGGGCTCTTCTCCTCCCGTATTATACCCCGTAACCCCGTAAAACAAAACGTTCTACCCCTGGAGTGGCCTGGACCCCTAAACACGCTAAGAAAAAAAAGCTTTCCAGCACTTAACGTCGCTAGTATTATGGCGTCGACTCCACAAACCTCCCTCCCCTAGGCACGTCGTAAACCCCTGTTATACTCGCCCTGATTGGCCATGATGCTCTAAATGTTTCTGAAACCAGCCCCCCCTGTGGCTGCTGGCATGTTACAGGGGTTATATCCTCTGCGAGCCTCCTAGCCACTCATTGTACCCAAGGTCTAGGCATGAAACGTCCGGCCATCAATGGGAAAAGAACATTACCCATCATTTTATTGTTAGTCATCTTTTCTTTGATGGTGAACATGAGGCTGACACTCAGGCCACCATTCATCATCATCATGCCCCTCTCACCTCTTCCCACTTCATCAACTTTCCATCCTCACGCCATATCAACAACAATAGCAAACCACCCGAGTTTGCACTTTACATGTAACTCACATCAGACGACTACCCATTCTCTTGGCTAACCCTTTCTCTCTAAAGAAAAGAAAAACGAATGACGCGCGCACACACAACATGCGCACGCACGCCACGCAGATCCCCGATTCCCCACGCCGAGAGAAGGCCCGGTGCCGCTGAAAGCGATGGCCATATGCCACGGGTGCCGGCAGTAAGAAGAATTTAAGAAATGGTGGGGGAGAGCATGGCTTGCGATCGACTCCCGAGGACCCCGTCTGGTAAATGATTGACCTCATCCGTCGACGTCAATCCCCGAACAGAGAGGACCGACGGGGCTTGGCCGGGCCGACAAGAGACAGCCTTTCCCAACTTCAGCCCCGCCAGCCGGACCTGCCCCCCATGGGGTTTCCCTTACCGACTTCTCTCCCCCATCATCCTCATCGCATCGACAATGGCACGTTCTGGCCCGTCAGCTGATCATCTATGTCTTCTCTTGGCCTACATATGTAGGTCGTATTACATGGTGCGTCGTATTCCTTCTACTACGAGTACGACTCTGGAGTACGAGAACGTACGAGTGACTACTATGTCCCATCTGGTGATACTCTCCGTCTGCCATGGGCCACCACCCTCAAGGTGACAACCCTAACCCGACTGCGTGCCCGCCTCCTCCCCCCCGCAATCCTCGTATACCGCCGTATCTACAATTTAACTCATGACGTATTACTCCATGCATACTTATTACGGCAGTAGGGTGCCACTCGATTTCTCCCCTTCCCTCAGCTAGTTCCGTCTGATGCCTTGGTTACCATTGTCGATAGTGTGCATGCCTCTACTGCGAGGCGGACAGAGCGGAGGAGGACAAAGGGTTCAGACAGGGTCACCCTATTTCTCTTCCTCCCCCGCAACGTATGAATGCCTGGCCCTAGTCTTTCCCCGTGCCAAGACCTGTGAACAGAATAGACGTCCGTTTGACTACTGCTCTTTGTAGAAGGTGCATGAAGTTTTGCTTACTCGCACAATATCCTTTAATATTGTCGAACACTATGACCCCATACTAGTGATTGGAAAAAATCTAACGACTACGGATGACTGCTCCGCAGGCCAGAAACGACCAAAACAGAAGACAGCAAGTGAAGAGTAGATCAAGGGGAAAGAATGGACAATAACAAAAGATCGACTTTTACGACTCGGTTATCGCCGATGTTGATCCTCTGAATATCTATTCACAACCGCCGTCTGCGCGGACAAAGTGAACGATCGGAAGCTTTGAGTTAACGATCGTCAACACTCTATACTCAAGCTTCCCTTGGAGATCGACATTTTTAAACATCGGGTACCTCGCGATCTCAAGTCAAAAACCCTCCTCCATCCCTCTTTCTTTTTTTTTTCTTGTTTCGCCTCCCCACCTCCAGCAACCTTTTTACTTACATGTACTTACAGTAATACCTTATTTCCTGAGAGTGGGGGGTGGGCACGCTGGAGACTCGAGAGCATGTAGGGTTCGCCGTTTAGTTCCATGGAGGGCAAAAGTAACCGTCAATCCCCATATCTGCCTGTCCCCTTGTAACACGATGCATGGCGCCAGCCTCGTTTTGGCCAGTCGCAGCTGACCCATCGCCCTTATTCTCGGCCTTATTTTCTTCCCCTCTGCCTGTATGTCTTTCATACACGACCTTCATACGTCGTTGCTCCGTCTACTCCGTTATACAGGAGGCACAGTCGGGGCTGATTCATGGTGGTATCCCGCCACTCTGGCTTTGTTTCCCCCACGGGATTCCCCTCCCTCCACCGTTATTGGGTACGTGTATGCCCATTGACGAAGGTCGTATTTTGACCCCCCGTGCGAGAGATTCTGCGCCCTAGACCTTGCTGGGGAGGCAGGTGGATCGAGATGGAAAATGTGCGCCACCTGCTCATACGAGTACGACGTTGTCGTGGGGAGTGATAGAAGCGGAGGTGTTTCCGCCTGGTAGGTCATTGTTTCCGCAAGAGCACTTTGAGCATGTTTGTTCTTGTCGGGTAGGTAAGAGCATGTTTTTGGCTCATAGTAGCAACTGTCAATAGGACTACTAGTAACGATGTAGCCATCGTGATGAGACAACATTGAACATTGCTTCTGCACACCTCATACCCTTGGGTTGCAATATTGGGCGGCCGCAAAGACAGTAGCCCCTTTTTGCACTTACGAAATTGATTTCACTCATGGTAAACTCTCAAGAACACGTACGCAAAGGCCGAGACCACTGATATGCGTGTTCTTAGGTTGCAATATTAGACAGTGGACAAGCCTTTCCCAACTATCAGTCTCACGGCGTCCGACTCATACCATCGTACATGATGCCTGCCCTGAGAAAACAGAAAGCACGACACTGTTTCCCTAGACCCTGGGCTCCTATGTCGGTTCAGGGGGCAACCGTTGGTGTCTCATGGTATCCCACTCGCCGTATATCATCCAGTGACACTCCGAGAGAACAGCCCCAAACATCGCAGGTAGTGCGCCATATTCGTTGCATCCTTGAGTTACTACCCTGGGCCATGGTTTCTCCTAAGTTTTCGTTCTCATAACCTCCGTTCAACACCTGTCCTCTGTTAGCAAGCTCGCAAGGGCATAGAGCGAGAAGAGCTGAATGTACTACAGGTCCTTGTGTAGCAGCCTTGAGGCACGAGCCAAAGGGAACTGCCTCGTGCCATCGGACTCACCGCATTGTAAACGAAGGCTCCCCTGAAAAAAAGGAATTACTGTACTACTTACTGTTACTGCGCCCCTTATCATGCACACACACACGCCCATTGCGACCCTGAGTCCCGTGGCCCTTTTTTACTCCCATGGCATCATGCTCACGCCATCTCGTACTATGGAAGCTGGTACGGGGAGCGAAACCCCCTAAGCTACATGTCAATATACTCACTCATTCGTGCAAGCGTATCCATCTGGTCAACATGCATCACGATGGTAGCCTTTTGACCCTCATGTCGTCGCAGTCCTTCCATCAAATACCTGGTTTCGTGGTCTAGTTGGTCATGGCATCTCGTTAACAGTTGTTCTTCAACACTGTCATCCGAGAAGGTCCCCGGTTCAATCCCGGGCGAAACCAATGTTTGTTTTTTTGCATCCCTATACACTGCAAGTTCAGTTTTATTTTTGTACTTCTCTTTTTCTTCTTCTTTTTGTACCCATCCAGAGAATCCAGAGTGTTGTAGACGAACCTGTAAGATTGATGACTGTCAAATCTCGTGTAAGTCGTTCGGCGCCCAGCTCGACGTCGGCCTATAGGGTAGTTATAACCGAAAAACAGGAACAAAAAAAAACATTACATAATCCCCCAAAGAGCCGGATCATTGCCGGAACGACAGATGAATCGCGCGTGCGCTCGCCCCCCGGAAACTCACGAGCTTCCCGGTCCTCCAATCCACCCACCGCAACGACGACAGTCCATTGAACCTCTTTTACGAAACTACAAGATGGGTGCCAGCGAGTCCAAGGTGTCCCAATCGCACACATTCAAGGCGTACGTCCTCATCCATCCCGGCCCATGACACGACTAGACTTCCAGTCACCCGGTCCTCCGAAAGCTCCAATCAATCCCTCGCTAACTTTTTTTTGCCCGCAAACAGCTCAGGTCCTAGCTCCGTGTCGCAAGATCTCATTGACTCTCTGCAGTCTACCAACGAGGTAAGCCTTTCTCAGCGATGCTTTTCTTTCGTTCTCAATTTTTGTGCTGCGTTGCTGACAAGACGACAAAAAAGACCGACGCCTCCCGCAGCCGCCTCATCGAAGCTCAGGTTCAGGCCCGTGTAGCCAAGGAGCTCAAGGTCCTCGAGAAGAAGCAGAACGACGCCCTGGCCGCAGCGCACGAGAAGCTCGCCTCCGTCCCCGAGACGTCCGACTCCGACAACAGCGGCAAGATGACCAACGGCGTTGTGGGCAAGCAGCTCGACCAGCTGCGCGGCCAGCTCGAGGCTCGCAAGCAGATCCGCGACCTGCCCAAGGAGGTCGAGGGCGCCAGGGGCGAGATGGTGCGGTGCCTGACGGAGAACGACCGTCGTCCGCTCGACTGCTACAATGAGGTGGAGAAGTTCAAGGCTGAGGTTAGGAAGATGGAGAGGGAGTGGGTGAACAAGGTGACGGCGTAAGGCCTTTTAATCTCTCATCTGTCACCTTCCCCTCTCCCCCCCCCCTTTCTTTATTTAAAGGAAGACAAAACTTCATATAAACAATGTCTTTTTTTGTTGTTATTTCGGCCCGCCCTTTCCGTTGTATTGTACAGATATAGAAATGAAGAGGAAAAGAGGAGGTTGTACATGGGGAACCCGTCGTGTGTGTGTGTGTGTGGATAGATGGGAACAGTTTTGCGTGGGATAAATGTCAAAAACAAAGCATAACAAGAACAAAAGGAGATGATGCATCGTGTATATCATAGTCCTGATAGTGCATTCGCTACGCTCATGGCCTCTTCCTCACTCAAGCCATTCAGGTTCTTTTGATGCTTCAGCTCTGCTCGCTTCCGCAGACCTTCCGCCCGCTTGCGCTCCCGTCGAAGGGCAGCGTCCTCCCAGGCTGTGCCGTCGGCGCCCATCTTGGCGGGTGGCAGAGCAGTGAGCACCGTATTCAGAGCGTCTTGGAATCGCGCGATGCGCTTGGCGTTTTCGGCAAAGCGCTCGTTTGCAATGGCCATGAGGGTCTCGAGGTATGTCTTTGAAACGAGGAGTTGCCTCCCTCCGTCGGCATCAGGGCCAACCTGGGTGCCGATGAGGGACTCGAAGCTCAGTCCCATAGATCGCACTGCCACCATGGGCGTGGGCTGGTCTTCTGGAGATGTGACAGTGAGGTTGACGGCACCCGACTCCCTGAACCCTGCTTGAAGCGCGGCACGGATGAGCAGCTGTGCGTGTGATGGTGAGGCCGTAAGGATGTGGAGGATCTTGTCATTGGTCAGCATTACGCGTATACATCTCTGCGCAATGGAAACCAAACGAGTAAACGGAAGAGGAGGAAAAGAGGTTCGCCTACCATAGGTTCAAATTTGAAATGTATCAGCCTCTGCTCCGCCAAACTGGCATTGACTTCGTCACCACCCTGCTCTAGCTGCAGCGTGTCAATCCAGTCTTCTGAGTCGACTGGATCATGAGACACGAATAGCCATGCCCCTCCTGCTCCCTTACCTCCCACACCGGCCACCTGCTGGCGTTCACTGTCGCCGTCGGATTCGTGGGTGTCCTGTGCCTTTTTGTTCCCCTCGACAAAGACGCTCACACGACCGGCGCAGCTGCTCGTTGTCACGAACCCCTCCACATCGTTAATCTGATCAATCAGATGGCGAATACCCTCATCGACGGTTCCTTTTGGTGAGGCGTCAGAGTACTCGGTTTTGGGGACGGCAAGCTGGTCCAGGATCCGCGTCTTCTTTGTGGAGAAGTGTGCCGGCGGGGTGGGAAGGCCCTGCATCTTTTGCGTCTGGGGATTTCCTTTTGTATGTATGTGTGACTATCAATTAACACATCAGATTACCACTTGCTGGTGGGCGGCGGTCAAACGCAGTATACAAACATGGGGGGGAGGGGGGAACCAAAAATAAAAATCGGGAAAGCGGCAGAGGAAAAAGAGTATGTGGTAGATGACTATCGCGGGGTCACGTTGGAGTCGCACAAATTTGTTAGTGGGTTATCATCAGTCGATCTGGGGCGGGGTATTCTCACCCGCTCGTTATCTCACGACGTCACACTCCCTTGACTTCCTTCCTTGTTTTTTTCACATCTTCTGCTAACTTCCAATCTCACCATCATCTGAGCCGAGTGATACACACGAGAGTTGATTGTTTTTTAACTGTTCATTTTTGTTTTGTCATCTAACACTGATCTATTTTATCAGAGCGGAGAAGACACCGCAGAGGACTTGTGCTGATATAAAAATCTCCTCTTTCTCTCCCCCTTTTTCTTTCCACATAAAACAAAGCCGGTAGAACGCCCCGGACTGGATGGTATTATATGTTCCTCCCCTGCTGTCATTCATTGACCATGTTTCCAGTCCCCCTTTTTGAAAAATCCCAATCAACCATTTTTCGTTTCCTTTGAAACTCCAAAAATCAAAACGCCTATGCAAATGCTGCAGGTCATGCTGTAAAAAACACACACATCAAAGATTCATCAGAGGGTCTGGCAGATATATGCCTTCGCCCATTCATGCCATGAGCTCTACCACCGCGCTGGGGTTGGCTAGCGTCGGCTGAGATGTCTCCTCTTGCTGCGGCTCAGGCTGCTGCTGCACAGGCTGCTTCTTCTCGACAACCTTTTCCGGCACGGCCTCGACCTTGGGCTGCTCCTCGATCTTCTGCTTCTTAAGCTCGGGCTCGCTGTCGCGAGGCTTCTCCTGCTCCTGCTCCTGCTTCTGCTCCTCCTTGGGCTGAGCGTCGTCGGCCTTCTTGGGGGGGTTGGCGGCAGCGAACTGGGCGTAGCGAGACTTGTTGTTGTGGATACCGCACTCAGTCTTCTGCTGACCCTTCCAGCGGCCGGCACGCTCGTCCTCGCCATCCTTGACGGGGCTGGTGGAGTGCCAGTCACCGATTGACTTGTACCCTTGGTCGAGGAGGGCGTTGTAGGGAACGTTGTTCTCCTTGATGTAGTCGTTGACCTGCTTGAAGGACCAGGCGGCCAGGGGGTTGATCTTGACGATGCCACGCTCCTCGTCGAGCTCGATGATGGGGATGGAACCGCGAGCGGCACCCTGAGAGCGGCGACGGCCGTTGAGGACGGCGCTCACCTTGAGCTCCTCGTAGGCACGCTGGAGGGGCTCGACCTTGACGATCCAGTCGTACAGCTCGACCGAGGTGTTGTACAGCTCCTTGCCGTACACGTCCTCGAGCTGCTCGGTGGTCTCGGCGCCGTCGGGCTTGAAGATGTGGACGGGGACGTTGGGGTAGCGCTCACGGACGCGGTCCACCAGGTCGTGGGTCTCCTTGAAGTGGTACAGGGTGTCGAGGAAGATGAGGTCGACGGTGCGGGACTCGGGGTTCTCCTTCTGGATCTTGGACAGCATGTCCATGGTGGCCAGGCCGGTCAGGCCAAAGGCGGTCGACTGGTACAGGTTGGGGAACATGATCTTGCAGAAGCGGAGAATGTCCATGGGGTGCATGTACTCGAGCTGGTCGTTGAGGTGGTTGATGTGAGGCTTGGTCAGGGACACGAGGGGAAGAGATGATGTCGACGACGAAGGCGAGTAGTCGGACTGTGCGGACGTGTACCCCGAGTCGATCTCACTGCGGTCCAGCTTGCTGCTGTCGGCATAGGACGTCTGAGACGTCGACTTGTCCATGGTTGCGGCGGCCATGGTGTACTTTGAGGAAGGGTATATCTGTTGTTGTGTGTGGAACAGAGAAAGAAGAGAGAAGGCTATGAGGAGAGGTAGGATGAAGAGGGAGAGGACGAAGAGAGAAGAGGAAGCCGTGTTGTTGTTTGTTGAAGTGAAGAGAAAGAAGAGGAGGGGGGAAGAGGCTTTGTTGAGGGGTTAAGGCGAAACGAGGGGTTGAGAAGATTCTGATATACTCCAGTTCTTGGAAAGAAATGGAGACGCGGGTGGTTCTCTTTAATAAAAGGTATGTTGAAATAGGTAAGGTCCTTTTCCAAGCTCTTGGATTCTCATCTGATGACGTTGATTCCTTTCTTTATTTGTTGTTCAAGATGGATACCTCTTTTGAAGCTAACAGGGGTTGTTGAGAAGGGGAAGAAGAGGAAGAAAGAAGAAAAAGGATATATAAGAGGAGGAGTCCGGAAGAGATGGAAGAAAGGAGAAGAGGGTAATGACAATTTGTCAGACGTCTTGTTATGACCAAGACACAAGAGCGAGAAGGAAGAGGATGGAGGGGTGTGTGGGTGTGGGCTTTTGGGCTGGGGTTCGTCGGGACGGCACAAGGGCTCGGCAAGTATATGAAAATACTTCTTTGAAAGAGAGCTTCTACGAGTTCTAGAGAGCATTCAACATGCATTACAGCTACAATTGTCTGCCCTTGAGCCTTGAGGGGGGGGGAGGGGTGTGCCCCAGGGCCCCAGCTTCTGAACGGATGGATGGCGGCAATGGCAAAGTCTGGGCGAAATTGCGCAATCGCGGCCAATACAGCCAGACATGAAAAAAGTCAAAGCCGTAACCGTAATGTGGAATATGGGGACCCCAAGCCCAATTCAATACAATACGAGAGTGTGTAGTCGCGCCTGCGCAGTAGAAAAAAGCCTTGCGGCGCTGCCCTCCCCCCCAGGAACCATGGGTCGATCACGACATCGGCGCTACCCACAGTCGCGATGCCCGGCCGTGGTTGTGTATCACGGTACGTCTGACAGACGCCGACTCCCGCGGAGAAATATATGTACCAGGTACCATTTTATGGGGTTAGAGAAGGCAATGGCCGGTCGGCCGGTATTCTTTTTTCTTTCCCTCTGTCTCTTCTTTCTTTACTACTAGTAGTACTAGTAAAAAATGGAGAACTTTTTTTGTGCCCCTTCATGGTGCCATGCTTCTCCATAACAAAGGATCTCGGGGGTAAGAAAAAAAAAAAAGGGATTTCGACATTGAACGGAGTACGAGTAGTAATCGACTAGGTCCGGCCGGTCATGACATGCAAAGTCCGAGTCTTTGCGCCATCTCCAAGTCGTCTTGTTGGTTGGGGTAAAAAGGGCCTGTAAGTTTAGGATTATCGTTATTAAAGAAGGTTGCCATGACTTGATTATACAATGGATGGTATTTTGAATCAGTTTAGAATGAATGATGCTCTTGTACGAATATACACCCCTTCTTATAAATGTTTTATGAATTGGACATTCGCAATGAAGAAAAAGAATATACGGGTCTTCAGAGAGACTGTAGCCAAGAGTCCCCAAGGACGAAAAAAAAAAAACTCTGCCGAGGTCGGGTGCCGGCCGTGTGTAGATCCGGAATTCTCGGTCGGGTCGTCGGCGTGAATTTGTGCAATACGCGGGCGTCGGTCTAGCCGATTGCCACCACCGGACCACGGCCTTGGCGGTACAGCTTGATACTCCATGGCGTCATGTAACCGACGCCAAGGTGATTTTTTTCCTCTCACACTCTCTTCTTGTGTCTTTGATTTCTACTGTCCCACTACTAATAATACTATGTGGTACTAGTATATACAAGTACTCATCTAGGATCATTCATTTCTCCGTGCTTCTTTTCACATCCTACGCCTTGGTTGATCATCTAAGCAACAGCTGAGAAATCCCATGGCACGTGACCATGTCCCTACTTCTCACAAGGGTACACGATCACCCCTTCCGCCAATCACGTCCCTCGCCACCCTCAACTTGTTGCCGAAATTGGATATTCCTCACGCAACCCCTTGTCCAAATGGCGTCAATCCCTCATGCCGTGCTCGATACTGACTCATTACTGTTCAGTAGTACTCGTACTATTATGAGAAGTACACTTTTAACACCCAAGACACATAATACACACGCAACGTTGTAATTAAAACTGCACATTCAAGATTCCTCTCCCCCTTCTCCCTCCCCGCCTCCGTAACCGCAGCGGGGAAACAGAAAGCATGGGGTTGCAAATCACTGCAGCTGCGGCCTTACGGAGTCATCACACGTTTTAAGGATAGTATTTACGGAGTACGGAGTACTACTACTACTACGGAGTAAAAATACTTAATCCTAGGACCTCAACTCCTCCTACATGTATGGACAATACGCGTAACGTCTATGCATACTCCATAACCATTTCAGCCACCGTGCCCCTGCAGGGTAAACTTTTGGTCACTGACTAGCGGACGATTGCGTGATGGGCTCCTATGATGCGTGTGTGGCCACTGGCCATGAGAGATCCCCTCTGATCCTTTTCTGATTCCTTGAGACTTGACCCGTTGCGTCGGTTGATGAATTTCGCCTGAAAAAGGCGTCATCAATCCTGATAGCCCGACCATTCCGTCATCTTCCCACTTGATGTTGTCAACCCACACACCGCTGTAAGCTTATCTCGACCCCGGCTTTTGACATTGCCCAATGTCCAGTAATAGTTCCTCCTCCTGAGTCCTTCACTTATGTACTACTTACGAGTAGTACTCCGTACTACTACTCGTACTCGTCCACTCTGGTGGTGCGCTGTCAACTGGCGAAACGCTATCATGTTGAATTGCGCTAGTCAACTTCATGCCCCGGATATAACATAACAGTATGACGCTCTATAATACAAAATCCTAAACCTCCCCTTCAAGTGCTACCTTCCGGTTCCGCTGTAGAAAAAAAAACTCAAATCGCTGAATATCTCCATGACAATGAGATCAAAGACAGCCCTGTCTTAGAGTCCCCGCTGCTGGGTAATAGTGACATGTATCACTATGACCCCCCATGTCCATACTTCGTTCGGCAGTGACCAACACACACATAGATAACACATTCGTCCACCAGAGAATAACCGCCATGGCGTACTCTGTCATGGATTCTTCCGCCATCATCATGCATGTGGGTCATTGCACATCTAACCGGGCAAGAGAGCTGCCGAACTGGCAACCCCGGATGCCCGTCAGGCAACAATGGGCAAGTCCTCCGTTTAGGAGCTTCCTCGTTCGGCGGTCGTTCGGGTAGGCGGCACGACACCGTGTGTCTCGGAAGTCTTGTTGTCTCCCATCCTCTCTGCTAACGTTGGCGTCGGTGTCGCCCGGGACACCTCTCTTCTGGTGGTGGCAGCTATGCTGCCCTAGGGCGTCTCAGTACGAAGACATAACTCGTTATTAACATCGCCGCACATGTTGGGGCTAGTCTGTGGTCAACATCGCCGTCCGTGTTGGAGCTGGTCTGTGTGGACAGGTATAGGGCAGACGGTCCCGCGGCTGGCAACGGTGCGGTACTTGTTTTTGTAACGGTAATGGCCGACTCATCGCATTCTGCCGTGTCTGCAGCTGCCGTGCGACTGGCCTCGTGCTCTTCGTCCGAGTGCATCGGGATGGAGAGCGTGAACAAGCCGTCTAGGCTGGACGGGATGCCGACGTCCGACAGTTCATCGGTCAAGTCTATCTCCTAGATGTGCCTCATGTCCCGGAGATCCTCAAAGTGGTTGTTGCCTGTGGGAAGTACATAGGTCGACGGCATTGTTTGTGATGACTGTGGCTCACTGGGCGGCCCTCCCCTGATGAGATGGACAAAAATCGACACAAGGCCCCCCTAGATAGGCCAGACGATGTTTCCGAGCATGGTGAGAAACGTTGGGTCGAAGTATAAGATAATTCTGGTAGGATAAAATGTATACGCAAAGTTGGAGGTGCTGTAGGGTGCTTGAGTATGATGATGTTGATAATGATCATGACAGGGAACGGAATCCAGAGGGGGGAGGTTAGAGTCATGAAAACATTGATGCTTGGGATTCCATCATAACATCCTGGGGAAGAAAAGTCTCAATTGTGAGAGAAGGAGCAATGGCTCACAAGTGACATAACGGCAGGAGCACCACGACAAATGCATTTGGTGTCGACAACACATTGTCTGGTGGTTCTTCAATCCCTAGATATAGGGTAGCAAATTCCGCACTACCCCCATCATGACCGCCCCTTTTTCATTACGCAAACAGAGAACGGAACACTCGCTGTCAATTCTACGTGGAGCATCTCCAGGGTATGCGCAGAACACCAGACAATGACGACACGCACGAGCAACTCGCAAACCCAACAAGAACATAACTTGGATATGGAAAAAAAAAACACAAAATTGCATATCGCATTAAACAAATCATCTAAATAACACACTCCCAACTATCCGGGATAGCAGGGTCTCCCTTGCCCTTGTACCTGTTCCGCCTAGGGTACCGACAATGTCTCCTGCTGATGTCCGTCTTCCCAGCCGCCGTCTTACGGCTACCGAGAATAGAATCCGGAGCGACATCATCCTCGACCCACTGGACTATAGCGGCCAAGACGTTGGCATCGGGGTCGTAGCTAGCATACGTATCCTGATCAGCACCAATGAGGTTGGCACCGCTCCCGCCACTGCAGTGGCTCAAGCCGGAGATGCGGAAGTAGCGGTAGAAGTCGTCGAGGTCGTCCGAGGAGACGCCCATGGTGCGAGAGACGTGGTTGTAGTAGCGGGCCGAGTTGTCGCTGCTGATGGCGGGGTCCTGCAGGCCGTGGTAGTGCAGGATCTTGGTGCCCGCGTCCCTGGCGCCGGAAAGGTCGCCCTCCCAGGTGGCCGAGTTGAAGGGGTTGAGCTTCTCGGCGGCGACCCAGTCCTGGACGTTGAGCGTGGCGGGGTCCCAGTTCGTGTCGTTATACACGACGTACCGGTACCAGTCGGTGGGGTAGGGATGGGGCTCGCCGACGAACAGGGCGGCCGTGGAGTTGGCGCCCGGCTGGAAGCGCGGGTACACGAGGTCGCCCTGGGCGCCGTAGACGGGGGAGAAGATGGCGCGGACCGTCTCGGCCTGCTCGCCCGTCAGGCAGCCCGACGACTCGCCGGAGCGGCAGATGAGGTTCTCCGGACGGTACTGGCACAGGTCGGGGTCCTCGATGATGCCGTCCTCGAGACCGTCGAGGCCGTCGCACTGCTTCAGGATGTCGGCGTACACGAGGTCCCAGGCCGTCGAGTCCAGGAAGCGCGACGAGTTGGACGACCCCGTCTTGATGAACATCTGGCCTGTCCAGTACATGAGCGCGTTGAGGTTGAATGCGGGGGCACCCGCGACGATGCCGTCAAAGTCTTCGGGGAAGTCCTGCGCCGACTTGAACCCCTGACGCCCGCCCGTCGAGCAACCCAGGTAGTACGACTTGGTGTGCTTCTTGCCGTAGAACTGCTGCGCAATCTGCTTGCCCAGCTCGGCCTCGAGGTGGATAGACCGATACACGTAGTCCTCCACCACGCCCGGGTTCTCGTAGAAGGGCTGGCCCGACGTCCCGTTGTGCCCGTTGTTGGTGCCCACCGCCGCGAAGTTGTGCAGTGACCCGTAGTTCAGGTGGTCGTAGTGGATGCATCCGTTCAATCCGCCGTTGCCCGTGCCCAGGAACCGTCCGCTCCAGTCGAGCGGGAGCCACGCCTCGAACGAGATGTTGCTCGTCGGACTCGTCGTTATCATCATCGTCACGCGGCATATGTCCGACTGCACGAGCTGAGAGCTCGCGTCGCAGCTCGGGTCGTTCTCCGGCAGCGACAGGTTCGTCCCCGCCGAGATGAAGCTCGTCGTGTACACGGTCGTGTTGTCCAGTTGCAGCTTGTCGATCAGACCGCTGCACTTGTCTTTGTCGGCCGCGGTGGCAGAAGATGTTGCGGCGCATCGACCAAGCCCGGGGGCTAGGGCGCACAGAGGCGTAAGCAGGTATTGTGAGGCCTTCATGTCTGCTGCTGCGATGCCGGTGACGAAGCTGCTGCTGCTGCTGCTACTCCCCAGGCCGAGGATGGAGGAGGGGACGCTGGCGCTATTTATCGACATGACATCTACTTATGCAGTTAGCTAACTGCACAACAACGTAACTTACTCGTTGCACGCCAACTCGAGAACCATGACTTCTCCACGATTATCAGTGCCGTTCGAGGAAGCAAAGTGGAGTTGAGGTTATTATTGACGGCATAACACTTACCCACCGACCCCACCCTCGAAGAAGCACCCCTAAAACGAACCGGTCGTTGTTTGCCGTCGTGAAACGCGTTCTTTTCATTGTGCAATCAATTGAACAGTGTCTTTTAGATAAGGAAGACCTCTTCTTTCATTCCCTTTGTTCAAGTTCAGTCTCTCTTATGTGTGAATAGATAAGTATTCTGCTTTGCGCTTCCCGAGTATGAGTGCTGACCTTTGATGGATGTCGCCATCCCGGCTCTTGTTATCGAGTCCCCCCGCCCGGACGTAGGTAGTATATCTCCGTCATGTTTCATGAGTGGATATTCTCTCAGGAGATTGGGGTATTGTCAATTGCACGGGCCAATGTTTCCATCTACCGAAATATACGAGCGTTGGCATCGGCACATGGGTTTACTATCCCACATGGGTTCCGTGTGTGTTTGTAATACTTCAAGTTGTACTCCGTACTCGTACTGACGGGCTATTGTATTAGCCGTACGCACGGGTACGGAGCGCGTTGCCGTTGGGGGCCGGAAAATACCTCTCACCAAGGATCAAGCCCCCCCGGCCGGGGGGCGGAAGACAAAGCCGAGGTGCCATTGTTGGAAATTGCGAGTAGGGATCGGAGTATCAATGCGACCAACCACCGAGGGCTTTTATACCCTCTTTATCATGACGACGCGTGTCCGGACAGACGACGATGGATGCTGCACAGTCTTGAACTCTTGACAACTGGCAGCTTGATAAAACTTATGTGAGTGCAATATGCCAATGTTCATTTGAGGGCCTGATTTTTGCAATTACAATGATTGATATTGAGCACGTGCAGGGGAACGAACCTCCCACAATACGCTGAGACCCCTTTTTATGATGCAGACCAAAGACCATGCCGAATTAGTTCAACGTTCCTGCAGGGTTGCATCCATTTATACATGTACATGCATTTGTATCATTCAACACCAACTCATGCCAGGGACCAACAGCTCCAATATTCTGCTCCTTCTCTTCCTCGTCCTCTTCTTTTTTTCCCCTACTTTCTTCTTTTCTGTTTCTGCCTCAGAGTTCAGTCGCAATAAGCCCTTGTCGCAGGCATCATTCAGAGAGCCGCTGCCTGTTCAAATCCCGGCATCCCGCCGATTTCGCTCCGACATCTCCAACGCAAGATTCAACGACCAAGTATCTTTGAATCGTACAAACCGGTCCATATCCACGTAGTCAGTCCATGTTTTCACCCTTTTCACCCACATCCCGTCACATTCCGTCATGACTTTCAGAAACTCAATCATATCTCGGCCTTCCTCGAGAGGCCAGTCCGGCCACAGCTCCTTCATCGCAGTCTTGTACACCTCCTGCAAGTAAACCTCCTGCAAGTGAATCGCCTGACGCCGGAGCTCCTCAATCACCACCTCTAGGGGTTCGAGGAACTTTGGCATCTGTGTCGATACCCAGAGAGGCAGTGCGGAGACGCACTCCCAGTCAACAATGGCAACGATTTCATTGTGATTGTTGAGCAGGACTTTGTTGAGGGAAAGGTCGTGATGGAAGAGCGCCGTTGTTTCAAGCTCGTCACACGCGACGGGAGGGAAGATTTTCGGGATGAGAGAGAGCAGCTTTCGCGCCACAGGAAAGATCATCTCGGCGTATTCTTTTCTGTACGCGTCCTCGGTCGTTGCATAGATTTCCGCCTGCTGCTGCTTGATCATTCTCAACTCTGCGCTTAGCCAATCGGAACTAGAGCGAAAGGGACCCCGGGGAGCATGGTCATAATGAAGGCGGCTGCCTACAAGAAAACCGTGGGTGACCAGCAGATTGGGGTTGATCGTGCCAGAACTTTTGTCAAAGTCCAAGGTGCCTATGCTCTCGAGTGTAGACTTCGATAGCTCGGCCTGGAATGCTGCAATCCTCCTGGTGAACCTTGTCTTTTGTTCTATTGTCACGGTGTGCCATAGCTTGTCCGCAGGCGTTCCATGCACACACTCCATCAAGATCCACTCGTATCCGATCTCGTTGTCGTTGGTGTCATCGAAGGCGAATATAAGGGGCGCAGGTACCGTGGTATTCTCACGCACCCATTTCGAGGTAGCTACCTCTGCCCTGGTCTTCCGGGATGGGTAAACTGGCAGCGAAACGCGCATCATGAACGGCCCATGAATGCACTCGATGCGATAGAGCCTGCTTAGCAGACCGCGCGCATGATCGACGACCACGCACTTGTCCTCGCTACGGATGCCCAAGTGCTGGCGGCAGATGTTCTCAATCGCTTTGACTGAAGGCTCGCGGGTCCACTGTGGAACAAGCTCGAATACACTGTCTTCCCATCCGAGGCCATCTTGAATGGGACGGGGCATGTTGGTTGAGCCGCAGTGAAAATAGTGATTTGCCGAAGGTCTCTCTGGCGCCCACTCGACCTTTGAGCCGCTTCGATGATGAGTTGATGTTTCCAAGGGCCAACTGTTGCCGCACAAGGAACAACAGGTGCGGGGTGCTCACAGTCTGTCATGCAAGAGGAGGGATGGAAGGGAGTATGTGCATGCACTGCGCAGCATAGGTGGCAGTTACTTAGCCAGATCATGATTGTTCCACGTCACTTTTGCGCATTCATTGGTCAACGCATTGTGATGTTGTTCCGTCGCGCACATTCCCGTATCTGTACATGCTACATAGAATGATATCATCCCCCGGTCCGTGTTTGTACGCTTGCCCACCACAGAGGCGGCATTCTCATATATGTATGTGCTTCATCAATGCTTGTATTCAGATGAGGTAAATGGTTCTAACTCATTGAGAGGTTGATTGTCATTGGTACGTGTATCCACTAGAACCACATGGTATCCCCGGATAGCAACGCTCAACTATCAAATCAAGTATTTGAGGAAGACAACCCATGCACTCGCGATGATGGCAACCAACAGGCTGAAAGTCAGAGCAGTGAACCACGGCTTGGACCTCCTGCGCGTCAGGGGGTGTGAATCCGGATCTTCAATCGTTGCCTCCTTCGCCTCGCGCTGGAGAAGGGTCATGGTCATCCCCTTGCCAAGGAACTTGTAGTCAATGATAATGTACGAAACCCCAAGCACAAATGCCCAAGCTTTGATACCGATTGCCACCAGGAGAACCCTGTAATAGCCGTTATTCTCGCTGCCGTCTTGCAAAACACCAAACACGACATCCATCTAAACCGCAAGAACAAGGTTAGTTTCAAAAGAACGTACATTTTGTCCAGTTATGTCACTTACGATAGTCGAGCCAGAGTTGTTGAAAGCCCTCCAAATTCCAAACGCGGTTCCAATCTTGGCCTGATCAGCCACCAACAGCGGTATACAAATTTGCAGGGGCATAGAATTGATGACACCCGCCAGACTGGAGAAGACCAGGGCAGCAGTTGGGTGAAGATCGGTGAAGCCCAGAAGCGAGCAGGCGATGATCCACAGAATAGGTGCAGCCGCAACATAGTGGAATCTATGACCGTACCTATCGACGGCCAGACCCAGAACGGGACTCAGGACAATCGGGAGTATCTCCTGCGCTGTGGAGAGGTAACCGGCGACCTCCTCCGTGTACCCTTTGAAGAAGATGATGTCGGCCGAGCTGGTGCTGAAACCGCCCGCCGCCCCGCTCTGCAGAAGCTGAGTCGCCGGCAGCATGAGATACGCCCAGGGGAGGTTAAACAGGGTCTTTAAGGAGAAACTGCGCTTCTTGGAAAGGTATTTTTGCGTGATGGCTGCATCGCGACCTGCCGTAAGCCTGTACTTGGTGGGTACCATGAAGCGCTCAAAGAAGACGTAGGCTGCGTTCATGATGAGGGACCACGCGCAGAAGACGACGGGGATCCAGAACGTCCAGCCGTACCACCCTGTTCCGTTGCGGATGGGAATAGCCACCATTCCCGAGACGAGGCCGACGGTATTGGCGACGGCACTTTCAAGTCCAAAGGCCAGGGCCAGACCAGAAGCACCGAACCAGTGATAGAAGAACTGTGTTTTTCAAGGAAAATATTAGTATTTGAAATGAATGTACTGGGATTGGGACCAGGGCGGGTCAGTACCTTTTGTGTCGCGGAGTCAAGAACAGCAATGCCAAAACCCATGAGAACATGACCAGAGA
Organism: Geosmithia flava; assembly: GCA_900188565.1. Classification (NCBI taxonomy): domain Eukaryota; kingdom Fungi; phylum Ascomycota; class Sordariomycetes; order Hypocreales; family Bionectriaceae; genus Geosmithia; species Geosmithia flava. Next base: position 144,931 of record FYEV01001555.1, on the reverse strand, counting down.
CAAGAAGCCTCCATATGCCAACTTGTACACCTACTGCGGCAACGACAGAGCCGACGAGGATGACAGAGGTGCAACACAGAGTGATGACATTGGGGCCCCACCAGTCGAGAATCAGACCCCCGATGATGGGGAAGATGGTGTTGACAAAGGCATCTGCACTGCTTATTACGCCAAACTGCGTGTTGTTGATGCCGAGCTCCTCTCGCAGAGTGTTCTTGAGGGGTCCCAGGGCCGAGCCCGTCCAGGTGTGCCCTATGGGGAGGGTGATGACGAGAAGAAGTGCCGTCCACTTGTACTTGGCAGGGATGTCGAGGGGGTTGAACGGTGCTGGGGCACTGTCGACTTCTGCGTCGGCAACTACCGGCACGGACACTTCTTCATCAGAAACAGCCGTGGTCTTGACGGGGCTTTTCTCCATGGTGAGTACAGGTGCATGTATCATGTATACTTGGTGTTGGACCTACTGATCTCCTAAAGAGAAGCAAGGTCTTACACCCTCTTTAATAGATATCCATGTTGTGGATTTCCTGAGCCTCCCTCTTTCTCTCCTCTCTCTCTAACACGGCGGCCGCCGATGTCGCCGATCCACCTGGTGGATATGGTCAATTTTGCCTTGTTGTCTAAGCTTAATTTTTATCAGATGGTGCTAGGACCAACGCAGATAAGGTTATTTTGAATTATTGAGACTTGGCAGCTTGGCTTGTTTGGCCGGGCTCGGTTGAACCAGCCAGTTGGGTCTGAGTTTACTGGACGGCTGGATCCTGTGTCTATCTGACAAAGATTTTACAAACGAGATAATTCATGCACGAGTTCTACAGAGAAGCTTCCCCTTTCTCTTATCGACGTGTATCCGTCTAGGCGAATACGAGTGGGATGATTGATAAACCACGGAGAATGGTCCATATTCCATTCAAATACATGCGCTCTTACCGTTTCGGTAATGCACCGGCAGGGGGGAGGGGGCTTTTTTAGTCTGTTGGGGCCGCTTCCTCTTGTTATGGGTTATACGAACTGTCAGTGCCATCACTCGTGAATTTCTATTTGCCTTGCTGAAATGCCAAGATTCGACTCGGAGTTGCGGACCCGGTATCTTCACCCGTGCCAACGGGTATATTTCCCAACGTGTTTTCTGGCTTTCGTTCTGGAGTTGCTAGACATTCTACTTCTACAATGAAACCTCATTTAGGAAGGCCCGCCGACATGCAGCAGAGTGGGCTGTTAACTACCTTGCACGGCTCCAGCCGGGACACGAAAGACTCTGGCTAGAACATCGTGTGACTCTTTGGGCTGACCCGCTTGGCCTTTCACCACTTTGACAGCTATGCTAGTAGATACAGATATAGAGGCTCTGCTTGCTGAACTACAAGAGAAGGTGTTGGGAGAGGAAGATCTTGATAAGGCACGTAGTGGCAGGCTGGCATCGCGCTAGTTTACACAGCCACAACCTCCGTGCTCCGTGCATGAGAGACTTTTCAGGAAATCAAAGGGAACTGTTTTCCTTGTATCCTGAGTCTTCAAACATGAAAAATATGTCGTGGTGAATGAGTTGACGCTGGAACCCCATGGGTTGTATCCTTCGATGTTGATGCATGTACCAACTTACACACATGTAAGCTGTGTGTTCCGTCGTGGTCACCATCACAGTCGCGTACGTGCGTGTTAGTAAAAAATATAGCATTCGTATTTACATGTAATCATCATAAACAGTGTGAAATCAAAATGAAAAGAACAATCGCTTGGGCCGTTGCCACAGTGGTATTCCCCAGTTATTCAATCCTCCAAATCATCAACTCCCAATAAATTACACACGCAAAAATTACTTCCGCTCATGGGTCTCGCTCGACACCGAGGCATACGCAGTATCTTGATACGGCGCAGCCACCTTCTTGCTGGCAGACTTGCGCCTCAACAGCAAACTGTTTTCAAAAGTTAGCAATAAATTCAAATGGGGAATCAGTGCATGAATGGTTAAAACTCACAATATACCCGCAGCAATAGCAATCAAAACCGGGACTCCAAGACCGACGCTCACACCGATGATGACGCTGTTGCTCACGCCACCTGTCTTCTCATTGAAGAAGGAATCATCGTCATCATCGTCATCGAGGTCCTTCCCCTTGGGCGTCTCCGTCTCGGGCCTACCAGACGAAGTAGTCATAGCGACGGCATCGTTTCCAAAGGGAATTGTGCTGCTGACGGCAGCGTCCGTGACGGTCTCGGGCCATGTGGGGTCCACGCCGGACGACACGACAGTGAAGAGGGTCTGCGTCGTAGTAGATTCCACCTTGGTCTGTTTCCCGGCGGGACAGTTGATGACACCCGTCTCACCGCACTGGTAGGCAGTGTAGACGATCTCCGACTTGGTCGAGGCAGTAGTCATTCCCTCGTCGTCGTCTTCGTCGTCATCTTGCGGCGACCTAGCTTCCAGGGAAGCAGTAGGTGTGGGACTGGCAGTCTGGGAAGCAAAGTTGATGCACGTGGGGTCAAATGTCCTCGGGAAGAGGGGGATCTCGGTGGAAGGGGTGGGACCCCAGGTGTGGTCCTTGATGCCAACGTAGGCGCCTGCGCCGGCACCGACGGCAAATTGGAAGTCATGCTGGATGTTCAGATCGCAGTCTTCGTCGTCGTCGTCCCCCAAGGAGATGGTGGTCTGGAAGTCAGCGAGGTTGGCGTAGATGCGCGTCAAGAGGCCGGCTGATACATCCAGGGCGTCCACCCCGGGGACATCTATGTCGACGGCGAATCCCGTGCTGAGCGACAGCTGCAGGACGGCTCTGAAGACTGTCTCTCCCGACACCACCTCTACAGGAAGGAATTCAAATGTTCCTCCATTGCTATTCGGTGCACAAGCCATTAGCCAGTTGGACGAGTTATATGGGAGTAATGTTGTTGGTACTACTCACAAGTCGATGTCTGCCGGATCCCCAGAGAACAGGGCGAGCCTAAGCGCAACCTCGTCATCAAGCTTGATGTGGAAACCATTCTTGATCTCCAACTCGCTGTCCAGCGTCATGATGAGGTTGAGCTCGAATACCAGACCGACGAGGAGATCGTCGGACAGCTTCAGACCCAGACCCTGCTGCACGTAGACGGGTAGCTGGTACGTCATGGACCCGGTGAACACGGTGCTCAGCTCGACGTACAGCTCCAGATCATCGAAGACGAACTCGAGCACCGTCTCGGGGAAGGACGAGTTGTCCACGGGGACGTTGAAATCGATCTCCACGGGCGGGGGGAAGTCGATGCCGTTGTGGTCCAGCTTGACGTCGCTCACCCAGTCGGTGATGTTGTCCCATATGTCCTCTAGGTTGTCCTCGACTTCCTGGATGGTGTTGCTTATGTTGAAGGATGCTGCGCCTATAGTTAGACGGGCCGTGGCTTCTCCCTTGACGTAGCATGTCTCGCAGGTGACTGATACGCCTACCTCGCCGTCGAACTTGGACGTGCTGGTGTCGTCCTCGCCGTCCTCGCCCTTTGAGGAGGATCCATCTTCGCCATTGGAGGAGGATCCGTCCTTGCTGTTGTCTGGTGATGATGTCGTCTCGTCGGAGCTGTTGCCCTTTACTGCGGCTATGATGTCTTCTAGGGCGCCACTAATAGGTGTAAGTGAGTGGCACTTGGGGTTTTCCTCTATCAGGCATGACATACCTTTCGAAAAGAACGGCCTTGTTGAAACTCCTGTCTAGAGATGTACTGTTCTCGTATTTCTTCTTGCCGTCCCTGGCTAGGAGGTTGAGTCGCCTGCCGATGTCGTTGGCGGTATGGCGAGATGCCACCGGGTGAGAGACGGAGACATCTTGTGATGATGAGCTAGCCACGGGGGCGGCCAGCATCGCCAGAGAGGCGGCGAGATAGGTGAATTTTGGTAACATTGCAATTTCAGTGTAGAGTTACCCTTTCAATTGAGAATTGATTGTAGTCGAGTACTAGATGTAAGTACAAGACTTGTGACATCACGTCTCCCAGAGTTGAGGGGGGGTACACCCTCAAGTTTATACATTTTTCAAACACTGGAGAAAACAATCCCTGGGCTCCATGAAGAAACTAACTATGCTAAATTCGTGGATCTAGGTCTCAAACTGGGGGGGTGAGGGCGAGGATGCTGTTGGTATCATGCTGACATGCTTCGCGACTCCGCTTAAGCGTTGGATTACACCAGATATGCATGTTGGTAGCATGGTTCATGATCCCACACGACCGGAAGAATGCCCTGCCAAGACCCCTACTCCGTATCCTCGTGCAGACTTCAAACTCATATTTTATCGTCTTCTTTCTTTTTCAGGAGCAAGATCCCTGCTGGCATTCTTCTATAATTGAATTCATCTTCTTTTATCGCGATTCCCATTATTCTTTTGCTGGATTGAATCGTGGTCGTTGTGTCATAGTTGAGGACAGTTGAGAAGAGAAGGGTCAATTACACGATTGATGTGAAATGCCAGAAACGGTAAACAAGACATAGTAAGAGAAGGAATCATCTCAGTTTGATCGTCTGTTTACGGGGATGACTACCGAATTGTTATGGACAAGAAACTGCGGTAATTTTACTAATTTACCACGGAGGTGCAAATATTGGACTGACTGACCCCGGCAGACTCTCGAGACGGCATCGCATACCGCAGGCCATCCGTCTCATCCATCAATGTAACCTTGACATTATAAATGGTCCAACATAGACTAGGCCCTACACATGTCCGCCCTACGAAAGGGTTCCCAACCCCAGAGATGCTAAGGGGTGTGTTGTTGGGTGAGCTCAGAGACCTGAGAACTGGCCGGTGGAGACCACGGAGTCACCTCCTGCATGAGCTCGGGCCGTGAAGACTCTACCAGGGTCCATGTGAACCGTTTTCCCGTTGCTCTTGCAAAAAGACTACTACAACCGTCTCCGAAACTCACACTAACAACCAACAGCATATATGTACATTTGGGGGGTAAGGCCCCCATGTTCCATTGATCCTACGGCTCCACCACATGGGAAATCGTCAGCATATAGCTCCCTCATAAGGCTGCTGGGATTGACAGAGGTGAGATTCGGCTTAGTTCCAGGCCTTTTTTTTTTCTCCTTCTTCTATTGCTAATAATAAGTACTATGTAATATTCCGTTCGTAGTACATGGTCGCAGATGCATGCACGCCATGTACGACCAAAAAGTGAAAAGACGGGGTGGCCAAGGAGGATTTACAAGGTGATGGAGAAAACAATGCGAGATACATGTACTAGGGGAATGGAGGAAGGGAAGCACAATGTGCAATAATACTAATCCGCATTCTGAAAGAATTACGGCTGTTCTTCAAAGTCTCTTGTTATTATTTGCGCAGGTATCTTGGAACGGCTTGTGAAGAAATGCTTTACCGACGATTGCAACTGCTCGTGAGCTTACTTTTCTTTCCAATTACACACGTCTTACACCGCGTGTCAAAAAACGGGACCGTGCTCCGTTCCACCTCCCTGCAATTCAATATCACAACTTATAACTCCGCCATGACCTTGGGCGGGTTTCAGCCCTCCGCCTGAAGAAAAGCCCCGCGTAATACAGACTATAGTCCTTGGGAGGTCATCCTTGACATCTTGGCATTTGCATGTATAAAAGTCGTACTGGGTATGAAAGTGCAAAGTATGGGTAGATGATGACTCGTAGCTTGGTAGATGCCGTCGGTGACTATATCGGGTATGGGATGTCGTTGTCAGCTCTTTTGCACCGAATATGTGGTAAATTTACCAAGTCTTTCTTATAGAATTAACCTGGCCTCACGACGCATTTGTATTCCGAAATGAGAGTACTGGTATGTGTTGTCCTGTCCCCCTTGCTGTCTTGGGAACGTTATGAAAGATGAGAGAGGGAAAGAAATAGGGAAAGAAGAGCAACTCGAGATAGCAATATCCCACATGATTATAGTGTTTTGTAGCTTCTGACAATTGAATACATGTAAATACTAATGGAGCCATTGATAATGTGTAGCTTGGCTCATGATGTGGCTGCTTATATGACATGGATACAACTTCAAGTTCTGTTCATGTTAGGTTCTCACTGTACGGACAAGGTCCATTCAACTTCAGCCTACTCTTAACAATCAACCTTGTGGATTTATGCTTCTAGATTCTAAGCCATGTAAGATATAGAGGCATTTCTTGTGCTTAGGTGAGATTACACGACTTTATCCAGATGGAAAATATCGAGGCCAAGATGCAGGGTAAACTCCGTGTAAGTCAAGGCTGAAGATGTGGCTGGGGATTCTGGATGAATTAGTCAGGATCTGGATCTAGAGAGGATAAATAAACTGGGGGGGTAATAAATGTCATGATTTAATCCCATCAACACAGGTACCATGGACTGTAGTACTCCGTACATACAGGTACGTCGGATGGAGGCTAATAGCACATACAGTTACAGCACTGACCAGCCCGACCACTGACTCTCTCTGCCCACTAAACACTGGCACTAACACTGACACTGACCAAAAACCACGCGATATCTCCAGTGGCCCCAGCCATCAACACCAGCGTCTTCTCGGTAGACAGCCAATCATACAAGATGCTCGTAGCCATGATTTCAGTCGTCGTCATTGGCCCACTCTGTCCACATGCACGCTGTGCAACTTGCTTTGTTACGTCAAATAGAAACTCTCTGCTCGGGTACGGAGTAATACGGAGTACAATGTTGTGACCAGTTGATAGCTTCTATTTGTCTTTTTAATTTATTAGTATTATTCTTTTTCTTGTTCTTCTTTTTTTTTCATTAATACTACCTCCATCGAGCCACAAGTCACAGGCATAGAGCCTTGGTCTGGGCCACAGGCCCGTAGCAGCTGCCCATCATCTTTATCGCACGCAACGTCAGACGATCATTATCACGGGGGCAGCTAATAATAACACAGCATTGCACTCTGCTTAACCATCCCCTCCCCCCCTTATTACGTCGTAGATCCCTTTTGACTGCCTCCTCTTTTTTTTTTCTTTCTTTCTTTTTCTCTCTTCCTTTTTTCTTCTTCTTTCATCTGATATTACTACTACTACTAGGTAGACAGGTAATAATAGCAGTTTCATCACATCATCACTACGTATTACGGCAACAGCACACGCATTACGCACGCATAGCACGCACTCGCATATTTGTATTTTTTTACGATAAAAACATCAGACAAACAAAAGAGAAAAAAAAGAGTCATATTTCCCCACTTGCCGACGGAGGTTTCACTCCCCTCTCTCTCTTCCCCTCCTCTTTGTTCTGTTCTTTCTCGCCGAGCACTTTATTAGGTGCTTTAGCCCGCCAGAGTGGGGCGGTGAAGGCTTTTGGTGAACCCCTCTACTGTCCGCGCAGTTCCATTGATCCTCCCCAAGGCACCACCACCACCACCACCACCGCTGTCGCCCCGCCGCTGGATCACGGGAAGGAGAGAGAAAAAAAAAAAACAGTAAGCGAAAAAAAAGGCACAACGAACCCGCCCACCCTCTTCCCCCCCCATTTCATTTCAGGACAGGAAGGACGACCAAAGAAATCGCACTCTCGCACACATACACACATACACACCCAGTATCGGACAAAGTAGAAGAACAGAAAAAAAAACAGACGTCATGGCAGAGGCCGCTGCCCCCCCCACCAAGCAGAATGCTGCAACCACCACCACCACCACGACAGCCACTAGACCGCAGCTGTCCAACTCGATGCGCAGCAACTCGTACCTGAGCGATCATCAGCAGTACCGCCCACCGAGGCAACCGGAGCCCCACCACGGCATCGACACCGTAGTCGAGGATGTCAGCGCCCACCAGAACAACAAGTCGTCGCACAGTCTGTCCTCGCCCGGCGGCGGCGGCGTGTCGCCCAAGCCCATCCTGCCGTATCGCGGGGTCCCATCCGACGAGCAGCCTCCCACTATCGTCGATTCTGGCGTGACGCACAGCTTCTCCCACCCCAATTGCGCGCCGCCCGCGGGCGTCAAGTCGGACCGTCTGGTAGCCACCCTCATGTACAAGCTGAGGGGTAGCGGCGGTGCTGGTGCCGGCGTCAGCAACAGCAACAGCATCAACAACAATGTCAGCCAGGGGGCCAGCATCACCAGTGAATCGGCCACTGGCATCGGCGCTGCCTCGGAGAGCAACGACTCTCTCCCGTCCAACATGGCGCCCACGACCAACATCGACGCCTTCCCCATGGAGCCCCCCACGCACGAGGGCGACAAGCTGGACCACATCTACGGGTCGTACATCTCCCCCCTGTGCATAACGTCCTTCCTGCACCTGATGTCGGCGTTTCCCATGCCCGCCGACGCCGACGAGCTCCACTCGTCACACCGGTGCCTGGACAACCAGGAGACCCCCCGCGTGGTCGAGCTGACACTCTCTCCGCCCCCATCGCCTGACTACCTGTCGCTGGACGACCTGCGCAAGCACGAGATCATCTACCGCTTCGAGCAGGAGTGGAACGTCGACGTCAACCTGCAGCGGGAGACGATCCTGCGCCGGCACCCGCGCCTGGTCGTCTTCGACATGGACAGCACCCTCATCACCCAGGAGGTCATCGACCTCCTTGCCGCCACCATCACCGACCCGCCCAACCTGGCCGAGCGCGTCGCCGACATCACCCACCGCGCCATGCTGGGCGAGCTCGAGTTCGAGGCCTCGTTCCGCGAGCGTGTCGCCCTCCTCAAGGGCGCCCCCGACTCCATCTGGGACCGCCTCCGCCCCGTCCTCGACGTCACCCGCGGCGCCCGCGACCTCATCCGCGCCCTCAAGCGTCTGGGCGTCAAGACGGCTGTCCTGTCCGGCGGCTTCCAGCCCCTCACCGGCTGGCTGGCCGAGCAGCTGGGAATCGACTACGCGTACGCTAACCACGTCGTCATCGAGGACGGCAAGCTCACCGGCGAGGTGGAGGGTGTCATCGTCGGCCGCGAGCGCAAGCGCGACCTCCTCGTCGAGATCGCCGAGAAGGAGGGCATCCAGCTGTCGCAGACCGTGGCTGTCGGCGACGGCGCAAACGACCTGCTCATGCTGGAGAAGGCTGGCCTGGGCGTCGCGTGGAATGCCAAGCCCCGCGTCCAGATGGAGGCTGGTGCCCGCCTCAACAGTGAGAGTCTGCTGGATCTGCTTCACCTGTTTGGTCTGACTGCCGAGGATATAGATGTTCTCCTGGCCTAGGCTTTCCCTTTTTTGCGTCCTTTGACGTGAAAACACAAACACAAGGAGAGAAATAAACAAGAAAAACAGAAATGTAACGGAAGGTGTTATGGGGTTGAGGGGAAAGAGATGTGTTTTTTTTTTTAACTTTTACTTTTGGATTAGGTCACCCACCTACCCCCTTTTCTTTTTATATTTCTTGGATATGTTATATCTTTTATATGATGAGTACATGACATACGAATCCCCCTTTTTTGTCTTAGTAGGAACTTTGTAATACCTATCTTTTTTTTTTAAACAAGAAATAAGACATATTATGACTGCAAAAGTAATCAATGAAGAATATTCCTACAGATGGGCGAGGAAAGTGATGCTGTATGTTGGTAGTGAGGGGTCGAGGGTCGTTGGAAATCACACATCGAGTCGGTGGATGGAAAAAAAGTAAGACTGTGATATATATCTATACAAGAGCGTGTGTGTTTTGTGAAAAAAAAGAAAAGGAAAAAGGGACAAGTTGAGTCTCTTCTTTGTCCCTCCTCTTTGGCAATAGTGCTCCCCCTCTGTTCTCTCGTTTTTTTTTTCTTCTTCCCAGTTTATTTCCCTTCAGAGGCCATACATGATCCTCTCTCCGATATTCAAGCTAGGCCAGATAAAAGACAAAAAAACAAAAGAGATTTAAGGGAAACCCTCCTTGCCCCACTTGTTGAACTTCTCGTGAGCCTCACGGGGGAGGGTGACGTTGGGGACGACGACCGAGTTGAGGGCGCTGGGGGCGTCGCGGGGGTTCTGGGCCGAGTCGCCACCGGGGTGGTACTGGTACTTGCCGGTGCCGTCACCCTCCCAGGGCATACCGTCCTTGGCGATGTTGACGTGCTCCTCGGAGGAGGTAGAGGTGGGAGAGGAGCCTGTTTGTTTTATGTCGAGTTAGCTTTCATGGCTCTCCTTTTGCAATGATGACTATGATGATCACGGCTGGGAAAGAAAGAAAAAAAACACATACCAAAGTAGAAGCCGGCACCGCCAAGGGCGGCAACCATGACACCACCGAGAATCTATGAACTCTGTTAGCCTTCGAGCTCTTTCCTCCTATTTCATGTAATTCCCATAACAGCTGCGCGTTTTCCGTTCAGGAATAACTCGGTGTTGTTGGATCCGGAGAAAAGGATGGGTGGGATATGACGCACGATGGTCTCGGGGTTGCGCTTGCTCTCCGTCTTGAGCTTCTGGGAGTCGGCACTCTGGAAGCGACGGGCAGAGGTCGAGAACATGCGACGGGAGATGATGCGGGACGCCATTGTGAATGTGTTTGTCGTTTGCGTGGGTTGAGGGGTTGTGGAGGGTTTTTGCGTGGGTTGGTTGAACAAGGAGTGGTTGACGTCGAGAGAGAGAGGGAGGTTCAGCAAAAAGCTTCGGCAACGGGACCAAACTCGTCGTATGATCTCAAAAACGAGCACGCTATTGGTCAATGCTGTCGGGGAGGCTCGGGGAGTTGGGTTGGGCTTTTGGTGTCAGATCACGTGAGAGTGATTATGTCACTTGGGCGACTTTTTTTTTGTCTTCCTTGGGACAATCGATTCAAAGAAACAAAAGTCACATGACGTCTTACAGTGTTTACCAACCATCACGGGTGACGCCGATGATTGCTGCTGTGATGAGTTGTACCGCAGCACATGTAGTTGGGCCATTAGGTTCAAAAACCTGTGATTACGCATACTCGGATTATGCTCTTATGTGCTCTCGTACGAGAAAGCAGCAACGTCCAGAACGTAATACAGGTACAACGGCCCAACGGTTAACGATATGTACAGGTAGTATCATATCAAGAATAACGAGAGTCATACCAGTATAACGGCCCAACGGGTGGCACGAGTACGCTGTAGTAATATTAATTATACCACCCGTGGTAATACATTACATGTAATACTCGTACAGTCTACGGAGTACTGGTGATGGTAATGATGGTGTTGACTATTCACGACTAGTGCATAATGGCATGACGCTGTGATCTTCCATGCGTAATTTCCACCATGATAGTCACGAGCACAAGGCTGCGGGCGCACAGCCAACCGGGCTAGAACGCGGTCAGTGTGTACCTGTAGACTGTAGCATTTTAACGTATATTAACGCGTTGTCAACGCGATGCTTTTTTTCTTTTGGCCCAAAGAGACTGTATTTGTGAGACATTCAGAGTAAGACGGATGCAAAGGATACACTTTGTATGTGATGAAGTAGCACTGAACACACTGCTACTCTACCGGTAAAGTGATGCGCAAAGGCTCATGCATACGACATTGGCAGTTGAATGGAGGTGGTGTCAAGGTCCACGGCCAAGTCCCAGCCAACGACAATCTACAGGTAGAATCTACAGAGTACAGACATTGTGAGTGGTCAGAACGGATAGATGTACGGAGTAAAGGCGGGGCGGCCCCTTACAGGCGGTACGAGTTTAGTGGACGATTATTCCTCTCCTACGGGGTACGAGTTATGTCTGTGAGCCTGTAGAGAGGAGAAGAAGAAAAAGACGGTCTGTGCGTCGCAAACCAAATGACATTTCTGCCCAGGAGGCCATACGAGTCTTACCTACGGATACCAGAGGCACTACTAGCACGTATTAGCTGCTATTTGAGCCTAGTACCGTAGGGATAGTCAGGAAAAAAGGAAAAGAGAAAAAAAAGGAAAAAACACCACCATCAGCCAGCCATTTGTATCCATCCAACCTCTCCTCTCTCTCTCTCCTTTACCTGCTGTTAGGTTGGCAGTCGACGCTCACTCAGGCTCAGCCTCTCCTCCCTTCTTTTGATCCCCTCCCCAAGCCATCTTCTTTCTTCTTCTTTTTACCCCGTTCAACCATACATATCAATTTTTTTTAATTCCTACCCGGCCACCCACGTTCTCTCCCTCCCAACTTCAACCTCTCTCGTTCTTGCTCTTATTCATTTCTTACACATGCACTCCTGAAATCGGAACCTTTCGACACAACCACCCACGCACGCACACGCACACGACACCCGCAATACCCGCAGACGATTTCAAACAAACCTTCTTTTCTTTCTCCGACTCTACACGTTACAAAACACCACACTCCGAGTCACGTTATCACCTCTACCGGCAACAGGCGATGAGGTAAACGGGTTACACGGCAGCCAACAGCAGCAGCAACCCAACACATACACACACGCACACACGAGCAGCTGCAGAACAAACCATGGAGTCTGGCGGTGGACAACCAGCTCCTACGGGAGATGGCGACGATGCATCAACGCACGGTTTCCCGCTCCCGCGAGTCCCCACAGCAGCGAGCGTGATATCATCAAGGCTGAGCGGCGAGGGCGGCGGTGTCGAGGACACGCCACCTCGGCCCAGGACGGGCGCCAGCAGAAAGAGCAGAGCCGAGTCGACCAGGACGGCAGGGTCGTCCCGGTCCAAGTCACGCAGGGCCGCGGCGGCAGCCCTGGACGGCGGGTCTGCCGGAGCCGCCATGCCCGTGCAGGTCGAGCCCGCCACGCGAACCCGCAACCTGTCGAGCCGGAGCCACGTCCCGTCGCTGACGTCCAACGCCTTCTTCCGCCCCATGAGCTCCCAGCAGCTGCAGGCCCACCGCGGGAGCAACCGGCCGCCGACCATGTCCCGCCCGCCCACCGAGCCCATCAACATCAACCTCGACGACGGCGCCACCGACATTGGCGGCCCGGGTCCCATGGTCCGCCACAGCCTCTCGTCTAACCCCCAGATGGGCGACGGCGGCGACATGAGCAGCCCCCAGCATAACCCCCCCTCGAGGGGCACCGACGCCACCAACGAGCAGGACCGCTTCACCTTCAACACCAGCCCCACGGGGAACTACGCCGGCGGAGGCAGCCAGGCTGACAGCGTACGCCCCCTGCACAAGAACTCGGACGGCAACCCCCACAACCTCCGCGTCGACGTCGACACCAGCTACCGCGACTTTGGCAAGAACAGGATCCCCAGCCCCGTCAGGTCGCCCCGCTCGCTGCGCTCCGGATTCCTCCTCTCGGGGAGGGACACTGGGTCCGGCCGCGCCGAGAAGCTCTCGTCTGGTGCTTCGTCACCTGAGCTGAGGGGCCGCTCTGGTGCGCCGGGCACGTCGGAACAGCCGCCTACCACGCTGGCGGGCGGATCGAGCTCCGGGCCGAATCCGGGTGTTGGCAAGGCCAGTGTGTGGGAGTACTTTGATGGAAACACGCGATTCTTCCTCGGTGGCAGGTGGCAGAACACCCGGGGCCGCCCTATCAACATCGCTACGGGACTGGCTATCCTGGTGCCGTGTGTCTTGTTTTTTGCCGGGTCGGCACCCTGGTTGTGGAACAATGTCTCGCCTGCCATCCCCATCATCTTTGCATACCTAGCCTTTGTCTGCGGCTCGTCGTTTATCCACGCGTCTGTGTCGGATCCCGGGGTATGTATTCATTCTTCTGTCACTAGCTAGTGCTAGTTAATTCGTGATCCATGACTAACCATAAATCACAGATTCTGCCTCGAAACCTACACCAGTTCCCACCGATCCACGAAGACGACGACCCGCTGCAGATCGGTCCGGCCACCAACGACTGGACGCTGGTCAAGTCGGCCGAGTCGCGGACGGCGGCGATGGAGGTGCCGGTCAAGCACTGTAGGACGTGCAACATCTGGCGGCCTCCGCGCGCGCACCACTGCCGAATGTGCGACAACTGCGTCGAGACGCACGACCACCACTGCGTGTGGATCAACAACTGCGTCGGCAAGCGCAACTACCGGTACTTCTTTTCGTTCGTGGCGTCGGCCACGGCCCTGGCCCTGTACGCCATGGCCATGAGCCTGGTGCAGCTGCTGGTCTACGCCAGCCGCGAGGGCGTGTCGTTTGGCAAGGCCGTCGAGCGCTTCAACGCGCCCCTGGCCCTGCTCATCCTCTCGGCCCTGTGCCTGCTGTACCCGGCCGCGCTGACGGGGTACCACGTCTTCCTCATGTCGCGCGGCGAGACGACGCGCGAGTACATGAACTCGCACAAGTTCGCCAAGGGCGAGCGCTTCAGGGCCTACTCGCAGAAGAGCATTTGGAGGAACCTCGTCGCCGTGCTCTGCAGGCCCCGCTCCCCCACCTACTACCGCTTCAAGAGCAGGTACAACCTCGGCGACCAGAGGCTGGGCACCACGCACCGCAGCCAGAGGCCCAAGGAGGGCGCCCAGGGCATGGAGATGCACAGCGTCGACGGTACTCAGCAGGGCAACCAGCAGTTTCAGGGTCCCATGTCTCTGCGACAGGAGTCGAATCACTACCAATGAGAACGGAACTGCTTGGCCTTTCTCTTCTTTTCCTCCCCTTTCCTTTTTTCTTCCTCCCCCCCTCATGCCCCATGATGGTGTAGTATAGTGTATATCGGGCTCAGGCCCTCTCTTGTCATGTCTCCTTTTCTCATCATCATCTCGATGATTTCGCTTTCCTCTTTTCGTTTTTTGCCCCTCTCTCTTGAGCGAACAAAGCAGTTTGGACGGGATATTCTACCAAATATTATGTTGCAGCGAATGCGTGGTGGAATGTTTTCCTCTTTTTTTATCATTTTTTTTTTACCATCTCTCTCGTACTTATTTCTATACCCTTTTGGTGAGCTGGCTGAGCTGGACCATGTTTGTTATATATTATTAGTATATACATATACCTATCTGTCTGTTTGATATTATCATCAACTCTGTTCTTTTTCCGTCACTTCTGATTTACTTGATCTGTGTCCTGTGTATTTTCGTGTGCGATGTGGTGATAGTATACGAGTATATACGGTGTAGAGTTTCGGAGTTGGCTGACTTGTTCCTGGTGGCGTAAAGTCAGAGTCAAGAGTCGGATCAAGGATAAGCCTACTCGTAAGAAGTACCTGTACTACAACGGCACGTGCATGGACAAGATGGACGATTGGCAGGGGAAAGAGACTCACAGGGGCACAGAGCCAACTATTAGTGGCCGGGCGATCCCCTATCGCGTCCCCTAACAAGTTGCAGCAAATGGTCAGGGTCCAGTGTGTTAGTACGGGCCCCGGGGACAGATAAGGATGACTGATAAGCAGTCAAGGAGGGGAAATGGCAAAAAAAAAAAAAAAAAGTTGAAAAATTTCCATGCCGAGCAGGGCCCGTTCGCCCATACAAGGTACGAGTAGGGGAAAAAGAAGAAAAAAATTTAGTGGAGGGGTGGGTGGTCAGCCACTAGAGCAGCCACCACCACCAGTAATCCGTATTACCCCTACCAGCACTGCCCAACTTTTTTTTTTTCCTTTCCCTTCCTTCCTCCCTCTTTCTCTCAACATCGCAGCCAGTCTGAGCGGACGGCAAGTGGTTATTTTCCTTATTCTTCTTTCCCCCTCCTTCGCGGCAGGCTCTGCGATAGACTCATTCCCGTCTCTTTGCCTGACAAAGAAAACACCCCTCCAAACAAGAGACGAAAAGCAAAAAGAAGAGAGACAAGAGAAATCAGTTGCCCCGCCCCCACCGTCCCACGATGCCTCACCCTGTGACCCCGCCGTCCTACGGGGCCGAGCCTCCCTCGCAAGAGGTGGTTACTGGGCTTCTCAACACCATCTTCACTGCCTCGACGTCGTCTGCTTCGGTCGACGCCAGCTACGGCCTGTGCGAGCTGCTCCTCAACTCGACCGGGTCCGCCGGCCTTCACACCTATGGTGTCCT
Source organism: Geosmithia flava (assembly GCA_900188565.1). NCBI lineage: Eukaryota > Fungi > Ascomycota > Sordariomycetes > Hypocreales > Bionectriaceae > Geosmithia > Geosmithia flava. The sequence continues at coordinate 129,154 of FYEV01001555.1, read as the reverse complement.
GGCTGAGATCAAGAAGGCTGCTGCCGACAAGAAGAGCGCCACCAGGAGAGAGTGCAGCCAGAACCTCCTGGGTGCCATCTTCGAGAGGTTCCCCCCGCGCGACCGCCTCAGCGAGGTCGTCGTCCTTGTCCGCGACGGCGGCATGATCTCCTGCGCCCTCGACAGCCTGTCTGACAAGGGCACCGTGGTGCGCGAGTCGGCCCAGTACGGCATCGACGCCCTCTTTGGCAACCTGGCCGCTGAGCCCCTCGTGGCTGGCCTTCTGCCTGCTCTGATCGAGTACCTCTCTCGCAAGGCCAACAAGTGGCAGGGCTCCGTCGGCGCCCTCAAGCTGCTCCAGCGCATGGCCGACAAGTCCCTGGTCACCATTGGTGGCACCAAGGAGGAGGCCGCCGAGAAGGACCTGCTCCGCGAGTCCATGGGTGCCCGCCTCGCCAGCCTCATCCCCATCGTCGAGAACGGCATGCACGACCTCAAGTCCGAGGTCGAGAAGCAGTCGGTCCAGACCATGAACTCCCTCACCACCCTCCTGTCCAACGACGACGTCGCCCCTCGCATCCCCCTCCTCATCGACACCATGCAGCACCCCTCCACCCAGACTCTGCAGAAGGCCATCCACGCCCTGTCTCAGACCACCTTTGTCGCCATCGTCACATCCCCCGTCCTCGCTCTCCTTACTCCCTTCCTCGAGCGTACCCTCAACACCCCAACTACGGCCCAGGAGGTCCTCCGCCAGACCGTCGTCATTGTCGAGAACCTGACCAAGCTCGTTCACGACCCCATCGAGGCCCGTACCTTCCTGCCCAAGCTCATCCCCGGTGTCAAGGGCGTCTGCGAGCGTGCCTCCCTCCCCGAGGTCCGTGGCATGGCCGAGTCTGCCCTCGCCGTCATGGAGAAGGCCATGGGTAACGACCAGGACATTGTCGCCCGCACGGAGCGTGATGACGTCGCCAAGGTCCTCGAGGCCGAGATTGCCAAGGCTGGCGGCCTCTCCGCCGCTGCTAAGGCTCAGGGTCCCCTGGCCGACACCTACGCTGCTGCCCGCCCCTACGTCTGCGAGATGGTGGCTATTGACGCCAACAACCGCTTCGTCACCAGGATCGAGGGCCGCGTCGGCCCCTACCTCGGTGCCTTCCTCCAGAAGCCCGAGGTCGCTCAGCAGGTCGCCGACGCCGTCCAGGCCTTCTACATCGCCGAGGACGAGCGCCGCTACGGTGTCCCCGAGAAGGAGGACGACGGCGAGATTGAGATTGTCAACGCCGACTTCTCCCTGGCCTACGGTGGCAGGCTCCTGCTGTCCCACGCCAACCTGCGCCTGCTCAAGGGTCACCGCTACGGTCTCTGCGGCCGCAACGGTGCCGGAAAGTCGACGCTGATGCGCAGCATTGCCAACGGCAAGCTCGAGGGCTTCCCTCCCCAGGACGTTCTGCGCACCTGCTACGTCGAGCACAACCAGGGTGAGGATGCCGACATCAGCATTCTCGAGTTCGTGTCTAAGGACCCTACCATTGCCGAGCAAGGCAGGGAGCGCATCTCGGCCGTCCTCGACGAGTTCGGTTTCACCACCGGCCCCGAGGGTCGCCAGGCCCAGCCCGTCGGCTCCCTCTCCGGTGGATGGAAGATGAAGCTGGCTCTGGCCCGTGCCATGCTCCAGCGCGCTGACGTCCTCCTGCTGGACGAGCCTACCAACCACCTGGATGTTGCCAACGTTGCTTGGCTGGAGCAGTACCTCAAGTCGCACACCGACATCACCAGTCTGATCGTGTCCCACGACTCCGGCTTCCTGGACAACGTGACGACGGACATTTACCACTACGAGGCCAACAAGAAGCTTGCCTCTTACAAGGGTAACCTGTCCAACTTTGTGGAGCTCCGCCCCGAGGCCAAGAGCTACTATACCCTGTCTGCGGCCAACGCCCAGTTCAAGTTCCCCCCTCCCGGCATCCTGACGGGTATCAAGTCGCAGACGCGTGCCATCATCCGCATGTCGGGCGCTTCGTACACGTACCCCAAGGCTCCCAAGCCCTCGCTGTCGGACGTCTCCTGCCAGCTCAGTCTGTCGTCCCGCGTGGCCATCATCGGCCCCAACGGTGCCGGCAAGTCGACCCTCATCAAGATGCTTACGGGCGAGGTCATCCCCACCGTCGGCAAGGTCGAGAAGCACCCCAACCTGCGTATCGGCTACATCAAGCAGCACGCCCTCGAGCACGTCGAGATGCACCTCGAGAAGACGCCCAACCAGTACCTCCAGTGGCGTTACGAGAACGGTGATGACCGCGAGGTCCACCTCAAGCAGACCCGTATCCTGTCCGACAAGGACCGTGAGCAGATGGACAAGTGGATCGACCTTGGCAACGGCATGTCGCCCCGCCAGGTCGAGGCTGTCGTCGGTCGCCAGAAGTTCAAGAAGACCTTCCAATACGAAGTGTACGTCCCTTTCCCCTTCCCTCTTCTTTTTTCTTCGTCCTCTTCCGAATGTACCAATGCTAACACCCATACAGTAAGTGGCGTGGTCTTATGCCCAAGAACAACTCGCAGGTGTCCCGCGAGACCCTGACGGAGTGGGGTTTCGACAAGCTGATCCAGGAGTTCGACGACCACGAGGCGTCTCGCGAGGGTCTCGGATACCGTGAGCTGCAGCCGTCGGTCATCTCGAAGCACTTTGACGACCTCGGTCTCGACCCCGAGATTGCCAACCACAACGAGATTGGCTCGCTGTCCGGTGGACAGAAGGTCAAGGTTGTCATCGCCGGTGCCATGTGGAACAACCCCCATCTGCTGGTCCTGGACGAGCCTACTAACTTCCTGGACCGTGACTCTCTGGGTGGTCTGGCCGTGGCCATCCGCGACTTCAAGGGCGGTGTGATTCTGATTTCTCACAACGAAGAGTTTGTCGGTGCCCTGTGCTCTGAGCAGTGGCACGTCAACGACGGACGCGTGGCCCAGCGCGGCAACGCGGCCATCTCGGCGGACCGCTTCGAGGACGGCTCCGTGCCCCCCTCTGCCGCGGCTTCTGCTGTCCCCAGCACCGTCGCGTCCACCGCCGCCTCGTCGGCCGTCAGCTCGGCTGCTCCCTCGGGCGCAGAGGACAATGACGCGCCTCTCAAGTTCAAGTCCCGCAAGAAGAAGAAGATGACCAAGAAGGACCTCAAGGAGCGCGAGGCCCGTCGTCGTCTCAGGCACATTGAGTGGCTCAACAGCCCCAAGGGAACGCCTCACCCCCCTGACACGGATGACGAGCAGGAGTAAAGTACGATGCGAGAGACGTTGTGGATAAACGGGAAAAAAGTTTTTATTGGTTCATTTTGTGTTGTTCTTGGTTCTTTTTTCTATTGGTTCATGATGATTTGAGAAACGAGACAAAATTGTTTATTGGGTTATTAAGATTCATGATTATCGTTTCTTTTTGTCTTTTCTTTTTTTTATCATTGACATTAGCTATATAAGACATATAGAGGCGTTTTTCTGGGAATAGACTTTCTTTTGCACTGTCATTACACTCTTTTGACTACATATTATCCAGTGGTGTTTACCAGACAAGCGAGCGTAGCGAGGAGTAGCTCTCCGCAGGAGGCCCCCGGCAGGGATGACCACGTGAAGTGTAGACAGGCTGTTAGAGTACGAAGCGAGCGTAGCGAGAGGAGCTCTCCGCAGGAGGCCCCCGGCAGGGAATAATCAAGTTCAGTAGAGACGGGGAGAAGTGAAGTAAAAAAAGAGATTGACTATCTATCAAACGTTTTATAAAGAATTACCAAATTCCCTGGTACCATTTCGTATCATCATGAACCCAACAAAAGAGAGAAAGAAGACAAAAACAGTGACCACCATCGACTCCGTATCAACTTGACCATTATTAGCAAGGCAGATTTTGACCATTTTTGTACATCTGCAGTATTACGTTTGGGGAGGGGGGAAAGAGCAAGGCAATTGGAACAAGAAAGAATGAAACAAATACGAGAAGCAGACAACAAAGGTGCAGAAGTGATAAAAAGCACAAAAGTGCAGAAATGATAGAATGACAAAATGACAGAGAGACAAAAAAAGAATGGAAAGGACCCAATCACCATGAAAAGGTCATGAGAGCAGGGTTCAAAGCAAGAGGAAGAAGGAAATGGCTGGCAGCGACGGTAGCCATGGGAAGAATAGCCACAAAGTCGGTAATCTTCCAATCGTGAGGGACAAAGGGAGCGACGGCCAGAACAATCATGGCAATGATTGATAGGAGAGAAAAGACGATTGATCCTTTGAACTGGAGAAGAGCGGAAAGATGCAAATGTCAGCGAGGGAGGTTTCCAACCAGAGACGTTTTTACCAAAAGGGGAAAAGTGAAGGAGGAATGTGGCGTTTGGATGGACGTGCATGGAGGCTTTCTCAGCTGACCACTCGCGGGGTAGGGAAGGACCCCCCATACATTGATATATATAAGGGGAGAGGGAAGGGAAGAGTGAGAAGAAAAAAGAAGGGAAAAAAAAAAGACATACCTTTTTCAAAACCTTTGGCACCTCGATAAAAAAGTTGGAGAATTCGGCCTCCTTACTGGTAGCACCCCAAGTCATATTGATCTCAAACATGTGAGCGAGGAGAGCCTGGCTAACATGAAGGGACAGACCACCGAGGAAGATGGCGAGCATGATGGTCCACTTGAAGTTCTCGAAGAGGGAGTAGAGGAGGGACCTCTCGCCGATGCGGTAGCGCATGATGGCGAGGGCGACGTTGCCGAGGCCGTTGAAGATGATGATGATGGAGAACCAGACCCTCCACGAGTCGATGTAATACTTGTCGAGGTACCCGTTGAACCAGCCCATGAGGAAGTAGTTGACGGCGGTCATGATCCATGCGGCGCCGATGGCATAGTAGGTGCCGATGTAGGAGACGATGGTGATCTTGGAGGTGAAGCGGATGTTGGAGAGGAGGAAGCGGCGGAAGAGGGGGGTGAAGGGACCGCGCCAGAGCCACGTGCGGATGGGGTGGAAGAGGAGCTCGTTGCAGCCGTAGGCGTACTTCTCCCAACGGGCGAGCTCGTCGTACACGGTCAGCGACACGCCCTCCTTGAAGCCCTCGCCCGCCCAGGCCGCCAGGCGGATGATGTACCCGTCGCACTGGAGGCGGAGGGACATGTCGAAGTCCTCGGACACGTGGCTCTCGGACCAGAACTTGTCGTAGCCGTCCTCGTCCTGGTAGGCGACCTGCTGGACGGCGGACCAGCGGAGGATGGCGTTGTGGCCGACAAAGGGGGCGACGTCGCCGTTGGACACGGTGTACCGGATGGCCGTGTAGATGAGGTTGGTGAAGAAGGTGATGCCGTTCTCAAAGTACGTGTTGACCACCTGCATGACGCCCGAGGAGAACTGCATGATGCCCACATCGGGCGCCTGCTCCATCTCGGACACGGCGTCCAGCAGGCAGTCGGCGGGCACGCGCGTGTCCGAGTCGATGAGCAGGATGTAGTCGCCGACGCGGACGTTGCCGTCGGCCCAGGTGACGCCGTCGGCCTCGAGCACCTCCTTCAGGGCCTGCTCGTACGCCTGCGCCTCGTCGTGCTGTCCCCACTCGCCGTGGCGGCTGATGGCCTGCAGCTTCTCCTCGACCTTGCAGGAGATCATGAGCGCGTGGTTCATGTTGGACGCCTTCTTGAACTTGCCGCGGCGGAGGAAGCCGTTCTCGCCGTGCTTGGGACGCGCCACCCAGCCGATGCTGTTGTCGGCGTACATGTCGATGCGCGCCCGCCTGTCCTCCTCGGAGATGAGCTGCAGGCCGTCGTCGTTGATGAACATGTTGGCCGACCCGCCCTGCAGCTCGTACGTCGAGATGGCCTGCTTGATGGACTTTACCGTCGGCATGATGACGCCCTGCAGACCCTCCTTGTACACGGGGCACTGGATGGTGACGTGGGGGAGGGCGTCGGTCTGCAGCCTGCGCGGGGGACGGGCGGAGTAGAACTTGGAGTTGATGGACAGCTGGCGGATGGGACCGAAGATCTGCGCAAGACACCCGACGATGACCTGCGCGAAGAACAGGGTGAAGAAGATCTGCACGGGGAACAGGGCCACCAGCGCCAGGCGCGTGTAGTCCCCGTCCACCGACACCTCGATGGCCAGCTGGCGCCACGCCGCGCCCAGGGCCACGATGACGATGACCAGCGTCAGCATCACCAGCACGCTGTTCTGCAGGTGGATCGGCCTCTTCTCCGGCTTGACCTCCCCGCTCTCCTCGTCGATCTCGGTGTCGTCCACGGTCGGACCACCCTTCTCGTCGACGTCGTCCTCGTCCGTGCCGCCCTGCTTCCACACCAGCTCCATGAGCTCCGACTCGATGGCCTTGGCGCGCTGGATCACATGCAGCGCGTCGTCGTCCCACACCACGAGGAGACCCTCGGACGCGACAAAGGCCGCGAACTGGTGCTTCCTCGCGCGTGCCAGGTCCTCGATGGTCGGGAGGATCTGCACCCTCAGACCGTTCATCAGGGGGACGTCGACTGCGCCTGGGGTCCACTGGAGGAACGTCTTGATGACGCGAGAGTTGACAGTCATGGCGCACTATAAAAGATCCTGTCAGTGTCTCTTTTCCTTTTCTTTCTCCATACTGAAGGAGTGGAAGGGGAAGATGTGGAGGTGCAATTGTTGTTATCAGAACTAACCTGAACGTTGAGAGCAGTGCAAGATGCGGCAAAGGCCGAGTTGCCCAACTGGGGAGGGCAAGCCATGTACACGCCCCTCGACTTGCGGAGGAGGACACCCTCGACCTCGCCGGAACCATCGCTGACCCAGAGCTGCGAGCACTGCTGCTGGTACAGGTAGTTGACCATGACCTCGTGCTTGATGTCATCGACGAACATGGAGCTACGGTTGGACCGCATGGACCGACCGGAGATGGACTGGGGGCGCGAGTTGAAGCGAGGCGTGGGAGGCTGCAGCTCCGAGTCGCTGATGCCACCCAGGGGGCTCTGCCTCTTCTCCGACATTGGGGTGATTGTCTGCTGCCGCTGATGAGAGGTGGCGGCAGCATGTCGTGAAGCATTGAGTCCACCAGAAGAGGTAGAAGTAACGGGAGGGGGAGGGTTGGATGAGGAGGCGTCTGCGGCGGCGGTGTCTTGCCGACTCGCAGACGTCTTGAAGTAGCTCGCCAGACCCATGGCTTGGAATATGTGGTGCTTGTGTACTCGAAGGCTTTGAGAGGGGATGAAGTCAAGGCACGCACCGGTCTGGGGAGGGGG
>FYEV01001555.1:55276-121765 GCA_900188565.1 Geosmithia flava | reverse complement strand
GAGGGGGGGGGGGACGACAAACAACGATCACGAAGAGACCTAATGCCCTTTTTGACAGTAGCTGACCAGCTTCGGAACTATGGACCAGGAAAAGAAAAAGAAAGAAAAAAACAAGAAAGTGGCGGAATTCCGGAAAAGGTAAAGAAAAGAAGAAAGTATGACTTTTCACAAAGAGTATACAAGAGGAGACTCATACGATGGGGGGGGAAGAAGGGGAAGCTAAGACGACCATGGTAAACGGGTCAATACCCATCCGACAAGACGGTCTGACCCTCGGTGACCTTGGTGGTACAGGTACGAGAGAAAACAGGACAAGACGATACCAAGACGACAACAAGGCAGACAAAAAAGAGACGCCGAGAGAAAACTGTGATGATTGCTCGGTGCCGCCCGTATACCCTGATACGGTAGGAATTACGGTACGAAGAAAGGGGTGTGTGTGTGGCACTTACACGACGACGACAACATACAAGGTACAGCACAGCAGTACAACAGTACAACAGTACGGGGGTTCAAGTACAGGTCAATTGGCGTGGCTTGTCTCCTCTTTCTCTCTCTCTCTCTGTGTTGCTGGTCTCCCCCCAGTCTTTTTTTTGGGGGCGGCGGAGACCCCTTGGGTGCTTGGCATAAAAGGTGGAGTGGGAGGAGGGGGGGGAGGGGTGTGGATATTGAGAGAGAGAGAGGATACTGATGATTGTTCCTAGCGCCGGTAACAAAAAAAAAAAAAGAATTTGACTGATCCGACATTTCCAGAGGCAACCATTGAATTCAGGGTTACGATACGATACGGAGGGATTGGTACAAGGTACCAACTGTTCAGAGTGGTGGTGGTGGTGCTCGTGCGGCGGCAAATGTCACCATCTTGTTGATTGAGGCCCAAGAGGCGTATTCCAATATTAACGACAACAGACGGCAGATTTCGTATCGGAATATTGACGAGATACGGGATGGGTCAGCCTGGTCCGAGAGGATCAATCAGCTCGAGATTGATCTCGAAGAGGTTACCAAACTTGGATGATGGCAGGGATTTCTCTTGCGTGCTTCTTTTTATCATGACAATACATGCGATATTAGGGCTGACTTTTGTCTAGCCGTTTCCGACGGATAAGAGGTACAGTCACTGAGCTATTGTATACATGCATGTACGGATATACAGAGCACAAAGGAGAAGGGTTGAATTGATTGACCTAGTCCAGGGGGACAAACGACAAGGGTCTGCCAAGAATTTGTTGATCAACAAGGCTAGAGGGGGGGGACCGGTCTTCAATGAGGCTGAGGGGGACAATACTCATGACCGTTTTCACCGTCTATTCAGGTGTTGTCTCTCCCGGTGTGAGCCGATAGAGGCTCACGGGGATGATGAGAGGCGAAAAAAACGGGAACAGGCAGAGAAATAATGGAAGAAGGAAAAGAGGTGGATATGAAAAGAGGAGAGTGGAAAAAAGGAACACACGGCATGTTCCATTGTGACACAACTTTTGCTGGGGGGGAAGAGGGAAAGGGTTGCATGTGAAAGGGAAGATGGGAGGAATACTGAACATATGGAGTGTATGTGCTACCCTGTTCTTCCCAACACGCCCCCCAGTCCGTTGGCAGTTGACAAAAGGTGCGACTATGCAGGATTATTACTCACTTGTAGGGCGATACGAAGGGATCGTTGCAAGGGATCGTTACAAGGGGACTGCTCTCAAGCTGGCTGTCGTTGGCTGTCGTTGATTGCCAAGGGTATTCTCGTAACTGCATACTACATGTACTACATGTACTACTACTACTGCTGCTGCTGCTACTACGGATACCAAGTATTGACTGCATTAGAGGTGGTTGGATATTGATGCTTGTGGTGAGACGGTGATTGTTAAAGCGGCATCGACTGCAATGCTACATTCAATGGTTTAGTCATATACGGACATGCAATTGAATGCCTCATGTACGGAGTACGGAGTACATAGTCGCATCGTATAACTCCATGTCCATGTCCCCCTGCCCTCTCAAAGCACCGTCACCCCCCCTCACATGGTGGATCAGACATACTCGTAGACCAACTACATGCGTCTTGATTACAGCGAGGGATCCGAGGGTATGTTACTTTATTTCCGCCAAGTTGACTGTACTCGCAGTTTTGCAGGCTTGTACTCAAGGCCGAGGATGTATGTAAGGACATACTAGTAAGCTACTACTAGTATGTATGCCGTGACGCAAAAGAGGCGAAAGTTGCTTACCAACAACCCAAAGGAAAAGAAGGGCCTTTTCAAATACCATCTCGGGATGTAAGATGGGGATTTTACCTTGGAAAATAAGTTGGAGCTTCCCCTCGGAAGGGGAAGAGAGAAGAAAAATTGGGTCGTGGGTGGGTGTGGAGATGGGAAACGACGTGGCGTTCATCGTCTTTGCGATACCTACCGAGTACTACTATGACTATTAGCATTGCACTACGAGTATTAGTATCACCTGTGCACTTTCAATGATAGTACTTTGAATAGAGTCAGAAGAAGATGGCGAATTCTCTGTTATTCCCGGTACTATTCTAGCTTCATTTTCTTGAAAACTCGACCAGGAAAAGGGGAGACGTGGAACGACTATGACGATGAAATACTAGTACTATTACAACTTGAACTATTACTATTACTATACATACCTGTATATAGCATAGTGCTAGTACTATGACTGCTGAGTTTTCATCTATTTTCAATCCCATCTTGCCGCTTGATTGAATTCCGTCTGCCGGATTCCGGTCGAGTTGTCTAGTATGCTCTTACTCTTCTGTATGAGTACAGGCCGTGCTCTGTATGAGTCCTTCCCCTCTTCCATTCTCTCGTATTGCCGACTGCATGATGCAGGCCAAGAGCCAAGAGCAGCTACTACTACTACTACTACTACTATTACTACTACTAGTAACAAGTTGAATTTTTCCTTTGTTCGGAGTTGTGAGCCATGTCCCCTTGTACTGATGGGGTACATGTGATTTGTATGTAATGTCCACCATGAATCATGTACCTTAGTCGGATCTCCGGTTACTTCTCGTGGTACATGTGTTTTATATGAATGATGCACCAAATGTCATGTACCTCTGCGATAGGCCTAGTACAGACTGAATCATCATGAGAATTCTCTGCTACTACTAGTAGTTGAGTAGTAAGCTGATGGCGATTGCGATAACTCCGTCTACTATGAGAGATAATCAAGTTGAGTTTGAGTCAATTGATCCATTATCATGACAGCCGATATACCATTGAGGACAGCCAGCTCGTACTTTTTTACCACCATCACAAACAGAAATACGAGCAATTGAACACTTGCCAACCGCGCTATCGGTTGAGAATCAAGTACGGAGTACACGCATACAACGCACCTGAACGTGTATTCACCATGTCCAATCATCAAATGTCTGTGCCGCTGAATATATGAGAGCACACCCTTGACGGTGCATGGGTTAGCCGTGCATAAGCCATACGGACCTGAATGTTTCCGATTCCGTCTCAACAAAGTAGACGTAGACGGGATCACCTATCGTCTGTCCTCACTCGTATCCTGCAGGGGTTATCCAGTCATGAAAAAGAAAGCACAGAGTGAGGAGACAAGAGTGCTGCCAGTGCCAGTGCCAGCTGCTTACATGCGCTTGCACCCTCGCTTACAGGACCTTAGCAAGACCCGCCCCATCGTCGGTCGGAACCACCACACACACACACACACACACACACCCCAACCAACACCCCGGTTCCCGAGATGAGAACCCTTGTTCACACACACACACACACAAAGTAGATCTCTGTACGGATAACCCTTCTTTTTTTTTCTTTCTTTTCTATCATGATGCATATTGTCGGGAACATGGTCCCCACTCTCGTGTAGGTGTTTATCTATACAGCTGTCTACACCTGTAAAAGATATCGACATATGTAAAGCTAATGCTGTAAGAAAGTCCAGACTGGACGATTCAGCTTCCTTTTGCACTTTCTTTAAACTGTTGACGACGGTATTAAACGACGGCGGTAACAGACATGTCTACTACTACGCCTTGTATTGATGGGTACGGGTTGGAATAGCGGGTATGGCACGGGCAAGAGCATACGGTACATGTAGACAGCAAAAAAAGAAATGAGACGAACTGTTTGTCACACACACGCGGGCGCGCACACACAGGTTATTAATAGAGAAAGACAAGAAGACCGAGGCAATAGCAATCATGTTAAGATGACATTTGTACGAGCTTCATGTCACCGGATCATGACAGTTGGATGAAATTCCCCGTCAAGGTTTTCTCTTCCTGACTACTATTCGCGTAAGAACATGCTAAGAACCTGCTAAGAACAAAGGAACTTGTGTATTTGTCCGTGAACCACGCGCATCACTTTGAAATCGGAAAGTATGTCGGCTTTCTAACGGTGGTGCTGATGGTGTCTCGGAAAGTTGAAACCATGGGTCGCATCTCCCGTCTTAGCCCTCAAGACCTTTGGCTTCCAATGATATCGTCGAGACTTGTTACTCTTCCAAGTCGTCGCTTACCCTCGTGGTCGGTTCACAAATAACGTTCAATTATACTTGTTTAGGCAAGCAAGGAAATACGATTAAGTTAGACTTCATCTCATTATGTAGTTGTAGATTATGAGTGCTAAGACAAAGAACGTTGAAACCGGATCCTTTCCCCGCCATTTACCATTAAGCGCCTTCGTATTCATCATTTGTACCCAATAAACAAGAAAATAACAAGAAAGAAAGAAACACAAGGAAAAGAAGAAGAAGAGAAAAAGAAAAAAAAAACTCAATCTATAAGCTCATGTACCGTTAAGCGCCCAGTGTACATTTCCATCCCACCCAAACCCATACCAGAACAAACAAAGGAAAAGAGAGGAGACACACCCAACTAAAGCTCCTCATCACCATCACACTGCTGCAGCATAACAACCTTCTTGACCTCGAGCTGCGGCTGCGTCCAAGTAGGCTCCCACTGCTCCCTAGCCTCCCAAAAGTCCTTGGGGGCATTGGGACTATCGTTAATCCAGGGTTTCCCGGACTTGCCGTCATCGAACCAGCCATTGGTCCCGCCGACAGCCAGGTTGATGATGAGATAGAAGCTCTGATCAAAGGGCGTGTTGTCGTTGCCCGTCTGGCTCCAGGCGTTGACCACCCTCGTAGCATTGACGGTGGCCTGGCTGAAGGCGCCGCGATCCCACATGGGCTTGTCAAAGTTGGTGTACATGACCTGCAGGAGGCGCGAGTTGATGTACGTAAAGATGTACTTCTGGGACCACTCGAGGCCGAAGGTGTTGAACTCGTCGGCAAAGGAGTTGCGCAGGGCGCGACGCTTGTTGTTGGTCTTCCACCAGGCGTCGTTGGCCGTGTCAGGTCCCCAGTGCAGCGCTGACGAGACGATGTCGTTGCCGCCCTGGGCGTAGGTCCAGTTGTTGCCGCGAGACTCGACAATGTCGATCTCGCCCGAGGACGGCCACGCGCCGTACGTGTCCTTGACGGGCATCATCCAGATGGCCGGCCACAGCCAGTCGCCCTTGGGGAGCTTGGCCGTCACCTCGACGCGGCCGTACTTGATCGTCGCGCCCTTCTTGGTGTTGATGCGCCCGGACTTGGTGGGCGGGACGACGCTGGAGTTGCCCGCCGTGGTGTTGGTAGAGGCCACGCAGCTGGTCCAGGAGTCGGCTGTGCAGGACTTGTCGTCGAGCAGGTTGATGATGGTGTTGGAGTTCATCTTTTTCTCGTCTTGCGGGGTGGCCTTGATGATCAGACTGCCGTCCTTTGTGAAGACGTTTTCATCGCCACCTGTCGTCTGGACGAATTCACCGTTTCTGTCATTTGTGTTAGTCACTGGCAAAAGCAATCGTCTCTCAAAAATAAAAGAGAGGGTGGAAGACAAAAACATACCCAAACCCTCCAACTTCAACCTCCTTGGTCCAGATATTCGTGTTGAGCGAACTGTCAAACTCATCATCAAGAACAGGACAGTACTTGTGCTTGTTGACCCCGCTAAGGCCATCGTACACGAGAAAACCCGAGATGCCCAGGCCGATGGCGATACCCACGAGAGGCAGGATAGTCACCCACTTCTCCTTGGACTCCTTCTTGGTCATCCAGGGCTTCTCGACCTCGCCCTTGACGACGCGGCGCGAGTGGAAGAAGCGTCGGCCGTCACCGCCGCTGCCGTTGTGAGGCATGCTGCTCGACGAGCCGTAGCTCGAGGCAGGGCGGGAGGCGTCTGGGCTGGTGAAGGGGTTGGTCCCCGTGCCTGCCATGCTGGGACCGCCGTGACGGTGCGACGAGGCTGCGTCCCCGTCGTTGAAGGGGTTGCGGCTCATCTCTGTGCCTGGGGTTCCCGGGCCGAGGGGGGTGGATATCATGTTGACTGAGTTGGCGGCTGATGGCATGGGCGCCGAGGGGCGGTGGCCCTGGTGGGATGATGGATCTTGGTCCATTGTGATGCAAGTGTGTTGTGTTTGTTTGAATGGTATAGGTGAGGGTTGGTGTACGTGGGAGTTGGTGTAAGTGTGGATGGGAGTTGGTGTAAGTGGGAGTTGGTGTAAGCGTGAATGGGTAAAGGTAAGAGAGTGAAGATGTAATAGAGCAATAGAGAAGATGGATGTTTTTTACAAAGACAAGGAAAGACAGTGTAAGTCAAGACAAAGCCAATGTATAAAGATGTACAGAGTATGGTTGATGGAAGTGGCGGCGGGTCAATTGCATGAGCAGTACTAGGAACAAACCGGATATGAGTACCTCAGAGGTCAGCCTTGGCGGGAACATTTCTCTATGAGTATCTATTACTAGAGTAAAACATCTACTAGAGTGAAAAAGAAAAGAAAAAATCATCCCGCCACCCCTCGTACAGAGAGCATGAGGCTTGCAGAACGGGATTGAAAGAGAGAAAGGGACAATGATAGGCCGACATCTTACACGACCTCATGTACACCGTTACTCCGTACTCCGGTACGGAGTACAGAACCTGTAGTACTTACTACTGGTATCTACGAGTAGTGCCATGTGTACAAATCTCGTATATGTAGGTTGATGAAGCTACATGGTAGGGACTATTGTAACAACACACCTCGTTTGTACATGTGGTAGTGTACGGAGTACGAGTATGGAGGTGTATGGAGTAAACTGGGAACATACGGGTACTTGCATGTGCAAGGATGAGTACACGGATTGACCAGGTACCTTGTGATGGTTGTCTATACATGTACGAGTATGCATGGTCCTCGTACTCGCAATGCATGCAGAGCAGGGAACTAGCAGCGATAGACAAGTACAGCTTTCACACCCTCAAGTACAAGTAAAAGAGGCTCTAAAAGCGGCTTTCAAATCATTCAGGGCCGGACCCCTGAAGCCTGATGACACGCCCCTTTCCGAAAGTGGTATGCCTTCGGTACGTCTTCTTTCTGTCTCTTACACGCCCTCTCCACTCCTCCCACTCTTTTCTTCTTTTCAAGAAGAGAGAAGGCTCTTTCAGCTCCACTTCTTCCACTCATCCACTTCACCCTCCACCTTGACATCATGTTGGTTGCCTTTGTCGCCAAGGCTACCATTACTATCACTACTACGACTACGACTACGAATACTAAAACCCAAACACTAAAACACTACGGTAACAGTAAATACGGGGAGTCAGGCCATTCGCCGTTTTGACATACGGGCCCTACGGCTACTTAACATGGCCCTGTCCAGGTATGGACTAGTTGGTGGACCCATGGGTGGAGAGGATAGGGCTTAAAGTGATCCATTTTTCTTTCTTCTTCTCTCTTTCATCGAGATTTAGAGAGAGCCTCAATTAGGGATAGAGTAGAAACTGGAGAATTTTCTCTTTCTCAAAATGGGAACCACGTGGTTCTGTTCCATGGGGAAGAACAAGACGGAGCACAGCTTGTACGGATGGAGCACTCTACTCCATATGATGATCCATTCCGGATGACACGGGTAAAAGGCCATTCTCTGGGATTTTTCACCATTTTAGTAACAATGGGATTTTATGGGATATGTGGGTTTCGCCCCCAGGTTATGACTGGACTCTCCTCTCTTATAGGGATTGAAAATTCAACGGCAATTGCCCGAGACCAGTTCGTCTCATTGTATGTATGTGCCCAACGGATTCTCCGTGTCTCAACCGCATCGTCTCACCGAGTTGTCGTTGGTCGCCACACCCGTACTACGGCTGCCGTAATACGGTCGCCGTAATACGGGATCATCTACATGCACGCGGGAGGGGACCACACAGCATGGGAGCAGGGAACATGTTGTGTAATCCGACTGCGACACACAAAGTCTGCAGCAATGAGGCGTAGATGTAAATGGACTGACTGGTACTCACCGCCAGCCTGATTGAAGCCCAGTCAACTAGTCACTTGCTTCAATCCCCCGTGCCGCCCTTTCCATATTGACAACAACAACAACATCAAGCCACAAACGATGTGTACGACCCTCAATGCAGTTGTTCTTATCTATGTGGCACAGCTGAAAAGAAAAAAAAAAGTGAAGAGAGATGCACTTATGCAAGGTTGACTAGACTATCAAGTATGTGCATATAAGAGCCTCCGCGTGTAGGCCGGATATAAGCACTTGATGCTCATTCACGACTTTGTATATCAAAAGGGATTGAACTAATGTATGTCTTGGCCAAGAGATTTCTTTTTTTCTTTTTTTTTTTCGACTATATCAGTAGTAACATGGTAAAGGGACGAAGAGACTGGACAGAAGAAAAGAAAGAGAGAGAAAAAAAAAACACTGCATGCTCGTACATTAGTCTATGCCACGCTTGCCTTGCAGTCTTGCCTTGCAGAACAAGTGTTACATATCACGAACAAGGTCGGACCAACAAAGTACCGTCTATTCCTAGTCTCATTTTTTCAATTTTCTCTCTTTCACTCTCTTCGAGCTCGTATTTCTCCGAGATGCCAATGCCGTCGCCAAGAGTTGACTCCTCTCTGTTGCTTCCCCCGCTCGGGCCTCGGAATAGTTTCAATTGCTTTGACCTTGTGTATCGATTGAAAAGTAAAGTCGATATACATGTACTGCATATGTAAATGATTCAACATCCAACCCTCTCTGATTCAACAGTCTACGCTCAGGGCACAATAATCATGCGGTCTTCTCAATGCAAGGGCCCGTAGTCACACAAAGAAAAGAAGGTCAGAAGGAAGTGATATTATCCATTGATTACCAGACGGCAACAAGCATCTCATCCCATCCCAACCCCCTCCTCGTATATCGAAATCAACTACTGCACGGTGATAATGATATCTATTAATACTCGTATTTATACACACACACACACACACACACACACACACACACAGGAAATACGCTTTTTTTTTTCATCTTCCTTGTGGTGGGGGCGTGTATACAAGAAAACTGCATGCAGGGTCAAGGCCAAGCTCTTGGTATTGGGACTACCAAACCCTTGCTGCATATCCGTATTACGAAAGTACGAGTTACGAAGCAGCACATATACAGACCAATGCAATACGCGCGCGCGAGAGAGTCCAAAGTTACGAGCATCAGTGAATCTCTGAATCTCTGAATAACTGGGTATCAGTGGAGTTTCCCTTCCCTTCCCGGTCCTGGCTATCGGCCGATTGTGGGTATTGATCTGGTGTTTTGGCAGCGCTGATCACTTCGAGCAAGGGTCCAGGTTCTCTTTACCCATGTTATTCGTACATGTATGCGTAGTCTGTTCAATGGTCCATGGGTAATACGAGAAGTACAGCGTGCAGAGTACAGCATTCGGTTAATGGCACCGAGTGAATTGGTTTTTTTTTTCTTCTTCTTTCTCTCTGATATTCTTTCCTACATGAGACCGACAAGGTCCCTGAGTTGTTTCCCAACATATGTATACTCTGTACCTGTTGTTATCGAACCATGTCGATCCGGAATCTCCCCAATTTCCCATCCATCTTAACTTGAAGTCGGTGCACACACACACACTCACTTCTTTCTTCCCACACCATCTTTTATTCAAGTCATTGACACTTCAGGCGCTAGAACACTTCTTGTCATTGAATAAGGCTTGCAATCTCTTATACAATCTATTGTTCTTTTTTTCACACACACAATAAGAGGCAAACAACAAAAATCGATAGTCTCAATTGGCCTCACTCAACTTCTTTTCCACCAACAACACCAACAACATGTTAATCTCAAAGTGCATCATCGGTATCGCAGGATTGGCGTCCGTGACGTTGGCCCAGGACAAAGTCAAGGATCTCGGCTCAACCCTTGCGGGAATCAAACAGCTCAGCACATATTACAATCTCATCAGGGTATCTTGCAGCTCTCAATTCCTCACAGTCCCTTTGACATTGAAACTAACGCATTGACCAGAAATATCCCGATATTCTTCTCCAACTGCCCAGCTACGGTGGTCAAACGGTCAGTCCCCCCCCAACAGCCCTCCAACTTACACACAATCCAACATGAACTAACACAAAAAACACAAACACACACAGATCATCGCCCCGTCAAACGATGCCTTCAAGAACATCCCCTACACGGCGCTCAATGACATCTGGGACCCGGACAACAAGACCACCACAGTCCCCCTCCTACAATACCACATCCTGCAGGGCACCGTAGCAACGGGGGCCCTCGAGGCCGGCCCGAGCGTCATCGAGTCCACCCTCCTCACCTCAACGCAGTACACCAACGTCACCACAGGTCAGAAAGTCATCATCAACAAGTCCGGGGATGACACCGTCGTCCTGACCACCAGCATGGGCACCCGGTGCACCGTGACAGACAGCGACATCGCCTTCACGGGCGGCCTGATCCAGATCGTCGACAACCTCCTCGTGCCGCCTGACCAGCTGTCCGCCACGTCGGACGCCTTCCAGATCCCCAACTTCCTGGGCAGCCTGTACGCCTCTGGCCTGATGCCCGGCGTGGCCGTGCGCAAGAACATCACTGTGTTTGCCCCCGTCGATAAGGCCCTGAAGAAGGTCGGCGGTGCCCTGCTCGATCTGGACGAGGATGAGCTGAAGCGCGTCATGGGGTACCACTTCGTCCACGACCAGGTCATCGTCTCGTCGGACCTGACCAACGGCACCACCCTGCCCACCCTGGCCAAGGACGCCTCCGGTGAGAGGGACCTCTCTCTCACCGTGCGCATCGCCGGAAACAACAAGTACATCAACTCGGCGCAGATTGTCCAGCCGGATATCCTCATCGCCAACGGCATTCTGCATCTCATCTCCGACGTGCTCAACCCGGACTCGGCTGTCTTGCCTGACCCCCAGGCTAACAGCCAGCCTGCCCTGTTCCCCGTCAGCTCCGTGTCTAACCCCTTCACCTCGGACCTGCCGTGCACTGTTAGCTGTCCGGTTACGAGCACTACTTCTTCTGGTAGTGCTACGGCGACGGCTGATGTCACGAGTACGCAGATTACTACGGATACGAATACCGGCTTGGCTGCTCAGGTTACGGGGAATATGGCTGGCGTGGCTGTTGGTGCTCTGGGTCTTGGTGTTGGCATGGCTTGGTTTTAGAGGGGCGTTGATTGGGCTTATATATGTTTGTGCAGTATGTGGGTGGATGAAAAGGTGGTGTGAAAGGGAGTTTTCTTACACGTCTCTTTCTTTGTGTTCTTTCATCATGTTTGACGTAACGATCGATGTAGATGGGCTTCTGGGGAGTAATGCTTGCGATGAACAGATAGCCTAGACTTTTTGACTATATACTAATGAGACATTCTTCTTTTGGAATATATCTTTGAGAAGTGACTGTGTTTGTCTCACTTTTCTGTACTGACAGTGTGCTGTATCGAAAAAACGTCAGTAACCTAGGGAGGACAAGGCGAGCGAAGCGAGAAGGACCCCCGGTAGGGCTGCCGGAGGCAAATGAGTGTACATGTAAATAAGGATAGGATGCAGTAGAAAAACAAGTCAAAGTCAAGTCATGTAATGGTGAAATCCCAAAGATTAGCTGATCCTCTCATACACGATAGGTAGTGACCATCTAGCTTCACCACATGAAGGGTTGAAACTGGCAGTGGCCCGTCATAAGGTTGTACATGTGAATATGCACTTTCTACGAGACCACCAACTAAGATGAAGTATACAGGCTGTATATTGGACCGCGCCACTTCCTCTCTGCCAAGCTGTGCCTCTTTTCTCCTCTCTCCACTACGAGCAGTCTATGCGGGCTCTTGGGCAACAGACATGTCCACCGAGACCCATAATGATCCGCATCTATGACGGTCAACACACATGTACTCGTACAGTGGAAGACCTTTGTCACCTATAGTAGCAGCGAGACTTCCGCAGTCTCATTGTTCTCCCTCTGGCCCATCTATTTCTTTCTCGCTGTCATTGTCGTTGCCATTGCGTTCAACGTTTCAACGTTCTGGGCTATAGGGCACCAAGTCGATTCGACTTGCCCATGTCGTAAGCTCTCGCACGCTGTGCGTACATGTACCCCTGAATGAGTGAGAGTTTTGGCCCGTCGGTACTCCATGTGTTGGTAGTAGCAGCAGAAAGCTGATTCGAGTGTACATGTACGAAAACTGCGCGCATGCGGAAAGCTTTGGCCATGGGCACCCACAAGGCAGGACGACTACCATGTGGCGCTGCGCTCACATACATGTAGTCAGTAGATACATGCGCACGGAAATGGACATCTGGGTGAGATATGTGGGACTCCCATGAATAATGACCGTCGAACAAACAATAACTGCCGCATGAACTAGAATGGATGTGGTGGTGACGGACGAGGCTTGGATTTACGTCACACCCTGACACCCGTTTATACGCCCCATCCCCCCTCCCCTCTTTTGTAAGACGGGACGGGCACATCCACCTCGTGCCTGCAGAGCGGAACGGTAGATTTGGCGTTGCCATGCATGAATTCCTGTTGCCGGAGTTGTTGCCTCCGGCGTTGCCCTCGGCATCTCTCCAGGGTGGCGTAGCCTTCCCAGACTGTCGGGAGATGTGACATTGGTGCATATGTCAAAACACGGGTGTCTAGTGTAAGTCCAACGTTTAATGACGGATATAACTGTTTCGAGCTACTCTTGGGGCAAAAGACATCGTTCTTGCTTTCTTATAGTTGCTGTCAATGCCCGTCTTGACGTGTTGAATGCTGTCCTTGATCTCGATGTCATATATCCACCTATACTAACAGTACAGGTATCATTAACGATGACGTCGCCAACAAACCCCTTTTCTTTTTTCTTGTAACTCCCATGTTAAGTGGCTTCCCAGAAGAGTACATGTGAACTGTGGACATACCTTGGACATCCCATCTTACCCTTACCCATGACACTATCCTCCAATCCCATCATATACGACACATCAGCGGATTTTTCTCACCGGGCATGACACGCAGGAAACTACCGGGTAAGCGATATCAACTGAGACAGGCAATAATACGTACGTGCCGTGCAGCGCGTGCAGGCAGTTGGTCATACATGCAATACAAACAAGGGTCCAGCGAAACGTCATGCCAGCTGTATTATTGATGCAAAAGAGAGAAACTCAACGTGGCAACCTAGGCACTATCCTTGAATTACCATGTGTAAGTCCTTGTTTCGTCCTTCAGTCTTCTACCCCGGACCTTTCTCCTCCATGCCTCACTCTATCCGTCTGACCGTACCCCTTTTCCTAGTACAAGCATCGCTAAAGGCTTCCCTATGCCCAACATGAGACGTTTCATGCGACCGCATGGCTTCTGCTCGTCTTTGATTCGTCCATTGTTCACCTTCCAATAGAAACTCCCTAATGACATGGAATCAGGAGATGGAATCATCCTTTTTTTTCTTCGCCTCTTGACTCCATGATAACTCCGTCCTATCTCCCAAGTCCTTTGTAGAAGTTTTTGTAAGTCCATGTATGGGGGAAAAGGGGGGGAGAGGAGGAAGGAAGGAAGGAAGGAACACACAACGTCAGGAAAAAACGTACCTTAACTGGAACCGGTCATAGTGGTCATGTCCTCCCGGGAGGAGGAGTTGGAGGCGGTGGGGGTCCCGGATGGATGGGCCCTGGCCTTGGGCCTGGAGGCGTAGGGGGCCTGGGACCGGACTGTCGATCTTGGTGTTCGGGCATGGGTTTGAGGTTACACAGGGACAAATACCCATGTGCGCGCACACACTTCGTTTCTCTCCTTTTTCGCGTCCTTCTCCAGGACAAGATGTATCGTGTGAGGATTCTTCTGATCTGATAGTCTCTTTGTATATCTAGATCTCTGGAGAGTGTTCTGTCCAGAAAGTGTGTGTGTTATGTAACAGGGTGTGTCCAACCCTTTATTGTTTCTCTGATGGGAGAGAAAAAGATTTCGCCACGAGAAAGAGAGAACAAGAAGAGAAGCTGCGTGTTTTATTTTTACATACATATTTTTCCTTTTTTCTTCACAAAAGGAAAAGGGCAAATCCGCAGCAAGAGAGTCCTTGTCACACACACACACGTATCGGCATGTCACTTGGGCTCTCGGTTTGCTGTCCAGCTCACTTTGCCCCTCCACCTTTTGACGACTTTTTTTTTTCTCTCTCTCCCTACCATATTCCTTTTCTCCTAACCCACCACTCAAAAGTAAGCGATCTAACCCTCCTCTAGACCAGGGGGGGGAGAGGGGGGCAAACGGGGGTGGGCTCCAGGTCATCGGCGCCAAGGCCCGTATGAGCCGACATTGAAAGGAGGAGAGGTGGGCAGCAGGACAAAATAATTGTGGGCGTCGAACAAGCCAGTGAGGGATCAAAAGGACAGCCCCCCTCCCCTCATCCTCTTTTCCTAACCTATGGGGAAAGGATGGAAGTAGTGTTACTGCCTGTGTGTGTGTGCGTGTGCGCGCGTCTGGTGTCTACAAGGTGGCGCGTAGCAAGGCGAAAAAAAAAGTGGTTTTTTTCTATTCTACTCCAGCAACCCAAGATGAGGAAGGGTGGAGGGCCTAGAGTCAACGTCATGTTTAGATTCCTCTTCTCCTCGTATGTCTTAGGTTAGAAGAAGAAGACGACGAGCAGCATGTCGTTGTCAAGGATGTTGTGCCAACTAGTTGTCTATCCCAGGGGAGTTGAGTCCTGGTCGTACTAGTCAGTAGGTCTCGCTAGCCCCGGACACACGACGGACATGCTGTCACCTAATACTATTTAAGCCAACTACTAGATCTGTCATGACTGTCTGTCCATTCTTTCTCTCTGTGTCCCTCTTGTGTCCCTCTGAGGACTGGAGCTTATGGTCCGCTTGGCCGGATAAAACGCCAAGTTGCATGTGGTATTAACCCAACCAGGATAATATCCGAGACCCATCATGAGGGTCTCTCTGTCTCTCCCTCTTCCTCTCTATTATGGAGTACAACTACTATGTGGGCCATATCTGCCTAGTAGTCGGTCACCTAAGGGTCCATGGTTACACAAGACATAACTCATAATGACCCCCCTTTCTCACATATGTAGTTACACTACTAGTTAGTACTATTTCCTCACTCCTTTTTTTTTCCCCTCACACTTCCTTTTCTACACCCACTCAACGAAGAAATAGACGCTACGAGATCGTTTTTGTGAGATGTTATAAAATCATTGCAGGAT
This sequence comes from Geosmithia flava, assembly GCA_900188565.1. Lineage (NCBI taxonomy): Eukaryota > Fungi > Ascomycota > Sordariomycetes > Hypocreales > Bionectriaceae > Geosmithia > Geosmithia flava. Next base: position 106,257 of record FYEV01001555.1, on the reverse strand, counting down.
CTATACGTGGCTGTATGAGAAAGAAAAAAGAAAAGAAAAAAACGGGTGGCGACACACTCAAATCCTGGTTGATCTCATCGAGATCGGTAACTCTTTCCCTTCTATTGTGGGTCTGGGGTGATGATGATGGGATAAGACGACGTCAGGAGGTACTAAAAGTAGGGATATGCGATTTTAAAGAAAACATTCATTATTCATATGGTATTTCTTTTTCTTCTTTCTTTTCCTTTCCTCTTTTTCTTTTCCCGCCATTCTTTAGGTTGAATACATGGGACATGTCAAGGGCTTACTTGTACCTCGGCCCACAAAGTTGATCTATTGCCTTACATGTATTTCCCTCTAGGACTTTAGCCGAATTTCGACATGGAATCCCGCGGCTTCGGTAGAGTGGTAATATTGAAAGGCAGTCATGAAGAGAGACAATCAGAAAAGAGCGGAGGGCACTGTCAAAAGTAGCTACACGTACATAGTTTTGTAAGACATGCTGACTTGCAAGACCATGTTCAGAAGAGAAAGGTCAGCTAGGAGGATTCGTCGAGAGCAGGGCAGAACCAGGTTCTTTGGCTGTAGCATTCTGAGAAAAACAAGCATTAGGAGAATTGACTTGCTAGTTGGCCATGGTTGGGGGCGAAAGGGCTGAGATCCATGCGTACAATCTTGGTTCACTTACTCGCACCCAACACATCGGCACCACAGATACAGATACGAATGATGTACATGATACGAGTTACACGCATCGTACATGATTCCTGCAGGGCCATTCAGCCTGATATAATTAGTAAACAAGCTTGTCCGTTCAGGGAATATCCTTGTTTTTAGCACTCTGGGCAAAGCATGTCATCTTTGTTTCCTCGTTGCCTCCTGTCAGTTTAGCAACTCCTAGTACTAGGACTAGGTATTACAGGTAGTACATGTAGTATTGCTACTAGTGTGTATTACTGCTAGGTAGTAATTACATGTAGTATGTCCTTAGTATACGTCGGAGTAATCCGACAACTACATCTACTTTGTGTGATGACAACTATTGACATTACTTTATGTGCACAGCCAACATTCACAAGACAGCAATGACTTGAGCTGATCATATCCATTCTTCCTAGTATACAGCAACCCCCTTAATCCTCCTATTTCTGAACAACAAAAGCCATCCATACTACCATCTACCTCCAACCTCTCTCTGGTGTCATCAACCCAACCAACGCCCAGGCTTGTTTTAAAAAAAGATAAAAAGATGAAAGGCAACAGCCAATGCCAAGCAAAAGAAACACAAACAGAGCCTAAGAAGAAGTTGAAGAATAGTGTCACATTCCCATTCTCTTTCCATCATCACGACCTCTCCCCATCATCCACCACGACACCGTCAACTACGACTGCGACTCCTCCTCGATCCACGTCTAGGAGACCTCGACCTGGGCGAGAATGAATCCCTCGTCCGACTGCGATACCTCCCACCACCACCACCGCCGCCGCCACTACCTGCAGGTCCACGAGGAGGTCCAGGTGAGCCAGAAATAGATCTCGAGCCAGGCCTATAGACATCAGATCTGGGTCCGAAACGACCACCACCTCCCCCGCCTCCTCCTCCACGAGGTCCCGTAGGTGGACCGCCGCCACCACCACGTCCTGAACGTCCTCCATGACCAAGAGGAACACGGGGGTCAATGTTGGCTCCGCGACGGGCCATGGGTGGTGCAGGCGAGAGTTTCCTCTTGGGCAGAACGATGGATACATTGATGGTCATGCCGTCGACCTGCGCCTCGTGCATGTGGGCTATGGCGTCTTCGGCGTCGGCCTCGTAGTCGAATAGGATGTAGGCTGTGCCACGGTTTGTTCCATCTGGTTCATGGTTAGTACGGGATACAGCAGCTGTAGACCAAGAGAAGAAGACAAGAGAAAAACGTACAGTCTCGGCTCAGGGGGAGATCGAGGTCGACAATGGGTCCGAATTCGCCAAAGATTTCGCGTAGGTGATCTTCGTTGATGTTTCGTGACAGTCGTTCCACGACGATCTAGTCAAGTTAGCTTCTTCTTCTTCTTCTTCTTCTTCTTCTTCTTCTTCTTCTTCTTCTTCTTCTTCTTCTTCTTCACTCTTTTTCTTTCGTTCCTTCCATCCTGTAGATCTCTCTCTTCACGATTCAAAGAGTAAAAGAGAGAGAAGGGGAGAAAAATACCTTGGTCCCCTTTGGTCCAGCAGGTCCATCACCCCTATTCCGACTCCAGCTACGACTCCGACTCCGACTCCTACTCCGATCTCTGTACCGTCCATTCCGTCTAGGCGACCTCGACCTAGACCTAGACCTAGATCTGGACATCGACCGCGACCGCGAAGGTGACCTGGTGACTGATCGAGAATCGTAGCGGCGTCGTCGAGGTGCGGGTGAACGAGAGCGGGAACGCATGGGAGGAGAGCGCGTACGAGAACGCGTAGGCGTGGGTGAACGAGTGCGAGAGCGAGAACGAGAACGCGACATGGAACGCGCGGGCGCTGAAGGGGGTGGCTCGTCAAAGTCCATTGTTTGCGGTGGTGAACGCGATGTCATTTTGTTTTGTCCTCCCTTCACTGTTTCTGTTCTTTCTGTCGTCACTCCTTTCTGTTGTTGTTGCTGTTGTTGTCCTTCTTGACTTTTGCGCGCACACTGCAATTGCAATTGACCGGTGCTGTTCCTTGGGGGTACTGTTGCAAATGGGGTGGGGAGGGGGGGGGACAATGCGCGTGGTTGATTCGATGGCGCGCAGGAGGAAAGTCAGAAGTGAATCTGGAAAGGATTGAAAGCTGTTTGGGCGTTTGGTGGTTGGTGTTTTTTTTTTTTTTTTTGGTAGTACAAAGAAAAGTACAGAGTTACTCCCCCCAGTATTATGACGTTGGTACCAGTGCGTAACGCCAAGCAACGGTTACTGGTGCTGCTGTACGTGCGACTTCAGTAGAGTCACGTGAGTGATCCCATGACTCCCTTCTACAGTTATGACTTTCAATGTTGGTTCACACTGTTTGTATCTTGAAAGTCGGTGAGTTTTGTCTCGTATTTACTTTTGTGCTTTCGTGTCTTTGTTATTGTACTTCCTGTGGTAATTGTTCTAAACGAGTACCAAAATCGTTGAGTTGTTGGCAATCTCGTCTAACACGAATCGGATAATGTGATGTTGACAATATACGCAACAGCTTCAATACTACTCCGTACATATAGACAGTCACATCAAGACAGAAGTAAGAAGACAACTTGAAAAAGATGCCCTATAACCAATAAATAAAAAAGGTTGCCTTTACACTATAAAACAAAAATAAAAGGAAACCAAGAGAAAGAAGAAAAAAAGCAAAACAAAAGAGCAAAAAGTAAATCATGAATCCAACTCCTTGTAGGTAACATCAATGTACCCCATCTAAATATCTTCTTTTTTTCCTTTTTTTACTTATTTGTTCTTGTTTTTCAGCCGTCCCAAGGAAGGCAGGACTTGTATGTTCCAACCGTGCTTTACATGGCGGGAATACCCTCGTACTCGCCGTATCCGAGAGCAAGGTTCATGTTTTCTATCATGTTGTTAGCTGTCTATTCTAACAAAAGTAAAGGGGAGGGGGTTTCATGTGTGTAAGAGGAGTTAAAGGAGAAAACATACGCAGACACTGGGTAGCAGCTCCCTTGAGGAGGTTGTCGATGCTGGCACAGACAACGACCCTCTTGCCCGTAGAGTCGACGGCAAAGCCACCAATCTCGACGCCGTGGCGGTTCATGATGCCCCTAACCAGAGGGGGCTCACCGACCACCTTGACGAGCTTCTCGCCCGCATAACGGTCCTGGTAGATCTGGCGGATGTCGCGAGACGTCATGGTCTTGTTGAGGGGGATGTTGATGGTGTGGTGGATGCCGCGGAACCACTGCGCAACGTGGGGGATGAAGCCCACGGGGTATCCGAGGTGGTGGCTGATCTCGCGCTCGTGCACGTGGCCCGTCAGGCTGTAGGGCATCAGGTTGTCGCGGAGCTCATTGATGTCGTTCTTGGGCGAGGGCTTCGTGCCGGCTCCCGAGTATCCAGAGACACCAAAGGCCGTGGGCTGGCCGCCAATGTGCTCCAGGATGGGGGCAATACCCAGCTGGGCCGCCGTGGCGTAGCAGCCGGGGTTGGAGATGCGCGTGGCCTGCGTGATCTTGGACCGCTTCGTCAGCTCGGGGAGACCGTAGGTCCACGTCTTGTCGTCGAAGCGGTAGTCGGCCGACAGGTCGACAATGACGCTCTTGTTGTCGCGCTCGGCGGCACCGGAGGCCTTCTGAGCCTCGTCGATGGCGTCGATGAAAGGCTTGCACACGCCGTTAGGGAGAGCCATGACCCAGCAATCAATCTGGCCCGACTTCTCCAGGTTGGCAACGTCCTCGGCCGACAGGTTCTCGTAGATGACTTTGCGCTTGGTGTAGCCCTTGAGCTCCTGGCCAGCCAGCTCACGGGATGACACATGGCGGAGGTCCATCAGGGGGTGGTCGTTGATGAGGTCGATGAGAGCCTGACCGGTGTAGCCACGGGCACCGATGAGACCGACGCGGGCGGGAACGTCGTTGGAGGCGTTCTTCTTACCCAGGGGGGGGTTAGGGTTGGTCGTGGCCGTGGCGTAACCGCGCCTGTGCTGACCCGAGAAGACGGAGACGGGGGATGACGAGGGGGCCAGGGCACGGGGGGAGAAGGCAGCCGACGTGGTCGAGTAGCTGCGCGAGGGCTGAGTCTGGGAGTTCTTGAGCGACTGGCTGGCCGTCAGAGCGGCACGGCGGAGGCGGGACTCGAGGTTAGAGTCACCCATCATGGCGCGGCCGTGGGAGACAAAATCCTGGTAGATGGGGACGAGGTCGTCGGAGCCGAGCTCGCAGCCGTAGTAGAAGAGGACGGAGCCGTTGCGGTTGAAGGTGCCGTCGGCCTTGTCGAAGAACCAGGTCAGGTTCTCGTCGTCCTCGCTGACGGTCCAGACGAGGCTGGGGTTGTCCTTCTTGATGGAGGCGAAGACGTTCTCGGCCACGTTGCTCAGCCAGCCCGACTTGGTGATGTTAAGAGTGGCCAGGGTGGCCATAGGGCGGGTCTCGCTGGGGGGCATGACAACGGCCAAGCACTGCATGCCGTCGTCAAAGTAGGCGGTAAAGGGGTTCTCGGCGAGGAGGTCGAGGAAGCGGTCGACGGTGGCCTCGGCGTCGAGACCCTCACGGTCGCGGATGAGGGTGGCCTTGACCTTTTCGATGTCGCCAAACTCGGCGACCGACGTCACCTTCTGGATCTTATCGCCGCGGCGGATCATGGTTCCGGCACCGGAGTCGGTGAAGAGCTCCTTCTGGAGGTCGCTGGGGTGAATGATGGCGACACTAGAGCTGCGGGGCAGGGTGTCGAGGAGCTCCTTGATCTCGCGGATCTTGAGGCGGGTTCCGTAGCGGCACCAAGGCTGAGCCATGAGGTGGTCAAACTCCTCGTCGAGGTTGATGTGGGAGATCTTGTCGCCGTCGCCGTCAAACAGACCACCCTTCTCCGAGAGGTAGACGACCTTGAGGGGCTCGAGGGCACGGGCCAGCTCGGCGGCAGCGACGTCGGCGTTGACGTTGAGCAGACGGCCATCCTCGGACTCGGCCATGGACGTCATGATAGGCACGTAGCCAGCCTCGATAGACCTCTCAATGGCCGTCTTGTTCACGCCCGTGATCTTGCCCACGTACTTCCACTTCTCCTTGTCGAGGTAGTCGGCCATGAAGACGCCGCTGATGGACCTGGTGGCGATGCCGAGCTCGTCGAGGCGGTCGGTGAGCTTGAGGTTCTCCTCGAGGAACAGCTTGCGGGCGATGCCCAGCGTCTTCTCGTCGGTGACGCGGATGCCCTCCTCGAACTGGGGCTCAACACCGGCCTCCTCGAGGAGACGGTTGAGCTGGGGGCCACCACCGTGCACAATGACGGGGTAGAGACCAAGCTCGTACAGGAAGAGCAGGCTGCGGCACAGCTCGTCCAGGTACTCGGTCAGGATGGCACCGCCGACCTTGATGACGGCAAACTTCTGAGACGACACCGACGTGAACAGCTTGAGGTACTGCTGTCCCTCGCGCCTGCTGCCAATGCTGCTGACAGTCTGGGCCACAATCTCCCTGGTGCGGTCGCGCGTGGGCAGCGAAGACAGAGCCCGAGTCGTCGAGATGGCCCGCCCGCTCTCCATGCATCGCGTCGACTTGGCCACGGCGGCAATTGATCCTCCGCGGGTAGAAACGGCTCGACGAGCACCAGCCCGGAGGGCCACGGCGGTAGCAGACAGCATGGTGTTTTGTTGGATTTGGTTGGCTGCGGGTGCTGTGCTGTGCTGTATGTTCTCTCAACCCAATTGAACGGGAGAGGAGTTTTTCTTTTTTCTTTTCTTCAATCGGGGGCGGAAGAGACGTTTGTGTCGTCGTCGTCGCAATCTTCGAGAGAGGGGAAGGAGGAGGAGGGGGGAGGGAGAAAGGGAAGGTGTGGGCAAAAAAAAAAAAAAAAAAAAGACAGAGGGGAGATATTAAAGTGCACTCGGATTCCTAGACCGGCGGTCACGATGGGATAATTTGGCCGGTGAGTCGAAAGTCTGTGGGGGAGGGGCCTAAGGCGATTTTTTTTTCTCTACTGTCCCAGTGTCCCTCAGCGCCCTCTGATTGCCGAAATCGCTCGCCTCGGTCGATGGGAGCCACTCATACACTGTGACCTTTTCCTTGGCAAGCACTTTAGTACGACCACCAGTACTCCGTAATGGCAGTAGTACCTTGTACGGAGTAGTTAGTCCTCAAATACGGGCTACAGGCTATATTATCATGGTCGGGCCCGTTCCAAACCGCATCTGCACATGCACAGAAAAGAGCTCATAGTATTTTTCAAAATCCCGTCGGTTTTCCGTCCACAATGGCATTTAATGCCGACCACTTAATATACAATGCATGCCCGCTGCACTCTGACTGCCTTATTCGTACAGAAGCGTCCAAGCAAGCACGCATACAGGCAAGCATATGTGCTCGTGCGGGTAGAATGCGCTGCGTAATGAATACTCGTACAGTAATAGTACAGTGGGGAACTGCCACCCCGTATTTGGGATTTTCTCTTATCAATCAGCCCGCCCTTATCCTATCTATCACACGTTGCTATGCCGACATGAAGCACAACCAGAGCAAAAAAGAAAGAAGTAAATCACATCATGGTATTACGTATTATTACAATATCCGATTGCGAAAAGACGACATGGTAGCTTCATTATAATCACGGGGCCTAAAGTACCCCAAGTCTTCATTCCGTACATGTAGTTGAAACAGGCTAATGCTCCAAGATATTAGAGCACTGGCATCTCGTCTTGACAGGCAAAACCAACCCGGCTAGACCGGCGAGATGAGAGAGGGGGAGGGGGATGGGAAAGAGCAGGAGGAAACAAAAACAGAGAACTAATCATGGCCAATATGAACCAACTCCCGCAGCAAGCAGCCCTGGCCTGGACTCGTAAGACGTTCGCGTGGGGCGGGCAATAGGCTCTTCACCCGTTGCCTTGTTGCCAGTCGAGCATCCCGGAGTCTCGGTCACGGGCAGAAAACAGAAAAGGAAAAAGGGCATCTCGTCAATCTCTGACCAAGGACATAACGCTTTCATCGAGTGGCAAACACTATAATTCATTGTTAGTTTCAGAACGGAACAAAGCTAAAGAAAGGGGGGCTTTTGTTGCCATGACATACCAGCCGGTAGGATAATGATGAGAAGGAGAACAATGACACCGACAACCAGGCAGATGCGCATCTTCACGTCCTTCCACCACATCTGCTTGCGGACCCTGTTGGCGCCACGACGGAAGCCCTGGGCCGACATGGCCAGGTTGTCCGTCTTGTCCTGGAGGGAGTCGAGGCGCTCACCACGCTGCGACACCTTGTTGATGTTGTCGCGCATGACGCCGACCGTGTCGTCAATTTGCTAAAATCCATCTCGTTAGTCCTTTGTTCCATTTATAGCATCTGTCGTCATGGGTGGATTGGCTGGGTTGCACGTGTTGGCGATCATGGCTGGAAGCTGTTGCTGCTGCTGCATACCCACTTGGGCACACAGTAACCAGAAAGCATGCATCCAAAACCCCGTAGGACGCACCAGGCCCTGACATGCCGCCATCATCACGACCCCTCGAGAGGCCGAGGTGCATAGCAACAATGTGCGGCGACCGGTTACCCCCGGGATCAGGCCATAATCCGCCTCAACCGCCCACGTCCATCCGCAAACCACCCAAATGACTCTCGATCATCAAGAAAAACACTCACCGCCTGGAGAGCCTGTGTCCTGGCGTTACCGCCATTAGCCTGCTCCTGCTGCTGAGGCGCAGCCTGGCCGCTGGGGATATAAGGGTCGTAGGGGGGATCCTGCTCAGGCATGGTTGCTGTGTTTTTGTTGTTCTTGTCGGTCGTAAGTCGGAGACGTTATCGAAAAGACGCTTCGTCAAGAGAGGAGATGCAGTCAAAAAAGAATATTTAGAAAAAGACTGCGCGTTAGAAAAGGGGGGGTATCGAGTTGTTGTTGTGGTGTGGGTTGAATGCGAATGAGGATTATGGAGAGATGAAAAAAAGTTGGAAGGCGGAAACAAAGGGAAGAAAGAGGGAGAAGCCCGAAAAGGCCACGGGGGGGGCAACGGGACGCCTGGAAATGGACGCTGAGAGGGCCGCTGGTCGCCAGCGCTACATCCCATGGGGCCGCCTGGGGGGGGGTTGGGTAATGGTTCCATGGGGGGGCGCTGCTGCCCGCCCGGGGGGTGACGACAGCAACCAGGCGCAACTCCCCGGGCCACCCGCCACCTCATCCTGCGCCACGAGCCCACGGGCCTTGGCTCCTTGGCTCCCATTTCCCAACCTGGCGGGCCAATCCCAAAAATATCTATTTTGGTGAACAAAGGAACGGTGGTGCGCCACGTGTGGCTGGTATCCCTACCCAGTTAAATCATATCCCCCGTCTGCCCCCTTTAACCCCCAGCCAACGGGTTCCATGTAATACGGAGCAGATTCCTGTCTTTCTGGGCAGGTCGTGCCCTGGAAACCTGTTAAATACCTAGCACTGTCCACTGCGTGGCAGGTGAGGTTTCACTTTCCCCCCATATCCTGGCTGTCTCCCCTCCCGAGTTGACTCTTTCCAAGACCCCCTAGAATCGATAGTAATGTTGCTGACACACTGCTCAAAACACTGGCTGCCGCAGGCTCTGGGCCCAGATGCTACCTGTAAAGTGTCCTGTGGCTGCTCTTTTGTGGCTGTGCGTGCACCACCACCACCTGGTACTCATCTTACGAGTACGCGTACAATTCATCACAGTCATACACGTCCGCAATCACTCGTAATGAACACGAATAAACACGAGTACGAGTATTCAATACAACTGCGCCTTGAGGGGTATTACTCGGACGGCGCAGTCGGATGGAGGGACAGAGCCCAAAGACCAAAAGACTTATCCAGAAGTTGTTTATAATTCGTCAAAAATACATATTGCTCCGCGATAATGACAGTTCCCGTGCTCTACCTGTAGTATATAATGCTGCTGCCTGTCCCTGCGTCATGTGCATGTGGTCACTTGTATGACCTGCGGGCCGCGAAGCCTGTGCTCCTCCATGGCCTCGGCTTGCAACGTCATCTTCAGAGCTGTTAGGGACTTCAACTTCCACCACCGCCTTGGATGAAGCATCGCCCCTTGACTTGACCTGATACCAAGTTTGGATTCCGTTCATCGATCGCAGATGCAAGCTGTCCCACTCTTTTACTCGATCAGACTTGTTCGTCGTGCCTTGGTGATCAAGAACCGGTGTCATCTCCTTAGCTACCTGCGGCTCAATGCTATAGCCTCGGCCAACCATGTAATACAATGCTGCTTCTGTCTCTGCCAGTCTAGCTTCTAGCTTGTTCACATAGCCCTGTGGGAGACCTCTATTTGCAGTCCCAGGGTCAGTCATCCGGGTGGGTTCTCTTCAGTCATTGTTGACCTTGGGACACACGCACCTTTTGTTCATTTCGGGGTACTGGCACTGCGAACCATGATGTGAGCACTGCCCGCATGTGGGACTGATCATGTCAGTATGGACAGTTATCGTCTCAAGAAAAATGAACGCTCAAGGCAAAGAAAAGGATTCATACATGATTCTATCACACTGAAGGAAGCTGGAGTCAGTCTTAACGTGTGCCACCCTATAGGTCCAATCGTACATGTAATACTCACCTTGCGCTTCCTTCCCCTGCAAGACTCGCAGGCAATAGAGTGCCTTCCGTTGTCAATGGTGTCAGCCATGAGAGGCTTCTTCCTTTTTTGTTTGTTCGTATGATATTTGGCGGTGCCTGTATTCAATGATTTGGTTTATGGATGGTTGTTAAGCGATCTCGCGCGATGCGAGAAGCTGCGGGGTTATCTTTGTCCGCGGTACTAACCGAATGGCCCACATCCACAATCGAACCTTCATGACAAGGCAATTACCAACATCAGACACAATTGGACATTTGACATAGGTCTTTTGCATCCCGTGGGAATCTCTCGTATTTACTCTGTATACCCAGAGGTGGGGAAAATTGTTACCACCAGCGGGTAACATGGACGAGGGGTCACCGCACACGACCAGAACCAGGTCCGCGTCGGAGGTGTGTAACCTAAGTCCCGGGCACTCAACCACGGCATCATCTCATAAACGAAAGCGATCAAGTCATGGTAGCCCGTATACTACAGAGCCTACCTCGCGCGAGTATGGCTTCATGCGCGACACGGGTGACCATGAATCTGCACGGTTCGTCGGCAGCAGCAGCGGCATATACTTCATCCGCAACGTGCACATGCGACTTGCACGACAGTCTGCCCACCGGAGGACACAGCAGAACCAGAGCGACCCATCACGTCCAGATATCCACGGACTAGGGAAGCCTGTTGAACTTGTTCCGGGGGAAGATGACCTCTTGAGGCGGTCATCTCAACGGAATGGCGCCGGCGAGAATGGCTGTATATGGAAAGAGAGTGAGATATCCCACCAAGACAGGACACCTTCGTTTGACCAGCTGGTGGCATGGTCGAGGAGCTACTTTGAGTCGTGGCATCCTATGCTCCCGTTTCTCGAAGGGCCGAGAGTCCTCGAGATCTTTGAGCATGCTAGTAATAGTGGTGTATCATCGTTGCACCATCTGGATCGGTGTATACTGCGTTCTGTTCTGTCGATATCACTCGCCGACACACGCCAGGGAACCCCATTGGTGGAGGCTATCCCTGCATCGTATCTCTTCCAAACAGTCGACGAGGCTGTATCGAGCTCACAATTTGCCCTATGCCAGCCTGCGTCGATACGGGCCATCCAGGCGGGCATGAGTATCCAGCTGTTCCTGATTTCCATGCTGTGTCTCAACGCGGCATCCCGGTTAGGGGGGCTGATTGTCCGGATGTCCTTCCACCTGGGCCTCCACCGGTGTCCGACGCGCTATCCGTTCTTCAGCCCGCAGGAGTCGTTGCAGCGGCGCAGGGTATTCTGGTGTCTTTACTGCTGTGAACGGCTTCTCTCCCAATCTCTCGGACTACCGCTCGACATACGAGACGACGACATAGACGTCTGCTATTACGGAGAGGAGCAGCATGGGACGGACTCGGAGGACGAGGCCGGGTTCGACGAGCGACTGCGCCTGCTCACTTACATGACAAAACATGCCAAGATTCGCGGTCTGATCCTGGAATTGCGCAACAAGTCGATCCACGCGCGCCATGATACAGCTGAAAGTGTGGTGGCAGTCCAAACGGAGCTGGCTAAGTGGTCCAACGAGATTCAGGATACCGTGGAGGAGGAACACGACGATGATGGTGCTGAACCGGGCATATCCAGAAGCCATAGATTGGTGCTTTTGCTGTCGAAGTATGAGTCGACAATCTCGCTCAACCGACCCATCATGGCGTCTGACCCGTCGACACCACTTTGGTCTGCTGCCACTCAGGCTTGCATCTCTGCTGCCAAGTCGATATGTATCGCCGTGAAGCGGCATGCAGCCCGGAACAAGATGCCGACGGATCAGTCCGGGCGGAATTTAACCGCGCCTATGCTCTGGCCTGCGTTCATCTGGGCTACGTGGATGAGTGCATTTGTACTTGCTTACGCTGCATTTGAACAGCAGATGCCGCTCGAGAGTGCCCTGAGGTAAGTGCAATCTGATCTCATGCAAATGCGTCCATTGGCTGGTGGAACTAACTCGCAGTGCAAAGGCACATCGAGTCCAGCAAAGATGCACTCCGACATATTGCGGCGAGGGGGAACTCGTGGCCAGAGTACTGCCTGTCCGCCATTGATGAGCTCACGTCTGCCGTGGAGGAGCTTTCACAAGCCAACGACAATGCCCCGGAGGCGTTGGCGTTGAAGAACGTGATATCAAATGAAACACGAGGGCGAAGTAACAACAATACCCGGTACCGCAGAAATCAAGCTCAGGAAGCCGCCACTAGCCCGGGTCCAGCACGGATGACGAACCCATTACATGACAGCCCTCAGGAGGCGTCTCCATCTGCAGGCAGCGGCTCGGCCAGGTCCGTTCGACAGTATCCAGATCCATTAGACTTTGACCGTGCGCTGCCGAGAAAGGCACCACCCAGGCCTACGAGGAGACCTGGACGCGTGATTCGGCGTGACGGCAACACCCAGCACTGCAACACACAGCCCGTTGATATGGCCCAGCAGGCCAATAACTCGTACAGCAATGGCGATATTTGGGCACCTCCGGTCGGGCAACAGTTTCATCAGTCTGAGCCAATGGGGGGTGTCGACATGGGACTAAACACTACGTCAGGAGAGGGACAAGAGTCCATGATGTGGTACGACCAGCTTTTTGATAGCTCTTTCAGCGCCATTGACAACCCATTTTTAGCGGCAGCGCAGTTTGACTCGTCCATAGATCCGACGTGGTCATATCTTCGGTAGTCAATTCAAAGCAGTTGACGATGTTCAATCTCACGTGAAGAGCATGCAACTCGTGAAGAGATGACAGCTCGCAAGGAATACCGACACGATTGATCGGCATTATTGCATTCGGAAGAGGCTGATGAAGGAGTCATGGCGTAGTAGTAGATGGTATGCCCTCCACATTTGTTGCGTGACTGCTCCATAGTACATGAGTACGAGTAGCATGGAGGAGTGTGTTATTGAAACGATAGGAAACACCCGAGGAACGACCGCCAGTGGTGTTTGTCGAGAGTGCTATTAGATCGCGCATTTGCTACAGACAGCCGCACAGGGTCAATATATACTGGCCGTTTTCGTAAAGGTAGAATTAATGGTATACAATAATATCAATAAGGTCAAAGCCGGAGTGAGAGAATTTTCTATTAGTTTGGCGGCCACATTTACGAGGCACCTAGGATTGGTGGATTGGTGGGTTGATGGTGGAAGGTACGATGTAATGGAGGGTTGAAAGGCAAGAGCGTTGGAGCAGAGGAAGCCTCAGGAAGGAAGGAAAGATGGGCCCCCCAAGGGCTGGTGCGACGACCGATGGCCCATGGATGCGACCGATGGCGCTTACCGTCATTGACACTGGAAAAGGAAGAAAAAACTGACCAGGGGATAAAGATGTGGGCGGATGTGGGCAGATGTACAGGGGGGAATACTGGGAAGGGCAGGGAAGGAGCAAGGGGTGGGGAAACAAGAAGCACCAACTGGCAACTGGCAACTGGCAACTCCCCCGCTACTTCCTTGAAATTATGCTTGATTACGACATGCTTCTTTCTTCCTTTTGCTTCTTTTCTGCCTTGATTTTATTCTTATTCTTTACGTTGTACGAGTATCCATACGCTGTGCCTTCCACTCCCCCCTCTTGCAGCATACGGCGATGATATGACAATGATCCTGCTTCGGGTCTTGCATAACTTGCCATATATGTTTCTTCTCTAATGTCACACCGTCGTTAAAAAAAGAATGATGCTAATGTACAAGGTTTGCTTGACACCACGACTCCCAACCAACCAACTTGGAACTTTTACGACTGCCAAACTATTACCAGGGGAGTCAGACTACGAGGAAAGCCAAAGACTCAACTCTCTCGGACTACTACAACTATGGCAAGTCACTGACAGATCAGGGCCCATCAAAGTCTTAGAGAGCTGTACCGTGTCCCACAACCGCAAGCAGAATAGTATTCGAATGTCTCGCTCTCCCGTGGAGCAACTGTACGAGCACACAAACACGAGCTGATTGACACTAGATATCCACATTATTCATTCGCGTGTAAATCATCCACCCTATCAGGAAAATGATATACTACCGCTGTGTCTCTGCTCACCCATTCATTGCTTTGTGCAATGTTTTGCTCCAGAGTACTGGCACAGAGTACCGATGGGTCCCCCCCCTGGTTGTTGTCCACAGCAGCGGCTGAGGAAAGGATTATTACGGAGTCAAAGCTATCGACGTCATGACCGCCGCACACGTACCAGCATCCAACATGCATGTACATACTCCGTACTTGTAGTATTGCCTACATCGTCATGCTAAAAAAACTCTTACTATCACTGACTGCTATTAATATCACCCTCTTATGATGTTGGTTGCATATGACCCGGATATAGTACTGGGTCCAGTGTTTACTCGTAATTCTCCGGTGAATTGGCTCTGACTCTTGGTAATAGTCAGTGTCTGGGAATTCCTCATCCCTCTCGTCCTTTCTCCCTGTCCCGTCAACATCGTGGGCGCACCATACCATTCCGCATACCACAACTACTCCCATCACTGAGCCGAAACGTGCCCGCCCTTTCACCATTCGTTTATTACATTGGCACATAGTCGCAAGACTAAGCACGTCGTCATACGTCCATAAGCCGACCCCTTTCGCTCTCCTCTTGGCCTGAAGATCCAGATCTGATCTCAGTCTTGGCACTGCAAGCTCCTGCTCTTTCTTCAACAACTCATCCATCTCACTCGTTTTCCAAGCGCATCGCTGCGTTTCTTACCAAAAAAAGAAATAATCACATGGAGCAGTCGTAACACTTTGCAATTCTTGTATTGACCGAATTTCGTCTTTCTCTCTTTCACACTCTTTTACTTTTTTCGCTGGTTGTTTCCGCAATGCATCTCCTTCGTTACTCGGGCGGGCGATCCGTCGGCCAAGTCTTGGCCGCCTCGCTACTAGCCATTAACTCGGTGCTACCAGTACAAGCAGCCTTTAACCTGGATACAAACTCACAAGGTAAGCAATCCACAATGGCACACAAATTCCCTATATTCAGTTTCGAAAGAGACCGTTTCCTCAACAGACGGACTGACACGATGTGCAGAATCCGTCAACTCGGTCGCCAAGCAATTGACCAAGGATATGTTGACGTTCTACCACGGAAACGAACCCGGGAACACGCCGGGTTTACTGCCCGAGCCACCCTACTACTGTAAGTGTCAACGCTACCCAGCCTGACGTGCTACCCTCATCTCAGCTGTGAATGGTTTTTTTCTTCTTTCTTTTTTCCCCAAGAATTATTTTCTGACAAATCTTCTACTTAGGGTGGGAAGGAGGAGCCCTGATGGGCACCCTAATCGAGTACTGGTACTACACCAAGGATGAGACCTACGTCTCCATGACACAAGATGGCCTGCTCGCCCAAAAGGGCGACGACAATAACTACATGCCCGACAACCAGACCCTCACCGAAGGTAACGACGACCAGGGTTTCTGGGCACTATCCGTCATGTCCGCGGCCGAGTACAATTTCCCACACCCTGGCGGCGACCAACCCTCCTGGTTGGCCTTGGCGCAAGCTGTCTTCAACACACAGGCCCCGCGATGGGATGATTCGAGCTGCGGCGGTGGTCTTCGGTGGCAGATCTTCGAGTGGAACAAGGGCTGGGATTACAAGAACTCCATCTCGGCCGGCACCTTTTACGCGCTGGCCGCCCGCCTGGCGCTGTACACGGGCAACTCGACGTACACGGAATGGGCCGAAAAGACGTACGACTGGATGACGGCCGTCAAGTTCATCGACGACAAGTTCTACGTGTACGACGGTGCGCACATTCCCAACAACTGTACCGATATTGTGCCCTGGCAATTTAGCTACAACGCTGGCTGCTTCATCCACGGCAGCGCCGCCATGTACAACCTGACCGAGGACGAGAAGTGGAAGACGCGCCTCAACAACCTCCTCGACGGTGCCGATATCTTCTTCCGCGGCTCTGAGAACAACGTCATGGAGGAGGTGGCCTGTGAGCGCGCAAACCAGTGCAATACGGACCAGGAGTCCTTCAAGGCCTATCTCAGTCGCTGGCTCGCCGCCACCACCCAATGGGTCCCCTCGACGTACGACCGCATCATCCCGAAGCTGCGCGCCTCGGCCGAGGCAGCCATCAAGCAGTGCACCGGTGGAGACAGCGGTCGGCTATGCGGCCTCCGCTGGAGCACAGGCAAGTTTGACGGCACGACCGGTGTGGGGCCGCAGATGGCCGCCGTCGAGGTCACACTGTCCTGCAACATCAAGTACCGAGCCCGCATCTTCACCTCTGACACGGGCGGCACGAGTAAAGGCGACCCCTCCGCTGGCAGTGAGAGCAAAGACGACCCCTCCAAAGAGCTGAAGCCCATCACTGGCGGCGACAAGGCCGGAGCCTCCATCCTCACAATCCTCATCCTGGGTCTCATGATGTGCGCCCTCTTCTGGCTTCTCATGGACGAGTCATCCAACCAGGGCCCTCTAGAGCAGGCTAAGGGTGGCGGTGCATCGTTCATGGCTGTCGCCTCTCTCGCTGTCGGCAAAGGCAAAGCTCATGACAATATGATGAGTGAAAAGACAGGGATGCATGAGCAGTCGTCGTCCGCACTGATGACACCGGCCAACGCGGTTACCACCGATAACAGCAACGCTAGCTCGGGCATATTCGAGCCGGAACACCCTCGCCGGTCGGGCATGCCAATGGGTTGGGCTGCCAGCGGTCCGTCGTCCCGATCTAGCGGGACCGAGGACCAGGGTAGCAGCAGTGACCGGCCGTCGTCGTGGGACCAGCGGTTTGGAGCCCCGCCACGAGCACCCACGAATGAAGAGATCCGGGCGGTTCACACGAGGGACTCGGATGGGTCGCAGAGGAGGAGGCTGATTAACCTTTGAGCTTGTATAAGCATGTCTTGTATTTGGATTTCGTTATATCTGTTTCTCTTTTTTTTTTTGTGCAACGGTCCGTTTCTCGGTAAATGGCCAAGGTTTTGGGGGATATCATAGGTAGTTAGGCGTCATGGGTGGTTTTCTATGACTGCGACATGGCTTGTTTTGCCATGAATGTGAATTGCGTACATTTATTTTAAGCATCCTGAACTAAACAAAAATGAGTTATATGTTCATCATACGCTAAATGCGATCAAGGAAAAAAGCACCCGCGATTTTCTCGTGTTCATGCGACGTCTCTAAATACATGTACATGCAGTTCGTCCCTTGACCCTGCGGGATAAGTGGATCACCAGATTAGATAAGATAACATGATTTCCTCGCATCCCTCCTATGTTCTTGGCGACAATGTCATTCACCGTTTCATCCCTACTCCCATCGAGCCAAGGGGCATCATCAAACAATGATGCTCTCTGTATATAACGGCAACTGAATACACATACACACTCCTAAGGAACCACCGCCCCGAGGAACCTGCCCGAGGAGAGAAAGGGCCACGACGTGAACCGAACAACGAAAATGGCTCCCCCCCAACTCAACACAAACGTCCCCCGGGATGAGGGCTTCCTCCTGTCCCCAGCAGGCTACGACGACGACGCTTCATCCATCCACACGGCCCGAAGCGAGCAAGACACAGATAGCGACGATGACGAGTTGCAGAACCGGGCGCGCAACAGCCGCGAACTGCGGGCTCGCGACCGTCTGGTCCTGATGGACGAGGACGAGATTGAGGGTCTGGTGTCCAAATCGTGGAAGAAGCAGGAGCGCAGGGTGAGCAGACGAGGTTCAGGGCTTAACGTCCCTAACCCACTCAAAATGCTCAAACGACGGGGGAGTAACGCCTCGATGGCCAGCTCAGCAGATGAGGCGACACCGACGCAGGCGACATATAACAACGCCAGCAACACCAATAATAACCAGGAGGGGAGGAATGAGAAGCGCAAGACGAGGCGCACTCGCCGGGAGCAGAGGAAACGTCAGATCATGGAGGACGCGGAGCACGGCGAGGATGGCCGCCTGATGTACGAGATGGAGTCGGGCGCCATGAGGGAGGGTAGCACAACGGGGGACAGCAGCGATCGCGAGGACAGCGACGAGGTCGACAGGCGGCAGCTGGGCCTCATGAACAAGGCGCACAAGGGCCGGTCGTGGCGGCGCTGGATCCTGATACACAGCCTGATCGCCATCGGGTTCGCCATCCTGGTGCTCGGGGCGTGGAAGTTGTCCAAGAGGCGCAGGACTGCGGGCGCGGCACTGGTCCCGGCCCCGGCGCAGGAGTACGTGAGCAACGGGACGGCGCTGTTCGCTCCGACCACGATCCTCATCAGCCTGGACGGGTTCCGCGCCGACTTCCTGCAGAGGGGCCTCACGCCCCAGCTCAACGCGCTGGTGGCCGAAGGCGTGTCGCCAAAGTACATGCTCCCGTCGTTCCCGTCGGTGACATTCCCCAATCACTACACCATCGCGACGGGCCTGTACCCGGAGAGCCACGGGGTGGTGGGCAACACGTTCTGGGACCCTGAGCTGCGCGACCAATTCCACAGCACCGATTCCCCGCGCAGCCTGGACCCGAAGTGGTGGGAGCGCGGGGGCGAGCCGTTCTGGGTGACGGCCGAGAACCAGGGCATCCGCACGGCGATCCACATGTGGCCGGGCAGCGAGGCGCGCATCCTAGACGTGGAGCCGGCGACGGTGGACAAGTTCAACGGCGACGAGAAGCTGGACAACAAGGTGCAGCGCATCTTCGAGCTGCTCGACATGCCTGCCCAGGACGCCAACCACACCGTGGCGGAGGAAGACGTCAGGCCCCAGGTCATCGCGGCGTACGTGCCCGACGTCGACTCCGACGGCCACCGGTACGGCCCCAACAGCACCGAGATCCGCTCCACCATCACCCGCGCCGACAAGATGGTCGGCGACGTCTTCTCCGGCCTGCAGCAGCGCAACCTCTCGGGCATTGTCAACGTCATCGTCGTCTCGGACCACGGCATGGCCACGACCGACACCTCGCGCGTCCTCCAGCTCGAGGACCTGGTCGACACCTCCAAGATCGAGCACATTGACGGCTGGCCCCTGTCCGGCCTCCGGCCATACGACGACGCCGACCTCGACTCCCTGTACGACCAGCTGTACGCCAAGGCCGAGCAGGACGGCCACCAGACCTTCGAGGTGTACCTCCGCGACAAGAACATGCCCGAGCGGTACCACTTCTCCAAGAGTGACAGGATTGCCCCCCTGTGGGTCGTGCCCAAGGCTGGATGGGCCATCGTGACCAAGGAAGAGATGGATGTCGCAAAGGCAAAGGCTGATGGCACCGTATATCGTCCCCGTGGCCTGCACGGCTACGATCACGAGAATCCGCTCATGCGTGCTATTTTCATCGCCAGGGGTCCCGCGTTCCCCCACCCTGCCAACAGCGAGCTTCCTGTTTTCCGTAAGTTTTATATACTAACCCATCGTCCTCCACCCCTTTGAAAACAATGCTAACTCTCTTTGTTACAGAAAACATTGAAGTGTACAACCTCCTCTGCGACTCTGTAGGCATCGTACCCAAACCCAACAACGGAACACTACGCCTGCCTCTCAAACCCGTGGGCACCCACAACCCAGAGGAACACCCCGATGTCCCTGAAGATCCCGTCGCAGAACGACCTACCGTGCCGGCCATGCCGTCCGAACCAGTCAGGCCCACGGCTCCTGCTGCTAGCAACGCGGCGCCACCTCAGGTCGACGAACCGCCTGTGGAGAAGCCGTCTTCCGGTGATGGGGATGCCAAGGATGAGAACGAATCACCTTCGGAAAAGCCGTCTTCTCCAGATGGGAAGGAGGACGAGGAGGGTAAACACAAATCTTTCCTCGGCAGTATGTGGGATTGGGTCACGCACAAGGCCGATAAGGTGTTGGATGCTATCAAGGGGTCTGACTCTAGTTGAATCCTTGTTTGTACGACTGGAGTGGTTTTCTTCTTCTCTTTTTTTCTTTCATAACCCCCTTTTTTGACTGATTATGGAGTTTCCTTTTTATATGTGTATGGAGCATGGAGTATTATTGTTTTATGAATTGTTCGAATAGGGAAACTAATAGTACTAATCATTACATATTACCATAAATTATCTCGTCCTTTGAGCTGTTTTCTCATGATATCTTATATATCGCAAGCCAGTTCTTGACACCCCCACTTACATTCAGAACAGAAGTTGGGTTTATCCTATGAGTCGTTGATCGGGTCATACCCTGGATTCGGTAGGGTATCGGGTTACATGCGGTCTCGCGTAACACAGAATGAATAGACTCGAGACTTACCCTTTTTGGACTGTTTGCAAGCTTTCGGTGTACTATATCATAGGCACCTTTGACTCAACGTTGTCTCAGTGGGGGCAGAGGTGCTGATTAATTCGGCGAAATGCAACTGTGGGTATGCAGTCCTGACTATTCGCCGAACCACCAACTACACCAACAACATTCCCCGAACTACCACATCATCGGCACTCCCCTTTCCCTCAATATACGTCTGCACACGCCCTCAATGCCACCGGAAACTAGACCGTATCGGTCCAGGCACCGTCAGCGGCCCTGCGACAGATGTCGGCAAAAGAAGCTCAAGTGTCAGACCAACGCTCAACAGCCATCTTGCCAACCATGCCAACGTAGCAGGGCGTCGTGCATATTTTCAGGGCGCAGAAACAACAGCAACAGCCAGGAAGACGAGATCGGCGGCAGCTTTGTGTCCGAGCTTGTGCCCACACCCAGCCGGGATACACAAACGGGGACTTTGCCGACGTCTCCCATCTTACAGCCTCATCTTGGATCATCGACTTTGGCCGAGGCATTCCCCGAGCCCGGGCAATGGAGCGCAGCAGCTGCAACCACACCCATCAACGCTGTCATCCCCACTCAGAGCCCGCTCACTCAGATATCCGGGACACTGGAGGACATGCCGGGGCATCGGTACCAGTTGTGTGGCGCCTCGTCTGATGCTGATCCTTGGCTGCTGAGGCACTGCCGGTTCGACGACTACGGCTTCCAGAGGTTCTTCAAGGTTCATTTTCGAAATGCTGGTGGGGTACCCACTCGGCAATTGATCCCTGCTCACTTTTTCGTGACTGAGGAGGATACCACGAGGATTGAGAATGGCGTGGCTTGTGATAGAGAACTACGAGATGAGCTATCCATGCTGGTACCGACTATCAACGGACAGAGGCTTTTATGTTTGTATGTATGTGCTAACCCTTTTAACCTCAAACTCTTTTGGCTAAAAGGATTATGTCTAGATTCATGAAGCACGTCTTTCCCATACTGCCAATCCTCTCTCGAAATCATCTCGGTCTCGGTAGGGAGGAGGACATCCCTGAGCCCCATGTTCTTGAAAGGATCCCTGTGCACTTGCTGGCGGCTATATACGCCACTGCGTTCTCATTTGTATCGGAAGATGACTACCTCTCGCTGGCTGCCGCTCACGAGGAGCCACCAGTCTCCAAGCTCTGGGAGTTTGTCCACCGGCGAATTATCGAGGATGACCTGGCCCCGCAGCTCTCCGTGCTACAGGCTGCTATTCTCTATGTACACCGGCAGATTCAAGATGGCCAAAGCGACGTTATCGCCGAAAGTGCCTCGACGTGGTCCCTCATGGGGATGATGGTGGGACTGGCGAATTCCCTGGGACTTAACCTCGATTGCCGGCTATTCGGGCTGCCAACTCACGAGAAGAGGATCCGAAGGCGGGTCTGGTGGGCTCTCTATAATGAGGATAAATGGATGTCTCTCGTTTTGGGGCGCCCACCGTATATTCGCTCGTCAGAGTGGGATGTCGCTAAACTAGAGGATTCTGATTTTGTGCGTCCCTCAGACGATGTCGATTCCATTTCTAGAAAGGCATCGACTGCGTTTCAAAGAGCAACGGAACTTGCTGTTATCGCTGAGTCGGTTCAGGAGAAGTTGTAGTAAGTTGATGCCATTATTCTGTCAAAAGTAGCGGACCCTTACTGAGCCACCGTTTTAGCTCTCTGAGAGCATCTCAGAGACTGTGCGAGGATATCTCCGCCTCTGTTGAAGTAGCAAGACCACTATTACACTATCTAAGCACTTGGCGTGAATCGCTTATACCCCCCAGTAGTGGATACATGGCACGCGAGACGGCTACAGGGGTTCCCGAGGCACTACCGTCAACAGTTTACCACGCCTACCTAGTCCTCCTCATGTATGTCTGGCGGGCCCTGCTGCGTACAACGGTCCGTTCCTCCGACCCCCCGCAAGTCATAAATGTTCAAGACCTGTCCGAGTCGGCAACAAATATGTTCAGGGACTTCCATTGGGGGTTCGACTACCTTCCGGAAGTGGATAATGCCCCAGTCAACGAGCAGTTGGGGGAGCATAGTACCGTCGTGGAGGAGCTTTACGAAGCAGCACTCAGTTGTGCCACGAGCGTCTTGGATGTTATCTCGGGACTCGATTACAAGACTTTCAACCAGTTTTGGTATTCGTGTAAGTCATTGGGAGAATTATGTTGGTTAGAGGACTATAGCTCACATTGTATGTACATACATCAGGGTCCCGGAAGAGCTTCGCCTCCATTTCCAACTTCCTGATTCTGCTTTTGGTGCAAGCGCCCGACTACCCCAGGGCTGTCAAGGCAAACGCCCTTTTGAACAAGTGGAGACAACTGCTCCGCTACCAACACAGGTCGTTTCCTAGCTTCTTGTTAGCCAAGCTTCAGTTGGACTGCTATTACTGGAATGGACTGGACAAGACGTTTCACCTTTCTGCGCATGTACAGCAAGCTTTGCAGCAGGATTCATAGACAAGGGGTATCGTGTTGAGTTTGGAGAAGGGGCGAGGTCTCTGACACTTCGTCTCCAGGAAACTCGGCTCCTTTGTCCTGCTGTACTGTCCCGTGTTTTGTAAAGGGAGGCTCCCTCTGTGGTGTTGCAAAGCAATCAGAACAGGGACAAATTGGTGTCGTTCCCGAGGGGGGAGGAGCTGGCGGCAGGGAACAAGACAGCAAGTGTTTGACACACTTTGCCAGTGTTATAGACATGATCAAATAAGTAAAGTTCGAAGTGGCACGATGAAAACAAGGTGCTGTAAACCAAAGAGATTTGGAACTCTATGAATCATGGGATACATGCATTACGGCTATTCGATTGACTACAACACTGAATTAGATCAAAAGCGAGAAACTATTATATGAATAAGAAGGTTGATAGAAGAGTATAACACTGCATATTACTTCGCCGAATGCCAACACATCGCTTCAAACTTCGCCGAAACCCTCTAAATGCGACTCTCACCGCGATTGCGATTATCAATCAGATTGGGCATTGATCAACACAAAGAAGCCTCCTATTAGATTATTTAACTCCAATTTCCAGAGGGATAGAAGCGATAAGTCTATTCAGATGTGTTTAAAACCGTCAAGCCCCAAGACAAAGTCGATTGTTTGTCAAACCGCCCGCAGCCGACATGTTTTATGAAGAAAGCTCCCGACAGAAAAGTCCCGACCTTGTGGGTAGAGAGGATGCCACAACGGACGGAGGTGAGTATTCGTCAAGACCCTTCCTTCCTGACAAACTTTCTTTATTCAAGCTAACATTCTTCCGGTGAGAGATGCCAATGATGAAGAATACCCAGAAGGCGGGTTCAAGGCCTGGATGACCGTTCTCGGAGCGTGGTGTGCCATGATACCATCCATGGGTCTCCTCAACACACAAGCTATACTGCAAGCATGGGTATCGAAAAATCAGCTCGAGGGACTTCCTGAATCTCAGATCGGTTGGATCTTCGGTTGCTATTCCTTCTTCCTCTACTTCTGCGGAGCCCAAGTCGGTAAGGACGGGAGTTTCTCTGTAATGGAGCATATACCTGATACTAACCCTTGGGCAGGTCCGATCTTTGACGCACACGATACACGGTTCCTCGTCATACCTGGATCGATAGGCATTGTCTTGTCACTGATACTCATGAGCTTCTCAACAGGTTTGTGTTTTCCATGCTCCTTGGCCCTACGAAGGCGTTCTAACCAACGACGCAGAATTCTATCAATTCCTCCTATCGTTCGGTGTTCTCGGTGGCATATCAGCTTCGCTCCTTTTCAACCCAAGCCTAGCAGCTATAGGTCATTGGTTCAACAGACGACGCGCCTTTGCAACCGGCATTGCCTGTACAGCTGGTGGTCTTGGCGGGATCGCCCTACCACTGGTGATAATATACCTGTCGCCCCGTATCGGTTTCGCCTGGGCGCTCCGCGTCATCGCCTTTATATGTATTGGTCTTGTCTCCGTCGCTTGCTTGACGCTTAACAAGCGCCTGCCTAACAACAGGCGGAACAGCTCGATGGTCGACTTAAAGTCGCTCACGGAGCTTCACTTTGGCATGACAACTCTGAGCGTGTTCCTGATCGAGTTCGCCGTCTTCATCCCCTACACGTACATCGTGTCGTACGCCCTCGCTGCCGGGATCGCACCACACCGAGCGCATATGCTCAATGTCCTGCTGAACGTTGGGGCTGTCCCCGGTCGAGCACTGCCGGGCTACGCGGCGGATCGGTTTGGCGCATTTAATACCATGTGTGTCACTGCGTTTGCCTGTGCTCTGTTCATATGGGCAGTTTGGCTTACGGCTGGCCAAAGTCAGGTGCAGACAACTGCATTCACGGTCCTCTTTGGCTTTTGGTCCGGTGCTGCCATCAGTTTGACTCCTGTGTGTGTATCGCGTGTTTGCCGGATTGAGGATTATGGTAAGCGGAATGGGACTGCTTTCTTCGTCGCTAGCTTTGGCGCTTTGGTCGGGGTTCCGATAGGCGGTGCCATTGTAGATGCCAGCGGCGGCGATTTTCGCGGACTCATTATATTTGGCGGGGCCCTTTACACTGCCGCTTTTGTGGCATTTGTTGTTGCTAGAGGTCTTGCGGGAGGGTGGAAAATGAATGTTTTCTAGACATCACAAATCTTCATGTATGCATGGCTTCATCTTCCATGGACTGGAGCCCGTTGATTCGGACAATATACAAATTAAACTGGGGATGTGTCCCGTTGGAGAGAGGACATTTCACTCAAAAAAAACAGGATATATAAAATGCAAAAGCACAACTTGTGGTATTCAGTCCCAAGGGACGTCTATAAAAGGAGCAATGGTGTCCTATTTGGAATCGTATGGTTTAACTAAATACATGAATTCGTATACAATGTCCATTATGAGTTTCCCAGCATATCCTAGGCAGTCAACCATGCGATGCGCGATAGTGAACTCTAGATGAAGACAAAGGTTGTCTATCATGTAGCACGATCATGACCTCCAGCGAAGGGAGGCCTATCATATACAAGCACGATTCTGACCTCCGATGAATCCGGCGAGTCGATCGCACAACACGGTCAAGACTTTCCAAACAGATATGTCATCTAAGCAAGTGATGCCGCAATGATCAAGGTGCCTTTCATTTATGGTCGTTCAAGAAAATTAAAAAGGTGCTTTAAGAAAGCTGCTCAGTGACAGCGCCGTTGACCTGGCTGCAGACAAAGTTGGTGGCACCAGCACCGCCAGCGTGGCAGTAGACGGGGACGGAGGCAGAACCAGACGTCTTGTCGGGGCTATACGGATCAAATCGAATCATGTCAGTAACTGTGAAAGGGGGTTCTTTGGTAAGAAGACCAAGAGATTGAAGCATACCTGCTGGCGTCACGGGTGACGGCAATGTCGAAGTTGTCGCCCTGGCCAGTACCCTTGAGGAGCATGGAGCTGAAGACGGTGTCCCTGCCGTCGGCGCCCTGGCAAGAACCCTCGTTGGGGGTGAAGCTGGGCTCACCGGTCATGGTGCAGGTGATGGTGCCCGAGGTGCCCTCGGTGAGGCCGAAGCTGTAGCTGTTGATCTTGTCGCCGGCCTTGAGAGCCTCCTTGTTGACGCTCAGGTCCTTGATCTTGATGGTGGAGCCGGCGGCGGCGAGGCCGACAATGGCAGCGGAGACGATGGCGAAACGCATGTTGATGGTGTTTTGGGGTTGGGTGGTGGTAGTGGTGGTGTTGTGCTGTTGAGTGAGATGATGATGATTTCTAAAAAGATGAGGAGGAAACATCAACACATATATATAGTACATGCACTTTGGTTTGGACATGAACCCGGCCTCTCCATATATCAAGTTGACCGCTATTCCTTTCCCCTGATGGTATGCATTCACGTAATTGTCCACTTGCCATGGGACGTTGTCGACCCTCAATTCCAAAGAAGCTCGTATTCCTCCCTACGAATACACATCAATCCCCACATACGTGTACCCATGTTTTCTTTCTCCTTGGCAAATTCCCCGAATCAGCCCAACAACTGACCGCTCAGCCCTGTGGTGGTACCTTTCCCCCCTCTTATGCAATCGGACCCTACGAGTGCTGGTAGTAGAGTTGGAAATATGACAAGTCGATAGTACTTCAAGCCTGTCGAATATACTCATAACAACATACGGGAGAGGTATCTCCTAGGCCGTCTTTCTTATTTCGACACAAAGGAACTTGAACTCTGGACCGACAGTAAATGTTGTCTGATGTTCTCCGTCCCATGTACGTCCTAGTACACAACCCTCCACAAATAGCACAGACTGTAGCATTGAATACTACTCACAAAACGGACGACAGACAAACTATTAATAGCAGGTAACACTTAACACTCGGCAACGTCTATACAGAATACCCGGAGCATATGCCATCACTCCACATAAAGGGCCCCGTCGATCCACCCGGGCCCCATAATGAGTGCCGGCCCTTGTCATGCAAGCCAAGAAAGCCACCTCGGGCCCTGCATAACTGCCGATGCCCCGACTCTTCAGAAGTACGGACACGAGGCGACGGCCCAGAGGGCTGGCGACTGGAATATTCTAATATATGTTGTCCGGGCACATGCGGAGCATGATCGGCACATTCCCATCCCTTTCTTGTCAACCCATGCCAATCAGAACAAGTCCATCTCGTACTCGTACAGACTCTCTCCGAGTCTCCGACCGACCTTGCCCTCAAGTTTCTTATCGTCACCGCCTGTGGTGTTTTGGGGTCCAGAAGGGAAACGTCGTCGGTTAGTCCCCTGCCTTGTCAATTCATGTTTCCTACTTTCCATTTATTCGGGCCAAGCCCAGTCGAGTATATTTATATAACGGACACTGCGTCTTTTGTTCCCAAGCCTTTCTCTCACGGTCTTTTATTTTCTCAACGTTTCCACAAGTTATCAAGACTTGTTGGTGCCGAGTTCTAATAATAGAAGGAACCTCGAATGAATCAAGGAAGAAAGAGTACGAGAAGTACGAGGACACACACAAATAGACCAGGTAGATCGTCATTTCGGGAGTGCTTCTCCGCAGGGAAACGTCGTAGTATGCAACAGCATGTGGAGGAAACCCCAATGCGAACAGGAAACGTTGGCCGACAACTCAAAAAGCCATTGGTCAACGCTGGTGAAGCCTGCATATGCCACGTACGAGTATGGAGTATGTGTGTGTCGTCGTATGAGAAGTCGTAACGTCCTTCATTTATCTTCTATCGACGGCTTCACACCGACCTGGAATCTAGGGGACCAATTTAGCAATGGGTCCTGCGGCCCTAGGGTTGTCAATGCACCTCGCCGTTCCATAAGCACAAAGGGGTTGAATACGAGGTTAAATAAATGAATTGATAACAATCATACGTTGAATTACACATACAATAATTATTACCCTTAGCGATCTATGCGCACGAATAGGATCCTCCCAATGTTTTTGGAGCCGTCTGTTTGCCGAGCCCTACGCCTTATGAAGCTGGGACTTGACAAGAAGAGTCGAATAACAAACATGGTAGAATTTAAGGGTATGAAGACAGATCCTTGTCTTACTGACAACAGTGTAAGTCTTGAATAGCTAGTGGGAACATATAAGTCGTATCGTCACAGGAAGTTGTTTTTTTGCATTAGGCAGATGGGAATGGGCTGTGGTGTATGGCATCGGGTAGGCATATCACACGGATACATGTACTTACCGGTAGGAAAGATCTTGGTCTGTTAGCAACGGAATGGCGAGGGTTAGATTCATGATCTTCTGTTACTGCTGTACTATTGTCTTTTATGAGTTACCTATCTTGAATTGTTCTTCTTCTTCCTAAACCACACCGCGCCCCGGCCATGTAGGTAGTTAAACAGACGCTTCCTATTATTGCGTGAAGAAAGGAACAAGATAACTGCCCAGATCATGTCTGGAGGCGACGCTCTCAGACCATTATCATAGCCCTACACGTATTTCCCAGATCCTTCTATTTGGCCTTGTGCGCCCGCGTGTCCCATGATCAGTTCCTCGCTGCGTAAGACGTGGTACCGCGCCACTGATGATATAGAAGTGGAACTATTGTGATGTAAAGGCCTCGGTCTCCCGCGAAGTCTCGGGGTGCTCTTCCTCCATGAGAAGGTCGATACAAGCGCGGATGTCTTGGAGGCACTCTCCTCTTCCCCAGTCCAGGATGTTGCGAATGTACCCCCGCAGGCGCATGCGATCATCCGGTTTATGCAAAAGAAAGCTGTCGATTGCGCGGATGTAATGTTCGCAGTCGTCATCTTTCCAAGAGATGTAAAGCCGTGCCTGAGAGCTGTCTATGGACATGAACCATGTGGCATTGGCCGTCTGGCGTACAGGAGACCCAGGGATACAGGCTGACTCGCGTACGCTCTGGTTCAGCGTGTCAGCGGCGGAGACGCAAGTTTTCACGTACAGGCCGCTGGGGCCTCCGCAATCGCCGACCCCCTGTATCTTGACGACAAAGAAGGGGAACAGAAGGCCAGAGCCGTCACCTGCACCGTCCCTGCCAGAATCTTGCCAGAGTAAATATATCCACTGTGCATTCGACAGGGCGTCCTTCCCGCTGTAGCCGTAGACCATGGTGTCGACTTTGTGCATCGGAACCATGGCGGGCATATGCGACGTGTCCATGGGGCTACGCCGGATCAGAAAAAGGGGGTCACTCCCATCGCTAGAAAGATCAGGGAGAAAACTTTCCTCAATGGCGTTCTCCACGGCGGTTTTCATAGAACCATGATGCCGGCGGAACAGCTCAACGTTGGGCTTCACGGACTCGACAGATGGCTCTGGGGAATCTCGTCTCTGTCTGGCCTGAGATACGAGAGCCGACAGTCTCGCGGGTAGCGGACTCTCAGCGTATATGTGGAGATCCTTTCAAAAACAAAATTTATCAAAGTGAAGGCTGCGGAATCGGTAGCTGGGATGACGTACTAATAGGCACACGCAGCTCAAATGTCGCTTGGGCCCCATGCCCCCTGGTGACATCAGGCTGGAGAGGCGTGAGTGCGAAGCGGGTGGTGGATCAGAGACACAGGAAAGAGCTGCACTGTCATGCTTATCAGGAACTTACAATGCGCCCGGCCAGTTGCTGAGACGTTCAGAGGTACAGGTCTTTTTGGGTAGAGGGTGAGAGGCAGTCTGTTGTTCAAGAGGATGTTTAATAGGTCGCTGCGTTGTGAGGTTCTTGCTATTATCAGCCTAATATGTTTGGTGCATATTCAGATAATTCAGGAGGAGTACGTATATTTAGCTGTTCTTTCCCAAGTGGGAAGGAGCAGGGGATGTGCCCGTTTTCACGATTTCACCTTCCGTCCAGTTGTAGGGAATGCCTTCTCTGTTTTCATTTCTACCCAGCACTCAGTGACTGTGGCCGTGGTTGGGCATGCACGTATGACTCTGTCCAATGCTCGTCTCCACTGCAAAGCACATGTACGAGTAAGAGAAACTTCAGTAGAATTAGTAGTGGTAAGAAACTGTGTATAATGTCATATAAGTGTATTCACGGGTAAACATTGAACACATCGTCTGGTATTGTTGTCGTACTACTCCGTACATGTAGTACTCCGTACTGCAATGACTGTGTGACTTATATTCGTGCTTAGTCATTTGATATTGGTGATTGACATAGGAACCACAAAGCAAGAGGAAGAGACTGGACATAATACATGATGAGCACAGTGACGCTGTAGTAGCAGTAGACATGCTATTCATCATCTATAGACGTTTAGCAATTACCAGCATCATCCATTCACTGCATCCGTACTGCCTGTAAGCCATTAGCCATCTGCAGTCTGCAGGTCTCCGCCGCATGTGCACGATTGTGGGGGAACCCACGCAGAGAAGAACCCCGGGGCCCATCTCGCCCATGCGCCCCAAGGCCCATGGAAACCCACCCACGGGCCACTCGGCGCTCGCACAGGCGGCATCCCCCCTTGTGTACAGTGTATCGCCCCCGCTAAAAGTTACAGTGGGTGGCTTGTGCACCGGACACACGACCGTGAATCGGACGCGATCCTTTTCACCCATCTCATCTCAACACTTCGCCTCATGTTCAAACAGCCTCATTTGTTTTCGTTGCCAAGTCTGATCCCATTCACCTCGCTCACTCGCTTCCACGTCCAGGGATCGGAGAGATTCCCTCACTCCAGAAGGAAACAGGGAATCTGGAGGGACCGCGTGGCTCCACCCATCACCGCGTCCCGCATTACCTCATGAGTCGGCATACTCATTTATTTCACTGTTGACAGACGGTGTTCAACGCTCCTTGTCTCGCTCGTCTTTACCGCCTCCGCCGATACCCCAGGAGACCCCAGGAACCATGGACGGAGACGCAGATCTCTCTGAGGAGCTGATTCTCCAACAGGTCATGCTCAAGTCTCTTGAGGACGACTCCTATGATGGCATCGAAAACGACCGTGAGGTAATGAGGGTCGAGATCGCCCGCCTGCAGAGGCTCATCGACAAGGCGAACCGAGGCGAACCACCCATAGAGGATGACTACAACAGCAACGACGGTAAGGCGCATTTTGAACAGGCAAAACTTTTCCTCCTGCGCCTGGATTACCTTCTCTTCCCCCTCGTCATCTTTGCACAAGTGGCTGACAGGATCCGCCCTACAGATGACCGTGGAGAATCTCAGACACACACATCACATGCCACCAGTGCCGCAACTCCAAGTACGTGAAATATTAGGCAACAGCGCACATCAGACTCCCTAGATCTGCGCCGTGTTTCCCCCTGTCTTGGGAATTTCCCCTCGTGGCGCGCGCCTTTGAGCGCCTCCGTCATCCAACCTTAACACTTGGATATGCTCTTTCTGGCCTTTTCTCCTTTTTCTCCCCCTTTCTTTATAATACTGTAATCATCTTAGTTATTCCAGCATGCCAGCTAATGGTAGTTGCACGATAAAAGATTGCTAACATGGATCTCAATTTCTTAGCATCGCACCCTCATCGGGACACTTTTTCTGGCCCTTCTGGATCCAGGAGAAGGGAGCCGGACTCTTCCCCAGCAAGGGCCACCACTCTGTCTGACGCAGGCTCTTTGTCTCTACCGAGCAGGAAAAGAGAAAGAACCTCGACCTTCTACAACAACGTGGATCCAGTCCACAAGTCGCGAAGGACCACGCCAACGCCATTCTTCTCTGACAATGATCCGTTTAGCACTCCTACCAAGCGAGACGCTGGCGGCACTCTCGACTTTATCGACCTTACTGGGTAAGAGATAACACCCTTTCTAGAACACGATTGAAATCATATCTAACTTCCTTCAAATGTAGGGATGACGAAGTCAGCCAGCCTGCCGTTTTCCGGCAATCGAGGGAAGCAGCCCGGCACAAGCAGGAGGAGGCAGACCGTAGGATGGCTGTCCAACTCTCAAGCCAGGGGTCGTCTTCGCGTAGCCAACCATCCTCTTCCGACCCCAATGATGCCTTTAATCGCATCATGGCCACCCAGCAGCTCAACTACGGTCCAACGAATCCGAAACGTGAGAACGAGCCCCCGTCGAGCAACTATGTTCTCAACAGCAATGGATCCCATTCGAGAAACCACGTCCTCCCCGGCAACGCTCACCAACCAGGGAGCCTGGTCCTTCCCAGCAATGACACTTCTAGCATGAGAAGCGATCCCACCTCACGAATGCCGGGAGCATACGATGACTCTTGGTACGATGAACCATACACAGTTATGCCAAACGCTGCATCTTGGTCGAGATACAGAGGGATGCCAATGGGGATGGAGAATATGCCACCGGGCGCACTGAGGGGTCTTCCCGGATCATTGCCGGGTCGGGCGGGTGGCATTGGGCGCCCTCCGTATCAGCCAAACCACCTGGGACGTCAGTACCCGCCAGGCAGTGGATTTGGACACCCATCCAGCGCGCCCTGGGGCCCCATGCGGCCGTCGTCAGACAACTTGGCAAGTGTCATTAACCGGACCAGCCAATTTGATTTTGTCAACGGGACCGACGAACTGGGAAATGCCCTTCCCGAGGGCCTGACGGACTACATCCACGATGTCATGCATGACTCAAGGGTATCGGAGAAGGAGCTGGACGACCTTTTGCAGAACATCCGCCCCGACATGGAAATCCCAGAGAAGAACCGAAATGGTACGCCCGAGGGTCTTAAGGGGGCCCTATACTACCACCAGGAGCTGGCATTGACGTGGCTGAAGAATATGGAGGAGGGGACCAACAAAGGTGGCATTCTCGCCGACGACATGGGTCTTGGAAAGACGATATCTGTGATATCGCTCATGCTGACAAGGAAGGCCACATCCCGACCAAAGGTAAGTCCGCATTCCGACCTTGCTATGCTTTTCTCAACAAGACAAACAAGCCGACTGACCATCATTCCAGACCAACCTTGTCGTTGCGCCACTCGCCTTGGTGCGGCAGTGGGAAGAGGAGATTAGAACCAAGGTCAAGGCACCGCATAGGCTGTCCACATTCATCTACCATCAAAAGAAGGCAACGACGGACGACCTCCTGAAGTACGACGTTGTCCTCACCACCTACGGGACTCTAGCGGCAGAGCTCAAACGACTTGACAAATTGTTGGAAGAGGACAAGGAGAGGCGAGTAGACTTCAATGACAAGGCGATTGCAGAAAAGTTTCCCCTGCTGCATCCTACCAAGGCCAACTTCTACCGAATCATTCTCGACGAGGCCCAGTGCATCAAGAACCAGAAGAGTCAGACGTCGAGGGCGGCGTGCCGTCTCCGGGGTACTCACAGGTGGTGCCTGACGGGAACGCCCATGATGAACGGCGTCGTGGAATTGTTTGCGCTCCTCCAATTCCTCAAGATCAAGCCGTACTGCCACTGGGAAAAGTTCCGACATGTGAGTTTATTTATTTATTTTACTTCCTTGGCTTGGATACCCCGAGGGTGTTTTGTACTGACTCGTTATACCAAGGCTTTTGGCACCTTGTTTGGCAAAAAGGGCGAGCCCAGAGGTCAAGCCATGAAGAGGCTGAGAACTGTCCTCAAGGCCATCATGCTTCGACGCAAGAAGGACTCGCAGCTGGATGGTAAACCCATCCTGCGTCTGCCTCCCAAGACCGAGCAGCAGGTCCACGTGAAGCTCTCGACCGATGAGCTCGACTTCTACAAGCAGCTGGAGAACAAGTCTCAGGTCTTGTTCAACAAGTATCTCCGCGAGGGGACCGTTGGCAAGAACTACTCCAGCATTCTGGTACTCCTTCTCCGACTCCGCCAGGCTTGCTGCCACCCACACCTAAACCTAGACGTGGAGGAGTCATCTGAGACGTCGACGGCGGACATGACGGAATTGGTCAAGAAGCTAGACGCGTCCACCATCAGTCGGATTAAGGAGGCCGAAGCCTTTGAATGTCCCATCTGCTACGACGCCGTCCAGATCCCGTCCTTCTTCATCCCCTGCGGCCACGACAGCTGCAAGCAGTGCCTCAGTCAGCTCGTGGACAGCACTATGGCAGCCTCGATCCGCGAGGGCAACGAGAGCTCCAAGTGCCGCTGCCCCGTATGCAGGGGCGAGTTCGACCCCAAGAAGTGCTTCACGTACGATGCATTCCGCGAGGTACACATGCCCGAGACTTTGGAGAAGAAAGAAGAGGAGACCAAAGTTGAGGAAGTGGCCGACAGCGAGGACGACGGTGAAACTGATTCCGACTCTGGCTCTGAGACGGAGTCTGACGCCGACGATGTGGATAAGAACGGCAACCTCAGAGACTTCATCATTGATGACGAAGACGACGAGGACAGAAAAGACAACGTGCTTGGCGGGGCAGTCGACTCAAAGGACAAGCTTCGGGACAGGAAGAAGAAGAGGAGGAGCAAGGGCAAGGGCAAAGACAAGGGCGAAGACGTCAAGCCCACGATGCTCAAGACGCTCCGCAAGGAAGCGTACAACAACCGCGAGACGTACCGAAAGTACATGGCGTACCTGCGCAAGACGTGGCTACCCTCAGCCAAGGTGACGGAAACGATGAATCTCCTGCGCCAGATCGACCAGGGTGCCCTGTCCAAGGAGAACAGCCACGGCCCAGAGAAGACCATCATCTTCTCCCAGTGGACCTTCCTGCTCGACCTCCTCGAGGTGGCGATGCGGCACGAGGGCTTCTCGCACCGCCCGCGCCGCTACGACGGCAGCATGTCGGCCACGCAGCGCAACGACGCGGCCCACGCCTTCCGCAGCAAGCCCGACGTCAGGGTGATACTCGTGTCGCTCCGCGCGGGCAACGCCGGCCTCAACCTCACGGCCGCGTCGCGCGTCATCATCCTCGACCCCTTCTGGAACCCGTACATTGAGATGCAGGCCGTCGATCGGGCGTATCGTATCGGCCAGGCCCGCGAGGTGGTGGTCCATCGCATCCTCACTACTGATACTGTTGAGGACCGCATCATCGAGCTGCAGAACCGCAAGAAGGAGATGGTGGAGGCGGCGCTGGATGAGTCGGAGTCGCGCAAGATTGGGAGACTTTCTACTAGGGAGTTGCGATTCTTGTTTAACGGCTCTGAGTGATTGTCCTCTTCTCTTGTTTTCTTCTCTTCTCTTGTTTTTTCTTCTTCTTCTTCTCTTGTTCTTTCTTACCCCCCCCCCTGTTTTATTTGCTCTTCTATTCTTGATTGTCATTTTACCTACCTTGCACTTTTTCTACCATTCACAATGGATATACCCACCAGCTCACGCCACGACACGAAATACAGCGCTACCCTTTTCCATTTCTTCCCCCCTTGTTTTTTCAATTTCCTGTTTTTTTTTTTTTCTCTCTTCTTAAAGAACTATTATGCTTGTTGTTTTTGTCAACTTGTCTATTTTCTACGAAATTGAGGTGTTTTTGTCAGTCATTGTGCTTTATCTGTTTATTGAGGAGGGAAGAATGAATGTAGAGATTACGTCGACAACGACAAAAACAAAAAACCGACTGTTTACAATTACGTCGAGGGTATGATGAGATGATGACCTTGTCTTTGTTTTTGGCTCGCGTTTTTGTTCGGGGTTCACGATGGGGTTAAACAATAGACCTACTACTAGTACTATCTACGATAGGTAACCTTTTTCATGTCTTATGTTTTTGTTTTTTTTTGTTCAACGGCCTTTGAGAAAAATAGATGCTAGTACTGCGTATGAAATGAATCCTATTCGCCATTTTTTAAACCCCCCAGAGTACTCAATAAAAGTAACAAGATACAGTATATCGAAGTGCTCAATAAAAGTAGAGACCGAAGTACTCAATAAAAGTAATAAGATACAGAGATAATAAAACTAAACGCCATAATAACCTAAACAATTGACAAAGAGTCCGTCATCTCCTTTACAGCCTGCTCGATAGATATAGATGATTCATCGTCATCCTTGTGAGAAGCCCACGTCAATGTCCGTGAAGAGGGCTTGCCGTCCACGAGGGTGTTGGTGTGCACGGAGAGGACAGGCAGTGGGAGGTTGAGAAGAGAGTCGTCGTCGGCAGCAGCAGCAGCAGCAGCAGAGCTGTCAGCGGACTCTTCCGTCGACATATGGAACAGGCATTGGAAGGGGCTGCTGTCTGCGTGGCGAATGGCCGTGCCCTGGACATTACGGGTCCAAGAGTCAGGGTCGCCGGGGAGGCGGGCGAGGAAGAACTCTGTTAGGAGGCGGCCGGTGGCGGTGCAGAGGTACTCTGACAGGGCGCGCATAGAGGTGTAGGCGTCGCGGTGGGGGGGACACACCTGGTCGAGAGAGGGGGAGGGGAGGAAGTAGTAGTATGTTGCGGTGATGGGGTGGAGGAGGGTGCGGCCGCGGATGGTAAAGGACACGTCTGGGAGGAGGTTGACCACGACGTGGAAGTCTGCTGGCTGGAGCATGTTGCGGACAAAGAGCTGCGAGGCGGGGAGTTGGTGAGGGCCGCTGGCGTTGTTGCGAGAGGATGAGGCCTCGGAGGGGGTCTGGTTGCTGGTGTTGAGGGTAAAGGACGAGTCTAGACCGGCCTTGCGCAGCGTCTGGACGAGCCCGCCGACGAAGCGCGTGCACGACTCGATGTTCCGCAGACACATGAACCGTGCGATTATGGGACGGAGGAGGCTGGCCACCTGTCCGCGGCTGCGGGGGTAGTGAGGCGGCAGGGGTCGCTTGCGCATCAGCTCGTTGAACCGGTGGGCGTAGCTTAGTAGGATGTGCAGCGTCAGTGATATGGCTTCTGCCGTGTCATCTACTGGTAGGGATGTCACGTCTGGCGCTATTGGTGAGTCTGGTGAGAGGAACTGCATCGTCACCTTGATGCCGTCGTCCATGTCGTATGTGAGCGTGGACCCTAGGAGGCCGACATCGTATGCGGCGAGGGAACGGGCTTCGCGGCCGAGCTCGTGCCACAGTTCCTCGTCAAAGAGCTTGTTACGCGCCTCCAGGACGCGAGTCTCCAAGGCGGCGTCGTCGTCGTTGGCCGGGTCCAGAGCGCAGCGGCCGAGCAACTGGCCGTCTCGCTCGCAGGTGATGATGAGCCTTTGCGACAGAAGGCGGAGGAGGTTGCTGTCCAGGTTGGCCGAGCCATCCCCATGCCTCCTTATCGGAACAAGCCCCATGGCTTTGAATTCAGGGGTAGCTATAAGCAAGTTGTTGTTAGTCACAGTTCTAGGTGCGTCTCTTCTAGCCAGAGACTGGCTGGGGTTTGGGGGGGCCAACCTTCTGAGAAGCCGACCCTGACACCGAGGGTATGCTTGTCCTGGGGCATCTTGCAGACGGACCAGCCATTGGCCTGAACACCCATGATGTCTTCCCAGTACTTGGTCTCCGACTCCATCTCGTCGGTCAAAAAGGCACAGGCTGCCTTGGCTGAATCCCTCGTCTTGTTGATCTCCATGAGTGTCCATCCCAGCGCGACAGTCTCCTGGTCCTTATCCTTTGCCTCGTTAGGCATGGGCTCGCCCAGGCGATCGGAGCCGAGGGAGCCTATACCCACGACGTCACGGAGCTGCTTGGACAGGGTCAAGCTGGCTTGTGTCGGGTTCTGCTTCGAGAGGAGGAGCGAGACGGAGTCGAGAGTGAGCATCGCGGTTTGGGCAGCGGTGCTGTTTGTTTAAAGACGTTCTGGTCAGCAATCGCGTTGCCAGTTAGAACAGTATAGTTCGGTCAACTCACTCCACATTCTTCAGGACCTCGAAACGCGCCTGGACAGGGTCAGCGGCTGTGTCGTTGGCATCATTGCTCTCGTCATCATCGTCGTCGTCCGAGGCCATGTCGACATCTTGGGCGGTGACTTCAGCAGAGCCTCCCTGGGCTTGCCTGGCAGCCTCCTCTCTCAGCTTCGCGGCCGAGAGCGAGCGAAAGCCGCCGGGTTGGGCGTTGACGCGGGCGATGAACTCGGCGACATTCTTGGGCTTCTTGTCGGAGACGGGGAAGGGCTTGAGGGAGAGCGGGGTGCCGTCTCCTGCTGGTGCCATGGTGGCGGGATGGGATTATGGGCGACGTGACGACATGCGACCGTGGTACGAGTACGTGGGAGATGCGGCAGGGTGCAGGGATTAAGCCGTGGTAGCTGGTGAGGCTGGAGGGGGGCGAGGCTGGATGGACACTGCGAAGCTCGTGATGCGACAACGGACGCTGGTTGGTGTTGTGGAGCTCTGTATCCGTACCTGTTAGCTGTTAGGTAGTCTGCCCGTGCAGTATTACTCGTTCGTTAGGCTGTGGCTGCTCTGTCTCTCAGTGCTCTCAGCCTCGGGCTCCTCTCTGCTTGTGGCTCCCTGTACGGAGTACGGACTAGCACGTCGAGCAATTGAGGCAAAAGAAGAGGTGGGGTTTGAGCTGCTATGGGCCAATGATGATGGACGTCTTTTACTGCGTAATACTGCAGGTGCCACCACGACGAAGAAGAGCAAAGGGAAGGCACGATGTGCGGTGCCTTCCAAACATGATCTGAACATGAATATTCCATTTCTCTTTCACGGATATTCTCGCGGAACCAATTGAGAGTTTATGTAAGCAAATCAAAGCAGACGTTCAATTTGTGTCCTTGGGCCCGTCCTCAACAAGAAGGCGGTGGTGGTGACTGAGGCATATTCAGGACTTTTTACTCTACGGAAACGTACGAGCAAGAGTACAAGGCCATTCGTATTTCCCCGAGTTGCATGCACAAATAGACCGTAACTTTTTGAAATCGTGGATCCCCATAGTGCAGCACGCGCTGCTAGTGCCGTGACAAGAGTGAAAAAAAGGCATTGGGCTAAGGAAAAAGGCTACGACGTAATGCCGTGCCCCGCCAAGGCCAAGGGATTAGAGTCAGTTCACTACGAGTAATATCAGCAGTATAATAAGGACTCAAAAAAAAAATGTTCGAAACGCCTCCAACATGGTGTCATGTCTTCTAGACGGTAACGTGAGAATGATACTAGAAAAGAGCCCTCACCTGATTTCTGAGCTTTTTTTTTTCCTTTTTGTCGTGTTGACGATCCATTCCAATCTCTTGCTACCCCCATCGCTTCCGGCTTGTTATGGCACGCAGCACATGGCTTCCCAGGGGGTGGTGGTATGGAGACTGCCAACATCGGTGAGAGGCTGTACGATGCATGTGCTGCGAGTACTAGGTACAGGTGCTACGTTGATGGAGCCTCAACTTTTTTTTTTCTTCACAAACGGCGGCAGCGGCGGCGGCATGATGTAGATGTCGATACTTGTAGAGTACATGCTATATACCGCGCACTTGGGTTACAGACTGTGTACCCTATACGTACCTCAACACCCCCGCAGTCGATAACGATAAGAGCTCAACCATCATCGGTGGACTCTTTGCCTCTTGGCCCCGCGCCATATTTTTTCTCTCTTTTGCTCTGTGTACAGGCAGACAAGGTAATGCCCTCGGATTGCCCCGATGTCAATTGCGGCTCCCTGAGCATAGACCCTCTCTTTCTTTTGACGTCTCCTCGTCTCTGACGTCTCTTTTTTTTCCTCGTTTTTTTTTTCAAACCTTCTCTCTTCCCTCCCTTAGTCCTCTTTTTGTTGCTTGGGATCTAGAACATCATTCTTCTCATCTCGTCCAATTACGCAACACCCCACCTTCTTCACACACCCCCCAACATCACCCTTCGACCGGTCCCTGCACCGGGGTTTGTTGCTTCGCTCTTCTTCCTACCAACGGAATTTGTTAAATGCCTCCCAGCTCCTCCTCCCCATACCATCGAGCCTTTTCTCGTCCCGTCGATTTGCTACTCTCGCCCTTTCGCCAGCTGCTAGCAGCTCTCTGGCGACGACTTTGCTTCCTGCTCCCCGCTAGTCTGCGTCCGCGCCCTGCTGTTGCGTCATCGCCTAGGCACGGAGTCTTTACCAAGAACTACAAGATCAACATGGCTTCCAAGAAGAAGATCGCCGTCATGACCTCGGGAGGTGACTCCCCCGGCATGAACGGCGTTGTCCGCGCCGTCGTCCGCACCGCCATCCACATGGGTTGCGACGCCTTCTGCATCTACGAGGGCTACGAGGGTCTCGTCCGCGGAGGCGACCTCATCCGCCAGATGGAGTGGGACGACGTGCGCGGCTGGCTGTCTGAGGGCGGTACCCTCATCGGCACCGCTCGCTGCATGGCCTTTTACGAGCGTCCCGGTCGCCTCACGGCCGCCAAGAACATGATCCTCAACGGCATCGACGCCCTCATCATCTGCGGCGGTGACGGCTCTCTGACCGGTGCTGACAGGTTCCGCGCCGAGTGGCCCTCTCTCGTCGACGAGCTCGTCTCCAGCGGCGAGCTCACCGAGGCCCAGGTCAAGCCCTACAGGCACCTCAACATTGTCGGCCTCGTCGGCTCCATCGACAATGACCTTTCCGGCACCGACGCCACCATTGGCTGCTACTCGTCCCTCGCCCGTATCTGTGAGATGGTCGACTACATCGAGGCCACAGCCTACTCCCACTCTAGGGCCTTTGTCATCGAGGTCATGGGCCGTCACTGCGGCTGGCTCGCCCTCATGGCTGGTGTCGCTACCGGTGCCGACTTTGTCTTTATCCCCGAGCGTCCTAGGGGCACCAACTGGAAGGACGAGATGTGCACCGTCGTCCGTCGTGTAAGTCGATTGAGTTCCTGGAACTGCATGCCCCTACTCGTTTTCAACCCATGGACAATTCGCTAACGATTCCACTGATACGTGTAGCACCGCACAATGGGCAAGCGCAAGACCATTGTCATCGTCGCCGAGGGCGCCCGCGACCAGAACGGCACCAAGATCACACCCGAAGAGATCAAGGATCTCCTGGCCGACAAGAGCGAAGGCGGCCTGGGACTCGACACCCGAATCACCACCCTGGGCCACGTCCAGCGCGGAGGTACCGCCGTCGCCTACGACCGTATGCTCGCCACCCTCCAGGGTGTCGAGGCCGTCCACGCTGTGCTCGAGGCCACCCCCGAGACCGAGACGTGCTTCATCGCCATCAACGAGGCCAAGATTGTCCGCAAGCCGCTCATGCAGGCCGTCAAGGAGACCAAGGAGGTGGCCACGGCTGTCGACTCCAAGGACTTTGACAAGGCCATGAAGCTCAGGGACACCGAGTTTGCCGACCAGTACAACTCTTACATGACGACTACCAGTGTTCTCGTCGACGATTCCAAGATTCCCCAGAAGGACGTAAGTTGAATTGGAATCCTTCCTCATTACTGGAATTTACTAACCATGACTACAGCGCATGAGGATCGGTTTCATCAATGTCGGTGCCCCCGCCGGTGGCATGAACGCCGCCGTTCGCGCCGCCGTCGCCTACTGCATCAGCCGCGGCCACGAGCCGATTGCCATCCACAACGGTTTCGCCGGCCTGGCCCGCCATCACGACGACAAGCCCGTCGGCGCCGTCCGCCCCTTTGACTGGCTCGAGGTGGAGGGATGGGCCAGCAAGGGTGGCTCCGAGATTGGCACGAACCGCGAGCTTCCGGCCGAGTCGGGCATGGAGCTTATCGCCAGCCTCCTCAAGCAGTACAAGTTTGACGCCCTCTTCCTGGTGGGTGGCTTCGAGGCCTTCCACGCCGTGTCGCAGCTGCGCGCGGCTCGCGACGAGTTCCCGTCGCTGTGCATCCCCATGGTCCTCCTCCCGGCGACCATCTCCAACAACGTTCCCGGAACAGAATACTCGCTCGGTTCGGACACGTGCCTGAACGAGCTCGTCAACTACTGCGACAAGATTAAGCAGTCAGCTTCGGCGACGCGACGACGTGTCTTCGTCATTGAGACGCAGGGTGGCCGCTCGGGCTACATTGCCACGCTGGCGGGTCTGGGCGTCGGTGCCATCGCCGTGTACACGCCCGAGGAGGGTGTCAGCCTGCAGATGCTCAACGCCGACGTGATGCACCTTAACGAGGTGTTCCGCAAGGACAAGGGCCAGTCGCGGGCCGGACGCCTGATCCTTATCAACGAGAAGGCGAGCAAGGTCTACGACGCCAAGCTCATCGCACGCATCATCCGCGACGAGGCGCACGACCGGTTCGAGAGCCGAGAGTCGGTGCCCGGACACGTGCAGCAGGGTGGCGTCCCGTCGCCGATGGACAGGTGCCGCGCCGTCCGTCTGGCCATCAAGTGCATCCAGCACCTCGAGAAGTACGGGACCAACGCGGCCGAGAAGGTCAAGCAGGACCCGCAGAGCGCCAGCGTCATTGGCATCCAGAGCGCCGAGGTGGTCTTCTCGCCGATGGCCGAGCTCGAGGACGACAAGATGACGGACTGGTCCAACAGGAGGCCCAAGGAGGCTCACTGGATGGACATGCGCGATGTGGTGGACATGCTTGGTGGCAGGCCTGATTACCCCAAGCCTTCCAAGGATCTGCAGGGTTTCAACGCCAAGGACTCCAAGAGGGGTATCTAAGGTGCCGGCTCCTTGTCTTCTTCTCTCATTTTTATATCGATTTCTTGGTTTTATAGTTGATGAATGAAATATGACTACATTGTAAATACGACTAAGCACGTGTATTAGGCCCGGGCCGGTGCGGTGCGTGCGTGTGTGTGTGTGTGTGTGTGTGTGTGTGTGTGTGTGTGATCATGACATGCGTAACTAGTAGTAGTAGGCAGACACTACTGCTGGTAGTGGCTTAGCACTATTGGTGGTAACGGACCACGAGTCGACGTCATAGGTCTCGAAAATGCAGTCACTGATACGGTCATGTAGAACAAGTTTGCAGTTTTTTTTTTTTTTTCCTGTACAAAGGGTGCAAACTGGGCTGAACCAGCTGGGCTGTGCTTCTTGTTTGGCTGTGCCTGTTTGGCCGAGGATTCTATTACGGCGTAGGCCGCATTACGAGTACAAAGTACGGAGTTAGTGCTCGTACTTGTAGTAGAAAATTGGTAGTACCATGCAAGATTGCGTCAACGGCGGTTCGATTCGCCCCGCCTCGGGGGGAAAGTTGAGGGAGGGGCTGGGGGGGTGGAGGAGGAGGGGAAGGGGAGGCAAAAGAAGACAATGTTTCAAAGATGACGATGATATGTAGACTTTTGAGAATAGATGGAGGGAAGTCGAAAAACAAGATGGAGATTTCATTTTGAGAAGAGAAGAGTGAGAGATAATAATAGAAGATACAGACGCACAGATGAGTGGAAATATAAGCAGGGGGGTGGAGGGGAACAAAGAGAGTAACAGAGTGAGATAATACATAATACGTGGGTACCAGAATATGCAGAGAGGGAGTCCTGTTGGGCGCTTGTGACCTGAATGTTCGTCTCATGCACCTCGTCATCCATCCGTTTTCCTTTCTTCTGACCCCTCATCCATCCACAGTCAGTCTTACTTGTGGATGTGTCTTTCTCTCTCCAGCGTTTCCGGACCCTGGTCAAGCGCTTGCCTTTGATTTTCCTCGTGCTTGCATATAACTTGCAGTAAAAGTACGGGTTAAAATAAAATAAAAGGATTTGAGGCGAAGAGTTGGGAAGGCTTAGCCCTCTTTTTTTTTCTGTTCCTCTTTCTTACACTTTCCCCCCCCTCAAATCTGACAAGGCGTTTTTTTTTTTTGGGTTCTTCCTTTTAAACCGTTGAAGTTGAAGACGCCCCTCCTTCCATCATCACCATACTGCAGAGTGCGACATATATTATACTCACACTACTACAACGTGTACTAGAACGCTAGTACAACGTGTTAGTTGCTAGTGCGTGTGTGCAACCATGTCACGTCCACGGATGACTTCCTTTGAGGAGCACGACTATTACGCCGCACCTCGCCAGTCAGACCCGACCTTTGACGATGCGTACCGTCACCGTCACCGGGTAGCCAGCCCTCCTGCGCCTTCGCGCCACGGCTCACGCACACCCGCCTTCCTCCGCGAGAGCGGACGACCGATGGAGCCGGGACCCATGGTCCTCCGACAGCGCGACGTGGAGACGTACGACCGCCACCGTCCCACGAGCACAGACTCCCAGAGGGCGCAGGACCACCGCATGGCGCGCCGTCTGGGCGGCGGACAGCCCCGCGGCCGCGGCGACCAGCCATACTACGACGCCGGCGGCTACGAGTCCGCCGGCCCGCTGCAGCAGAGGGCCAGGTCGGCCGACAGGATCCGCGCCCGCGTCATCGACCGCCAGAGGGACCTGTCGCCCGACTCCCTGTCCGACTCGTCCGACACGTCGTCCATCGCCGCATCGTCCGAGGCATCGTCCCCCCCGCCCAGGAGGGTCGTCCGCCCCCCCGCGGTGGAGCGCGACGTCATCACCCACTACCGCGGCATCGACCACGGCATCATCCCCGCGCGCCCTCCCAGCCCGCCGCCTCCCCCCGCTGTGCGACCGTACGTCACGGCCACGCGCGGCCGCGAGACAGACATTGACGTCAGCCTCAACAGCAGGGGCGACGTGGACGTCGACGTCGACGTGCGCAGCCGGTCGCGCAGCAGGCACCGTCACGCCCCGGCCCCGACCCCCAACAACGGCCGCCTGGTGGTCGGACGACCGGACTCGTCTCGTCACAGGCGTGCCCGCTCCGCAGCCCCCGCTTACCCGCCCGTCGCCGACGAGGGCGACCGCATCAGCTCGGCCATCGACGCCCGCGGCCGCATGGGCGAGGCGTACGGCGGCGCCACGCGCGACTG
Organism: Geosmithia flava; assembly: GCA_900188565.1. Classification (NCBI taxonomy): domain Eukaryota; kingdom Fungi; phylum Ascomycota; class Sordariomycetes; order Hypocreales; family Bionectriaceae; genus Geosmithia; species Geosmithia flava. The sequence goes on along the minus strand of FYEV01001555.1, from coordinate 61,858 downwards.
GGCCATCGTCGACGTGCCCCCCGGCACGGAGCGCGTGCGCATGTCCGGCATCGGCGGCGGCGCCACGGACACCGCGTGGAGCAAGTACTCCGGCGTCAGGAGGACGCAGTTCATCCCCGGACCAGAGCAGCAGCCTGCTCAGCCTCAGCAGCCCGCCCTCGAGCCTGCTCCCAGGAGACACCACCATCGCAGGAAGAGCGTCGGCGAGCAGAGGCAGAGGGATCTCGAGGTGCAGATCGACATTGACAGGCGCAGGAGCCAGGCGCCCCAGTTGCCGCCGCCGCCGCCTCAGGGCCCCCCGCCTAGGGAGATGTGGACCGAGGTCAGCAAGGATCTCGTCAGTCGTGAGGCCATTGAGTCTATGGGGTACGAGTATGAGGATTCGCCCATGTTTTACTACATCATGACTTATCTGCAATATGTGAGTTATTCCCTATAAAAGCACGGATACCAGAGAGAGAGAGTTACTGACTGAATGTAATAGGACGACGTTTTGCAACTTACCGAAATGACAAAGGATATTCGTCGCAGACGAAGGGAAGAGAGGGACTACTATAGACATCATCAGCATCATCATTATGCTCCCCCGCCTAGAGAGGTTGTCTATGATAGACCGTATTATTGAAGAGAGCGGGGGTAGAGATACAGGATGAGGGGAGGTAGAGGACAAAGCAAAGGGAGGATGGATGCCTTATACGATTCTTATATGATGGATATGTTTCTTGTCTTTTTTTATTCTTTTTGTCAAACTTTTTTTTAATGACTGAATGATGTTTTTGATATATAGCTTGTCAATTTTGAATTTGATTTGTTAACATATATCTTGGGTGAGGTTTAAGTGAGATGTGAGTGAGATGGTGTATGGGCATGTGTGGACAGGTGTATGGACAAGGTTGACAACAAGGTTGGTAGGGGTTGCTCAAAGTGGTGGGTGGTGGTGATGGGTTGGTACGGCTTTGACACCGGTCATGATGTCACTACACAGATAAGAGGCTGGGTAGAGCAGATTCAACTTTGGATCGAAGATTATAGAGGTAATTTCGAAGTTGTAGCGATGATGCCCTGGATGATGATGTTCCTCATTGGAATATAGGGTAGGTTAGATGAAAGTGGACAATGGATGGCATGCTTCGGAGCTCATCTGACAGGCCGCATGAATGTACATGTATTGAATTGTATTGCATTTTGAAACAAGGAGAATATATGATCAGACTGCCTGAAGAGCAGAATACCAAGAGAGGAGTACCAAGACGGTTGTATGGCCACGACACACGTCGTACAATGTCGTAGTTCAAGGCTGAAGGGCTTAGGTTGGAGTATCACGGATACGGAGTCACCATCAACTCCGCACTCGGGCCAGACAAGGGAAGGGAAAAGAAAAAAGGGGGATACCAATACATGCACGAGTACGGAGTACGGAGTATTACTATTGAACCAACTGCTATTAACCAGTAATACTACTAGGACCAACTAGAAGAATGAAATTGGACGATGAAAATTTGACAACCCCAACTGTTAATCTTAAGGAGGATTATTAGTACAAAGGGCGTTGGTTGCCGTGGAAAGAAAGGAGCAAGTGGGGGGGTGAGGAAATGCAATATTTACTTTTGAGTCTTGTGTTTTTCGCACCAGTCTCTTGTCCCTTTTCTTTTCCCCACAGGGTTTTAGCAGCAGCAGCAGCAGCAGTACTCATACAGGTAGAGTGCGCAGGGGGCAGAGAGAGAAAAGGGCAGAAAAGACGGAGAGAAAGGCTGTGGGAAAGGGTACAGGTACAAACACGTTTACTTTATCTGGCTGAGCTCACTACTAAGAACATGTACCGTCTTCTTTGTAAGTTTGCACCGTCCATGTGAGGCTTCCCCTTTGCTGCGTCATGGGTCTCGGGAGAGGCCTAGGGCACTTGATGGGCTCAGAGGTGAAAATTTCTAGGGGTTCTGTTAGGTTGGCATGTACCAAGTCGGTCGGAAGTTGTACGCAGAGTGGCGGGATATCACTGTATCGGTACTTACGGACCTAGCAGTGTGGCGGTGGGGGAGCTGTGGCGGCTCTAGCTGTATGTGGCACAGGTGGACAAGCAGTACAGGGGGGCATTTACAGGCTATCAAGTGCTGTAATGGGGACAACAGAAAATGTGTGTGATTATGTTTTGCATCTGAACAAGAAGTGAGGATGTTGAACAAAGGTCAAAAAATGAGAAGAAAGGAAAGAGGATAAAGAGAAAAGAAGAGGAAAAGAGGATATGTGATATAGCGAATTCTACTACAACACAGCTACAAGAGTATCATTATTGCATTACTCGTACTGCCTCTTGCTGTTGTTATTCTTCTTCCCTACCTACCAAGGACTGCTTCCAGACCCCCTCCCAACAGAGACTAGCTCTGGTGCAAATCACTAAAAGCACAAGCCAAACACAACTCAAGCACAGGGCAACTCCCCTCTCTCCCAAATCGTCAGCAAACCTCCCTTCCCCCCCTCCGACGCCGCCAAAATACCAATACACACCAAGTCCATTTCTTTCCTTCACCTCCTACTTCATCATCCCAAGATCCTTGGAAAAATACAACACATACTCTTCTGAGGCCCTTGTACACTTCTCTTCTCGACTGATACGGATTATCCTGATCACCCCATCACAGGATTCTTTCGTCACTCATTCTTGGCCTTTGTTTTTTTTTCTTCCCCTTCCTTCTTTTTTTTTTGTCTTCTCTTCTCCCCTCCTCCCACCCCCCCTTTGGCTGATTCCATCGAAAGAATCGCCTTCTCTACTTGTCGATCTCTCTCTTTTGGTCATCATTTTTGATACAGTTGCTTCTGCTGCTGTTATCCATCGACAAGACACTCCCGTGCACGGCACTCGATACTTCAACACTCGGCTACCGCTCCCGTAGCCGTATGACGACACACCCTTCACGTCGCAACCATGTCGAGCTCCGAGATTAATCAGGTGCTCGCCAACTCGCTGTCTCCTGGTTAGTCTACCATATTCTGTTTTTACAAGGGTTCTTTTGTCTTGGGGGCCTGTGATATGGCCATATCCGAGAGAAGAAACCCTCCCTCTGACTACCCCTCCTCCCTACTTCACGATGGACGAAAACAACCAAAAAATTGTGACTGTGACTAACTCCAACTCATAGACGCGAACCTGCGAAACTCTGCCGAGCAGCAACTGACCCAAGCTGCCGAGGGTAACTTTGTAAGTAGTCGACATACCATATTTGCTACCCCTAAAAGAGGGGGTCTTTGCTTTGTCCCTTGTGAGACTACCTGTCGCTGACCGCATCGTTTCACCTTTAGCCCTTGTACCTCGCCACCCTCGTTCAAGAGCTTGCAAACGACCAAGCTGAAGGCTCCATCCGAACCGCCGCCGGTCTTGCCCTCAAGAACGCCTTCACAGCCCGTGACGCCGCCCGTCACCAGGAGCTCCAGTCGAAATGGCTCCAACAGACCGACGATGAGACCAAGAACAGGGTCAAGCAGCTGACCCTGCAGACCCTGGGCTCGAGCAACGCCCAGGCCGGTGCCGCCGCCGCCCAGGTCGTCTCGTCCATCGCCACCATCGAGCTTCCCCGCAACCAGTGGCCCGACCTGCTGCCCTTCCTTGTCAAGAACGTCAGCGAGGGCGCGGCCCACCAGAAGCAGGCTTCGCTGACCACCATCGGCTACATCTGCGAGACCCCCGACGCCGAGCTGCGCATGGCTCTCGTCGCCCACTCCAACGCCATCCTCACAGCCGTCGTCCAGGGCGCCCGCAAGGAGGAGACCAACATCGAGGTCCGCCTCGCCGCCATCACCGCCCTCGGTGACTCGCTCGAGTTTGTCGGCAACAACTTCAAGCACGAGGGCGAGCGCAACTACATCATGCAGGTCGTCTGCGAGGCCACCCAGGCCGACGACTCGCGCATCCAGCAGGGCTCATACGGCTGCCTGAACCGCATCATGAACCTCTACTACGAGAACATGCGCTTCTACATGGAGAAGGCCCTCTTTGGCCTCACCATCCTCGGCATGAAGTCCGAGGACGAGGACGTTGCCAAGCTGGCCGTCGAGTTCTGGAGCACCGTCTGCGAGGAGGAGATCACCATCGAGGACGACAACGCCACCGTCGAGAGCTCCGACCAGATGCGCCCCTTCTACAACTTTGCCCGTGTCGCCGCCAGCGAGGTCGTGCCCGTTCTCCTCATGCTCCTGACCAAGCAGGACGAGGACGCCACCGACGACGAGTACAACATCTCCAGGGCCGCCTACCAGTGCCTGCAGCTCTACGCCCAGGCTGTCGGCGCCACCATCATCACTCCCGTCCTCGCCTTTGTCGAGGCCAACCTTCGCCACGAGGACTGGCACAACCGCGACGCTGCCGTCTCCGCCTTTGGCGCCATCATGGAGGGACACGAGGAGAAGTACCTCGACCCCATTGTCAAGCAGGCCCTGCCCATCCTCATCTCCATGATGGATGACCAGTCCCTGCACGTCCGTGACTCGACCGCCTACGCCCTCGGCCGCGTCACCGAGGCCTGCTCCGAGGCCATCGACCCCGACCAGCACCTGCCTACCCTCATCGAGTCCCTGTTCAAGGGTCTCCTCAGCAGCGCCAAGATGGCCCCCTCATGCTGCTGGGCTCTCATGAACCTGGCTGAGCGCTTCGCTGGCGACTACGGCGCACCCACCAACGCCATCACCCCCCACTTCAACAACGCCGTCACCACCCTCCTCGACGTGACGGCCCGCCAGGACGCTGAGACGTCGGTCCGCACCGCCTCGTACGAGGTGCTGAACGTCTTTGTCCAGAACGCCGCTACCGAGAGCCTGCAGCCCGTGGCCACCCTCTCCGACGTCATCATCAAGCGTCTCGAGGAGACGGTGCCCCTGCAGTCCCAGGTCGTCAGCGTCGAGGACAGGATCACCCTCGAGGAGATGCAGAACAGCCTCTGCACCGTCCTCCAGGGCATCATCACCCGCCTCGACAAGGACATTGCTCCCCAGGGAGACCGCATCATGCAGACCCTCCTCCAGATCCTCAGCACCGTCGGCGGCAAGTCGAGTGTGCCCGAGGCCGTCTTTGCCACCATCAGCGCTCTCGCCAACGCCACCGAGGACGACTTTGTCAAGTACATGGACGCCTTCTCGCCCTTCCTCTACAATGCTCTGGGCAACCAGGAGGAGCCTGGTCTGTGCTCCATGGCCATTGGTCTCGTCAGCGACATCACCAGGTCCATTGGCGAGAGGAGCGCGCCTTACTGCGACACGTTTATGAACCACCTGCTCAACAACCTGAGGTCTCCGGCCCTCTCCAACCAGTTCAAGCCTGCCATCCTGCAGTGCTTCGGTGACATTGCTGGCGCCATTGGTGGTCACTTTGAGACGTACCTGTCGGTCGTTGCCCAGGTTCTCGAGCAGGCGTCGACGGTTACTGCTTCGCCCGAGGGTCCTTACGAGATGTACGACTACGTCATCTCGCTCCGTGAGGGTATCATGGATGCCTGGGGTGGCATCATTGGTGCCATGAAGACCAGCTCCAAGAGTGAGTTTCATTCATCACATTTGTTTTTCTTCGTGCTATAACTGACATATCTCCTCAGCCCAAGCTCTCCAGCAGTACGTTCCGTCCATCTTCCAGCTCCTCGGTCTCATTGCCAGCGACATGAACCGCAGCGAGTCGCTCATGCGTGCCTCCATGGGTGTCATTGGGTACGTTATTTTTCCTCTCTTTTCTCCCCATCTTGGTTTACCCCTTGATCACATTCTGACTCTTTATAGTGACCTGGCCGATGCCTACCCCAACGGCGAGCTCGTTGATGCCTTCCGCCAGGACTGGGTGACTGCCATGATCAAGGAGACCAAGACGAACCGTGACTTCTCGCCCCGGACGACGGAGACGGCCCGATGGGCTCGTGAGCAGGTCAAGCGTCAGCTCGGCGGTGCGCAGAATGTCATGTCTTAGGGTCGTCTGCCCCAACCGAAAGACGCTCCAGTCTCCAAGGATGATGGCCACGATGTCTTGTGTGAACCGAAGCATAAAGATACGGCGACAGCCGTCATTTAAGTGACGACGGTATACGTGTCAGGCAACGGCATACACAAACACACACAAGACAAAGAAGGCTCACCCAACACAAGCGAGGTGAAGGAGATGGGCTCCCCTTTGCCTTCAATACCGTACCATCCAAAATCCCCTCCAAATCCCCCCCTCCCCCCTTATCGCAGCACAAGCCCCCATTCACATCACAGCACCACGCATTTGACGAAGATGCCCCTCTCGCATGTCACAAAATAGCAGAAATGACTTTTTATTTATTTTACGAAAGGCTCCATGTTATATAGAGCAGAATCCCCCCCACATTCCCCATGCCCCTTCCATTACACGTAAAGACTAATCATATAAACACAATACCCCCCCAATTCCCCCCTGCCCCTGCCCCTCCCCCTTCACTTCACCCATCACATCACCAATCCCCTCTCCCTACACATACCTTGAATGTTTTTAACGAGAAGAATGTGCTTTTTTGGCGTTTTTCGTCCGAATACGCACTTTTTTGTTTTCACTTCTTGGAACCCCTTTGCCCCATCACTACATCACCCCCCCCC
>FYEV01001555.1:21495-55031 GCA_900188565.1 Geosmithia flava | reverse complement strand
CCCCCCCCTCGTCACTTCACTTACCAGTACACTACACCAAAAACCCACTTGTGTCACGCCCACGTCACTTTTTCTTTTAACGGTTCGCCAAAGTTATGTTTTTTTCAAGATGAAAGGGAAATTAGAAAGAAGGAAAGAAGTTTTTATGTAATCACGTCCAAATCCCCCTTTGGTGTCCAGGTCAGGGTTAAAAGGGGAGTTTTATTTCTTTTCTTTTTCATGTTTTCGACGCCAGGGGGGGGTTTAAAGAAAGAGGATGGTCTCTTTCTCTCTCTCTTTATTACTTGAGATGAGAGAAGGAAAAAGAAGTCATGTAGATGGGGATTAAACACCAAAAATGGGAGTCCAATTGTTATTTGTTTTTATTTTTGTTTCTCTCTTTGCCTTGTTTGATCTGGTTTTTACTTGATGCCTTGGATGTGCTTGACGCCTTGGACGTACTTTGTTCTTCTCTGCCCTCCCCCCCCCACGCTCGTGTCTTGATCATTTTGGATTACCATGTTGAACAGAATAGAACAGACTGGATCTTGGATCGTGGAGCGTGGATACGTCCAGTCGAAATGTGACTAATACGCTGTAGGCTGTATGGCAACCCAACCTCTCTCCACTTACAATGCAAGTCTATATATCCCTTTTCGATGGATAATTTTTTTTCTCTTTTTCTTCTTGTCCCTTTTTTGTACTTCGTATATTCCTTCATCTTCCTCATCAGTTTACTCTTCTTCTTCCAATCAAGACACTAGTATATTCGATTCTTGGTACGATGCAGTATTCGTTGGAATCCCAAAAACCTTGCTAACCCTATAGGCAAAGAAAAAGAGTTTCACATGATATTGTAAAATAAACTAGTTCTTGGTAAAAACCCCAAAAAAAGCAAAGAAAAAAGAACCTCTTGAACTGGAAACAGAAAAAAAAAACGCTCAGATGCAAAAAGACGCAGTTGCAAATGGGAAACAAAAAAGCAAATACAACAAAAGAAAGGAAACGTGCATAAAAAGCAACCATATACCGGACCTCTTGGTCCGGTCATGTAATGCAACCAGCCGTATTGGGACATATGAGAGAAAAAAAGTCTGGGGTTCGGGTTGAGAACCAACGACTCATGGACTGTGGACCTTGGACCACCATTCACCATTCACCATTCATCATACTACCTCGACTCTCATCAGAGTGGTTGAATAAATGCGTCAACACAGCTACTAGTAGTAGGCTCTCCAGACTCTAGTACGGAGTACACATGCTAGACTCTACTCGTAGGTAGTGCCCAGGTAGAATCCTCTTTCCTCTTTCCTCTTTCCCTTTTGGGGGTCATACCGGCATCATCGTACGTTTTTTTCTAACTATCGGCTACTATTCGTACTACTACTCGCATCATACCACTCCGTACTGTTAATACTGACTTATACGGAGTAGTTTCCGACCTTGAGCATCACTCACGAAGAACCCCCATGTGTATACGGACATCGAATACTTGCTTTTTCACCAGACCATCATTCCATCATCATTACAACATGTATTATACCCCTCCATCCCATCCCTCCATCCCTCCGTCCCCCTAAACAACGCTATACATTTGGAAAACACACCGCTTATTCTTACATATTCTCTCTTCTTCTCGTTCCTCATCCTCTTCTTCATGACTCGAAATGGGGTATATGCAAAGGAAATAAAGAGAGAGAAAAAAAAGAGTCTAAAACATCTACTTCTACCACTCGCCAGACAAAGAAACAAAAGCTAATCATGCCTCATCAGGAATATACACTTCACATCTACCATCCGTCCATGGTCCAGACTTGTTCCATCCCCCCGGCGATCCACCAATATAGGACTGAAGCTCATTCTCAAATCCGTCGTTGCGTGGCCCCAGTGCTGCACCGGGGTAGAATGCTGTAGCCGTCGATGAGACGGGCACCGTGGGCGGGAAGGTAGTAGTGCCGTAGGGCGAGTGCGATGCTGCCGGTGCGTTTGCTGCTCCGGCAGCAGCAGCAGCAGCAGCAGCAGGGTGTGGATTGTTGTATCTGTCTACCAGGACACCACCCATATTGCCGACGGTAGGAGGGGGATGTTGTTGCTGTTGCTGTTGGTGATGATGGTGCATCGCGGCTGTGCGCTCATAGTACATGGTGTCGTGTGGTTGTCCTGTAGGAATCATGAGGCCATCAAAGGAGGGGAAGGTGTTGGGATGCGACGGTAGCGTTTTGGCATGCTGTTTCTGTTGTTGCTGCTGCTGCTGCTGTTGCTGGTGGTTGTAGGCGAACGCTGCATTAGACTGAGAGTACATGGACCCGGAAAAGGATGCTGACATGCCCTGGGATTGGGCCGGGGTAGAAGGCGGTGCGGTTTCCCAGCTTAGCACCCCGGGTGGTGAATGTCCCTTCCTCTCAGACATGTTGCTCTCCGTCATGGAGCTCTCCGGAGCCAACGGAAGAGCATTCGGGTCGCGGAAGATCTTGTTGAGCGAGTCGATCCATCGTGAGGCAAGCGGCCATATTCTCTTGCATTGGAAGAGAATAGACTGCGTACGAGAGAGCATGTGTGGACCAGCAGCAGCGATAGTGTGGTCAGGGCAAACTAGATTCACTGCTTGTCAGCCGGCATATTTCAAAACAAGGAATCGAGATATGTAGAAAAAGCAAAGAAGATGTAAAAAAAAAATGAAACATACTTTTTGGGCATTTGCATAGATAGGCTGAAAATAGACCGCAGCTGTATACACAGAAGGCAGTCATTTGGGCACCGACACTCTCATCTATGGATCGGTTGGTGAACTGTGCGTCAATTTGTTCGAACAGACCGCAAACATTGGAAAATAGTTGGACCGAGAGGTTTGAGAAGACGAGCTTTTCTTGTTCCGTCTTCTGATCGAGCTTGACAATCCTATCATCGAGTGTTAGCAAACATCCCTGAAGGATTGCCAGCGACGATTAGCACCGCAGAAAGAATGGGGCAACTCACTCAGCTAGATATGGCCGACGGGCGACAATGTTGCAAAGCCTCGTCATCATGGTTATACTTAGGTACCCCTGTGGTATATCAGCGAACCGCAAAATGACTTGTATTCCCCACACCCCCCTTTCGCCGGGGAAATCTACTTACAAGATCCTGACTCTCTGACTTGTGCTTCTGCAGCATAGTACTGCTCCACCTGTGTCGTACCGGTAGCGATGCCTCCCAATTACTCAACATGTCCATTGTCTGGGCCGAGTGGCTTCCGGGATCCCACGGGCACGAGCTCCGGTAATAACTCACGGCTCGGCGACTGACGGTGTCCCAGAAGTAGTGGATCTGGATGAATGAGGCGAAGAGTGAGCGATCGGGGTTGTTTACCAGAGACGGGCTCTTCGTGGCTGGGAGGGTATCAGCGAGAGCAGCACGACGTCTCGGAAGGCGGCCTGCAGAGAAATCGGCCTCGTCGCTTGGGAGAAGTGCTGTGATGTCTGACGCTGCCAAGGATACGGGATAGAATGGGCCCGAATGGATACTGTCTTGACTGTATAGAAGCCACTAGGATTTCGGTAAGCATATATTCGCAAGGCATTATGCAGATGATGGGAATGGGGGGATGTGTACCAGAGTACGACGGGCAGATTCGGAGCGAATCACAGCCTCGGGGTTTACTTGAGGGATGTGATACGTCTCCTCGCGATGTAGTTGCAGGAGCGTGGCCAGACGCATGGCGATGCCCATGTTGATCTAGCGCGTGTTAACCCTGCTATTCTCTCATTTTACATGGGTCCCGTCATGTTATCCCATGGTCATGGACTTTGTAGAAAAACACACATGGCTCTTGTTTCCGAGACCATTGCCCTGCTGGGCGATGCTGAGCAGGTAGAAAGCCTGGCACCTCTCCAAAGTAGGCTCCTGGTAAATCTCGCCGACGGCCATGGCGGCGGCACGGTCCATGAAGAACTCGGCAGCCGCAATTCCCGTACCAAATCGGTCTATAAGGGCGGGAGTCAGACGGGCCGAGACGCTCAGGATGCTGAGGAGGAGGAAGAGGTCGACGGACTGGGGGCTCTTGCGGAGTCTGTCGATGAACTGCTGCTTTGGGATGAAGCCCAGCTGGAAGGAGTGGCGGGTGAATCGGTTGACAGCATCGATGATTTCATCGAGTGGTGGAAGGGTCTCCCAGTCATCGACGGGTGAATCTCCATTGTCGTAGGCTTCGGAGTCGAGCAATCTTCGACGGACCTTGGCTGTGTCCTTTTTGGTGCCTGTCTTGGTCGACCTGATGCGGGGATGGCGATACTGACGATCGTTGTCTGGCTGGCCTCTGACGGGAAATATGCTGTGGATTATTATATATTAGTATTCGAACCCACTAGACCCCCCTTGGTAGCTTCTTGTCGGGTTGTCTCTCGCAACGGCTTGTCGTCAACGCCTGTATTCAAAAGTACGTACCAGTCCTGAGCTTCGAGGCCAGCCTCGTCACAGGCCTTACAAGGCGGATGGGCCTTTTCATGAACACACTTACTTCTCATGCGACGACATCTGAATAGGAGGGGAGGGAGGAAGAGAGAAAAGGTTGTTAGCCGGGTGATAGCTCGTGTGATACCTCGACGTGGGAGGGAGAGAAAGGGAAAGGGCGGGAATAGTCATGGGACATATATCCATACCTCCGGCAGGCTATCGGGGCTCTACGCCGTATAGACGGGCTTGTCGCCTGCGGATGGCCGAGGTCAGACCCTCCACCCGAGTCCATGGCGAAGGGGTGGGCGGCGGCATCATGCCCCACGAAGTTCATGGTAAGTGTGAGCGAGATTCGAGGGGATCCGGACACGGCACCGGGGCTGCTGGAGGGGGGCGAGCGTCCTCTAACACAAGCGTCGCTTGTTTTTTTTTGGAATTTTTTATGGTTTTGTTTTTTTCTTTGCCCCCCCTATGGTGGTCGTAGTCGTTGGACTAGATGGGAATAGGCCGTCGCAATTCGGAGGGGGCGCGGGCGGGGTGAAATGAGGAGGAAAAACAGGACTTTACCGTGCCAGACAATAACAGAGGGACAGAGGGACAGAGGGGATAGCAAGGTGCTAGCAGCGTCCAGTTTGCACAGCAATCTTCCATGTATTGCAGGCTTGCAGGCTTGCAGACACGCAGCGGCCCAGGGCGGGGTCTGGATCTCTGGTGCAATACAACGATGCTAGCCTGCCAGAGTGCCAGCCTGGTGGCAGTTGTCCAGTGCAGGCTTGTTGGGATAGTGACTGGGGTCGTTGGTGTGCGGGAGAGCGGTAAGTGGGCTCTCTGGTGGGTTTGCCGTGGGTTTCCGTGGGTAAGAATCCTGCCTGCCGCCCGCGGGAGAATGGAGACGTTTTTTTTTTTTAGAGGGGGGTCCGGATATTAAGCAAGAAGTAAGAAAGGTAAAGTAGACGACGCTGGTGGGAAGGAGGTGAGCGAGAAAAGAATGGAGACAGGGAGGAAGATGGGAGCGAAGGATATGGATGAATATAAACGGAGAAGAAAATAGGGACGAGCAAGATGGGAATATCACACGGTAGTAATAAAAGCTAGGAAAGAAAATCAAATCAAATCAAAAGGAAGAATGGGAAAGAGAGAAGCTGGGAGTACATACGGCAGGTACGACCGGGGTCGGACTGGATGTTGAGGAAAGAGCGAGGTGACGACTTGGAGAGGCAGGCGCGACGTACGAATAATGACTACAGATACGCCTCCAATATGGCTTTCACTCCTAGCACCTATAAAACAATACTAGTAGTAGTAGCAGTAGTGGTAGTACCGGGGAATATACTTACGGAGTATTGTAGTAGTAGTACTTTGGTAGTATTACTCGATACGTGCAGAATAAGAAACAAGGGCGTTTCTTTGGGATAGTGTGAAGCCATTCAAGCTGAAAAGAGTTACTTGGACGTTTGGTCCAACCGCGTACGGTCCTCGGAGTACCACTGGGGGCGAACGAGGATTCAAGCTGCACACACACACACACACACTTTACCATGCGTAGAGGGAGGGGAGCAAGGACCAGGACACGCAGGGTTAGGGACAGGGGTTATGGTGGTGGTGGTGGTGGTAGTTAGGTGCATTAGCATGACCATGACAGTACGCGACAACGACAGCTACTATCGGTACTAGTCGGTAGTACAGACTACAGAGTGGTATTTACGGAATATTAATACAATAGTGATCAGAGATGAGAGTAGAAAAAAGAGGTACCGACCATTATACTGATAAAGACACGAGTGCGAAAGGCACGCCCCTCACTCCAGCAGTATCTCCTATTACCTGTAGTATTACGTAGTGGGGTGGCCGATGATTGCACGAAAGCACGGAGATGTGTCCGTGGTCCACGACAGGCAGAGAGAGAGAGGGCGAGACGGCGCGTCGCGTGGAACCTTGACCGGAAAAGACAGGTCGATTCTATCATAATGACAGTACTCCGTAACGTTGAGGGGCGAGTGAGTATGTACTCTGTAGTAGCAGTTACTCCGTACCCGCAGCTGTAGCAGCAGTAGTAGTAGCCAAGGCTCAAGCCAAGGTACGATACGACGTATCGATATATGACTTGATGGTTGGCTCTCAGCCCCCAGTCCCGCACGCGCACATGTCTTCCCCCCTCCCTTCTCTTTTCCCATTTTCCATTTTGCCCCACGCGTCGCCTGAACAGGATCGCGGTCCACAAGGCCGCCTGGACCCGAAACCGAGATGCACGATGAGGCGCATTATGTGTGCGCGTGTGTGTGGCAGATGTGGCGTTGGCGAGCCACAGACATTTGTCGTACATGCTTGGTATGAATCAAGACATGGATGCATAAAAGGGGGAGGCGAAAAGAAGAAAAGAAGAAATCCCCCCAATATGGCGGATATATGATTTCTGCATGTGAATGAATCTCTCAACATTTGTGTATGTGCTCGCAAGATCTGTACAGATGGAGAGTGATGCCATTGAAGGCTCGTACACGGACAACTATCCATACATACACAATTGCGCGGTGAAATGAGGCAAACGAATGACATGGCCACAAGCCATCTACATCTTGATAGTGGTCAATATCGAAATTGGGCTTCTTGAATTCTTGACTCATGTCATGGACTTTGTGCATGCATATATAGCCAAAGACGTTGATGGTGGTGGGAGGGGGGGGGAGAGAGAGAGAGTATTGATACTCCGACGCTCCAATATCAAGGACAGTGCCGAGTAATGTCCAATAATACTTGTGTATCCGCACCGTTCTATCCTCTGGTACGGATACTACTATGCAAACATTGATGATTGGACGATTCTTCTGACACTCCTAGGGTACAGGTACTATATCCCCTTTGATATTCCCGTACTCGCGACACTACCGCTAGTATTGCAACGTACTCTCACCGAGATCCAGCACACGCTCGACACTAACACTCACACTAACGGAACGGCCCTGTCCCTGTTCCCCCTTTCACTCCGTCCCATGTGTCATCCCGGCGGCACCAAAGGGTCCTTTCTTCCCGTCTCTACTCCGTGGTCGCACAGAGTACGGAGTAGTCTCGTAGGCAACAGTCAACAGCGGCAACACAATGACATGCTTGGATGATATGACACGAGCACAGACCCAGACGCGGGAAGCAATTCTCTATTCACCTGTATACTGCTACTCGCATACCCATACCCGGGTATTGTACATTCTACAGCCAGAGTCCCGCCACCTTAATAATCTTCCGAGTCGTATTACTGACATCTTACTCAGTGACTATTCGCCCGTTTTGGTACGACCATGCGAGGCCATGTCGACATGAATACACGTGACAGTCAAGAAAAAGCAACGACCAATGCCTACCATGTCTTCATCACTGACATCCCATTGTTCATCTTTGACAAGTATAGATACTTTTGGAGCCTCCCCTCCGGATTACTCGTATGGCCTATGTTCCACCCGGCTATCGGTACTCGTACATGGGTTATTGCCATGGAAGTACCCCGTACTCCGTACTCTAATACTCATTCAGACACACATAAACCATACGAGTACGTAGACCAAGAACCAAAAACGGAAGAAAAAAAAAGAAACGAAACAAGTGAAATCTTTTTCCCATGTTTTACTCCTTCTCCTTGCTGAAATGCATTATATCACTCTGTACTATACACTACTATAATATGGGTATCCTGGTATATACATGTACTCCATACTAACACCTACATACTGCTAGTACTAGTCGCACTACTAGGATTAACCTATAACCTCTTTTTCCCCTTCTTCTACCATGATTCTTTATTACTGATCACCACCACCACTCCCCACTCACACTTCCCTAACAACATCAACATACATTCCGACCATCTCACCTGAATAGAACTGCACTGCACACTGCACACTGCACGTACCTAGTATTGAACCTGAATCTGAATCTGATGACCCGCACCAGTTAATTTGTCTCTATTACCAGCTTTCAAACATGTTTCTTTCTTTTCTCTTTTCGTTTCTTTGCTTTTTCTCTCTCTCTCTCTTCTTTGTGGTTTCTTCTCTCCTTCTTCAGACAAACGAGCACAGGTTAGCATAACCCAACAAGGTCCAACGCAACCAACCCGCTACTCTCTCCCGCTCCCCCTATTTCCTTCCTTGGCCATATACTTCTTGTATTTGTTTTCCGTCTTTGATCCCTGCAATGAACCGCAAGCTTGACCGGTTGTGATTTCTCACCGAATGATTTCTCACCGCCTGCGCTCTCATCTCCTCATGGCCAAAGGGAAGTTAACTTGCTCGTAGAAGCAGTTGCATTGCCTCAGGAATGCAAGAGACATTCGCCGTCATAGATTGTAACGTGACAGCATACTTTGTTTCAATTCTAATCCCTGGTTGCTTCTGTATGCAACCCCCCCTACGATGAAATGACCGATTTGATCCTGTCGCATACAAATGTTAGCATGATGATCCTCGAAAAAAAGAAATACTGAAAAAGTGACAGATTCTAGGAGAGAGAGAAAAGAAAGAACACACCTCTTGAGGCCTTCCGTGACAGTCCTAGGATCCTGCGTGTACACGAGACGGAACCACCCGGGCTTGAGGCAATGCTCCTCCTTAGGATGCAGAAACACGCCCCCATCCTTGAGCTTCGCTGCTAGTGCAAACTCAGGAAACTGCTCCCGCGGGGACAGATACGGCGACAAATCAATCCAGATGAAGAAGCCCGCGTTGCTCCCAGGGAGGTAATCAACGCCAATATCCCTGAGCCCAGACGAGACGTGTCTGTATGCGGCGGCTATCCTCGCGCGGCTCGTACGGATGAACTCGCGACGCCACTCCTCGTCCTTGAGCATGGCCGTGCCGATGACGAGGCTCGGTCCCGAAGTGTTGTGGAAACGTGCCACGCTGCGCACAGCCTTGAGAACCGACTCGCTCCTCGTGATGACGGCACCCAGACGCAGTCCCGCCGCGCCAAAGTCTTTGCTCAGCCCGTACGTCACGTGTAGCAGGCGCGGGTCGATGTGCTTGTCCACGTCGATGGACAGGATGGACGTGAAGGGCACCACGTCGGGCTCTCCAGAGTCGAAGACGGAGCACGCGTAGATTTCATCGCTGATCATGTGCAGTCTGTGCTTTTGGCAGAAGTCGAGGAGGGCGACGAGCGTACTGCGAGGGTAGCAGCGGCCTTTTTTGTTTTTATTTCTTGTCAGCATGGTGCTGAGAATAGGTATGTGGCGTGCGTGACGTACCTAGAGGATTGTGAGGGTTGACGATAAAGACGGCCTTGACACTGACACCACGGCTCTTACAGTCGGCCAGGGCCTCCTCGAACTTGTCAATGGCAGACTCGTCGAAGCACTCGGATGTCGTGGTGTCGGCGTACTCGACCTTGACACCGGCCTTGTTGAAGAAGTCAATCTCGAAGCGGCCATAGACGGGACGACTGGTGAGGAAGGCGTCGCCAGAGTTGGCCAGGGCCCATGCCAGGGTGTCGTGCATGGCCGTAGCTGAGTCGGAGCACTCAATTTGCTCGGGCTGGATGGGCGTGTGCGACTCCAGGTACTCGTTTAGATGGTTGGCCAGGGCGTCAGGGAAGTCGGTTGAGGCAGGGGAGCTTCCGCGGTAGAGGAGTTCTTGGCCATTGAAGCGGACCTGTGTGTTTGGTCAGATACATGCTATCCGCAGGGGGGGGGGGAGCAAATCATATGCATACATTCTTGTTGATGAAATCGACGAGATCGGATGTGACGAGTGACTAGACAATTGCTCTTTGCATGTGAGTATTCATATACGGCACTTGGCATCCAACTTGTCATATCACGTCACCGTTATTGGTTATTTGATATGCTGGTTCGTTATCCGGATATGATATCACCCACATTCTCGGCAGTTCCAAAGGCAACAAGACCAGTGGGATTCGTGTCGGCATCATAGTCTCCTCGCGGGGCGAATCTCCACGGACGGTTGATGCTAGCAACCGTCGTGCCGCCACGTTTGGACAGGAGGGGATCGAGCATAGTCATGGGGATCAGGAAGACAGAAACCAAAGGTAGATCAGAAAAGAGAGAGAAAATAGAGAGAGAAAAAAGAAAAGATCAATGTAGGGTGATGTTCTCCAAAGATGTTATGTGTATATGTCGAAAGAGTGGAAGAGGGAGAAAAGAAGGTAAAATGAATTCAGGTACGAACCCAGAATATCGGTGGCAGTTACGTAGGTGGGGTAAAGACAAGAGAGGGAAAAAAAGGGTTCGATGATACTCGTCATTAAAAATGTCGGTAGAGCCTCAGTATATAAAGAGGGTCCCCCACATTTTAGTCCAAAAGCTCTCAAGTTCATCAAGGTGAAAGGGGGGGATCTGAAGTTACTATATAAAACGCACCGTAAAGACGCTTACATAAAAAAACTCGCTCACCAAAGAGCTCACTAAAAAAAAGGAAGCGAGTGTTTGAGTCGTACGGGGTGATGCGGAGGTAATACTCGTACACCGACCTTTCGTTGAGCACGGAGATATTGTCGTCGGTGGCCGGTCATCGGGCGAAATGGTAAGTTATAAAAGGGGTGTTTTTGTCACGAAATAAACTGGTGAGGAATATACGGTGACACAAGTCTTGTAGTACTGTAGTACTGAGTGAGAGGGATGAGATTGTTTGAAAAGGATGAGTGAGTGAGTGAGTGAGTGAGTGGTAGGTGAGTGAGTGACGAGTGCCCCTGTTGTCGATCATTTTTAACCTTTTAATGGAGATACTTGGCAGGGCAGACATTGTCGTGATATTCAAGGCCATTATCATGGTAGCAGTAATAACATACACCACCCGGGTATGAACACGTCCAGATATAGATGTACAGTCATGTTTGCAATGTCCAATACAATAACGAAGATAGATACTCAAATAATTATGTAATTACATCATAATACCATCACCAGCGTGCTTCCCCTACAGCTCACTAAATCGTCAACAGCTGCCCACTGTAACTGACAAACAGCCTGATGGACAGCGGTCCGCCAGCTTCCCACTGCCAGCCTGCTGCCTGCCACTACCAGCTTCACGCCCAGTCATCAAGAAAAGACGTGCGTGGTAGGCACGCGTTGAGCCATGTCGCGCCTCAAACTCACATCTCCCCTCGTGAAATTTTCCCATCCATCCTCACTTTCCTCTTTCCCCATCATCTCTTGTTTCCCTCCCCATCTTGTTTCCATTTCATCCGCATCTTCCCCTTTTCTACCTCGTACCTTGACCCCTTTTTTAAATACTATCACCACTTATACGGTTGACCACATCGTTCCACACTGGCCATTCTGGTCACACTCCCCCCCATTGGCGTCGTGACGACATGTTTTACAGTCACGAGAGTATGTCTCTTCTTGTTATACTACATCATCTACATTCCTGTCTATCACATATGCTGACTTCCCTCTCCCTCCCCCTTCCCAGTCCTCACAAATACCCAGTATGGTGTGGCAACCGTCTGGCTAGTGGCCACCGTCGGCAAGACTGGCCCTCGCAGGATCAACAGAAAGGTCATCCAGGGCGTCAACGTCCCCAAGGCGTGCGAGAAGATTATCGACCCTGGTGCCCCGCTCGCCCTGAGGCTGCAGGGGAACCTTCTCTACGGCGTGTCGCGTGTCTTCTCCCACCAGTGCAACTACGTCCTCAGTGATGCCGAGAGTGTCCAGTCCCAGATGCTCTCGTACTTTCGGGCCATGACCCAGAATGAGGCTGATCCTACTGCTGGAAAGACAAAGTAAGTTTGTTCTCTTCTTACACTGTCACAATTGTGGTACAAAACAAGGACAGAGACAAGAGTTGCGAGACAAGGCAAAGAAAAAAAAGAAAACATGAAGGACAAAAGAGAGAAGGATGAACAAAGCTGACAAGAAATAGGCGCCACCACATCACCCTCCAAGATGACCCCAGCTTTGACCCAATGGCCTCCCTCCCACGTCTTGACCTCCTCAGTCTTGACTGGACCAAGGATCCCATCTTCAACAACGGCAGCCAGTCCTCCACCCAGGCCATCTCCCAGTTCACTCCCCTGGGGAGCAGCCAGCCCAGGTCTGCCTCCCGATCCGCCAACTTCAGCATCAACCTGCCAGACGACATATCCCCTTCCAACGCGAGCTACCGTCTCCCCTCTGACCTCGGTGGACCCAGTCCATCCTCTTGGGGTGGTAAACCTCTGGGCGGCGTCGGTGATCAAGATCCCTTCTCCGACAATCACAACAACAGCAATCTCGAGGACCCCCTCGGTGGTCTTGGTCTAGAAATCGATGGCGACGGCAACCTGATCGGTATTCTTGACAACGACAACATCAACAACCAACCAGATCTCCCACCTTTGCCAGCCACAGACGACCAAGACAACAACAACAACAACAACAACAACAACAACAACGAAGCCCGTGTTTTTCACGAACAGCTCCGTGACGCAGGTGAACCTTCTCGCCCCTTCCACACCGGCCTCTTGATCATGGGTGAATCCCCTCTCCCAGATGCGGACGCTTTTCCCGCACCCGCGCCTCGCTCAAGTTCACCACTCGTTCCCCCTCACGGCCAGAGCACCTCAACCGAAGAAGAGGTAACCACAGCTGTCGCCCATCATCAAAGAAGAAGAAGAAAACAGCACCAGGGAACCATGTTTGATCCGGAGATTCACATCCGCAGAGATGAGTTCCGCAGCTGGACCGAGAACTACGTGGCCAACATGGACGCTGTCTCTGCACGAAACAAGAAAGCACCCGCCTTCCGCGCCAAGCGCAATGCCGAGATGCTCATGTACATCAACGGGATTGCCAACGTCGGCCATCCTTCCGCGTCTAACATGGTCCATCATCCTCTCGCCGACATGTTTGCAGGAGACCATCTCATGCTTCATCTCAACTCGGGAAGAGGAGCCACTACTCGTCGTCGGGCCCGTGACGAAGCATTTGTCGAGGAGGAATAGGATTCCCACCAACGCAATGTCCGACCTCGTCGCGCCGAGAATGACACAGAAGGCGAAGTAGCCCGTGGACGCGATGATGCCATCATGTTTGATCAGAATGATGAGGAGGAAATCGGTGTCGGTCCCGTCCCCGCCCTGGAAGAAGGTCATTCCTCCGCCATCATGCCATGGAGTTGTGCGCCCTCCGCCATACCTTCTTCTGTACGTAGCAGCGCGAGGAAGCACCAGCACCAGTATCATCCTTCCTCGTCTGCCGGACCAAGTCCCCTCTTGGCTGGTCGTACTACCCTCCACTCTATTGAGCGGTACAGCGACGATCCAGTCGGCATGCCATCCGATCATGATTTTGGCCACGATGTTGGTCTCCCGTCATCTGATCAGTACACTGAAGAGGATAAACTTGATGTCTCGGGGCAGAAGTTCCTGGGATATCTCATGCAAAAGGCAGATGAGGATCCAGTTCAAGAGGATGATGCAGTTGGTCATCATCGATGGATCAGCTTTGACAAGGTCGCTACCCCAGGGACGCATACTCGTCATGTCGCTGCCCATGCTTTCCTTCATGTTCTCACTCTGGCGACGAGGAATGTCGTTTCTGTCAGACAGGATGGCATGGATGGGTTGGTTCCGTTTGGTGATATTCAAGTTGGTGTGCCAGTTTGATTCTTTTCTTCTTTTTTTTTTCTCTAACTTCTTCCTATTTCTTGTTGTCATATTCGTGGTTGCTCTCCTTTTTCTTTTTCTTTTTTTTTTTCCCTATTTTTTATTTGTTCATCTTTCCCAACATCATTCTGGGAAAGCGGCATATTGCATCGCTTGGCGTTTGGGTTTTCTTATCATCGGGTTGGTTGGTACGGTTTTGCAGAGGGTCCGATTTGCAAAGGGTTCGCATCGCAGAGAAAATAGTAGAAGATGGAAAAGGTATACAAGATATACATGAGATGTGGAGGGGTTCATCGTTGCTATATCGGGTCATCATACGGTTGCTCGGAGTTTATGGGTTTTACAAGGTAATACAGATATGATTGTGTGCTTATGAAGTCAAGGGGTCAAGAATCAGTAATAAACCATCATAAAGAATTGAGAGTCAAAGAGTCTCTCGAATTGTCATCTCGAGAATTAAAAAGTGTATTAAAAGTATCATCACTCATAAAAATCATCCTCTGCACCCTCCCTATCATCAAACTTCATATAATCAGACACAACACCATCGACATTGACCGACGTCCACGCCTCTTGCACACGGTCCATGACCCCATCGTTAAAGGCCAAGTCCAATGGAAGAGGTGGGATATCGACAATAGGTCCGTCATCTACGTTGGTACGGTCCGTCGGTGCCGTCTGCTCGTACGTGAGCTTGTACAGACACGTCGGGGGAGTCTGGCCCGAGGGCACTGCTGCTTCTAGCAGTGATGATAGAGCCTTGGCTAGGATATCTTTCGAGTCGGGTGTTGACACGGTGCTCAAGTATACGATGCCTATTGAAAGAGAATCAAACGAGGTTAGCTAGTCTGCATTTTTTCTCTCAAGTCCCAAATGTGTTTTGTGTTCAAAAGTAAAATTTGATGATGGCGCATCAGGTTGTCAGAGATTAATCGTCATTGTGATCAGACAATGTAGATAAGTATTCATGTTATGTGTATCATCATAACGCCAAGGGTGGGGGAGGTGGTGTGAAGTTGGAAAAGAGAAGAGGGGAAGGTAACTCACATTGTCCAGTTGGGCATTCCCCAGTGTCGCTAGAGTGTACCATGGCATAGATGGGATACTTGGAAGTAACACCATCATCACCGACGGAACCAGCAGGGAACGCAACGACGGCTACGGCTGGCGTCGGCGCCCCCTCAACAACAGCCTCAAAGACAGGTACCAGGCTAGAGCCGACAATGGCTGTCAGCCTCCTCAACCGCAGGCTACCCTCGACATCGCCGCCCTGAGGACACTGTACGAGCGACTGTGCGTTGACAGTCATGTCGTTTGACAGCGCCACAGTCAACGGTGCCTCGGCGCCCTCCTCGGTCCGCTTGACTTCCCGGATGCCCGTCCCAAGCATGTAGACTGCACCACCAACAGCGCCTGCCCTGCAGCCCACTTGAGCCACCTCGGACAGGCCACCCCACTTCGGGTACACGGCGGCAAAGCCACCACCCAGTAGGCCCATCGAGGTCATGTGGCGGTGGATAGCGGCCAGGCCGTCTCGCACCGACACGGTACCGTCCGGGGTCAGGGTGAGGGCCATGATGTCGGCCTGCAGGCGGTCGTCAAGCTTGAACTCCGAGGCAAGGAATCCACTGAGCTGCTCGTCTGCCCTAGGCTTCCACGTCTCGCTGTTGGTCTCTGAATCGTAGTCGAGGACGAACTTGAGAAACTTCATCAACGAGCGCTTGGCGCGAGCCGGTATGGCCGTGCTGGAGAAGACATCCTCGCGGGTGGAAGGAACTCGGTTCAGCGACGGCGAACCCGACTCGGCCGCCGGCTGAAGTATGTAGAAGGATCCGACAGCCAGAAACTCGACCTGGCGAAATGCCTTGGACGAGACCAGCTGCGAGAGGAGCTTGGACTTTGTGTGTATGAGCTGCGGGGCCAGGGCGATGGAGTAGGCTCTGGAGGACGACAGGCTCGGTGAACCCTCGGCGCCGTCCACCCTCTGCACCTCTGCAGCCGCGAAGCCACTGCTACCCGGAGAGGGTGCGGCAGCGCTGTTCTTTGGCACCCATTCGTCGACGTCTTGCAGGCCAAAGGCGGCCTCGGCATCGCCGTAAAACTCGTTGGGATCGATATGCAGGATATTCTTGCCGGATCGCGACAGAGCTCTTCAAAGACGTCAGGCAACGGAAGCAACGAGGGGCCGGAAGGTTAGTAAGAATGCTCTCCATCTCTTTGTGGCCACAGATGATGTGTGACGGAGGAGATCAAACCCCCCAACGACATCATCATTTTGTTCCCCTCTGATCGAAAGAATCGAAAGGAGAGAAAAAGAGGAAAGAAAAATCCAGAGAAGCTTACAGGGCAAGAAGGGATTGCTGGAGCCCAGTGCCGCTGATCACTACATCCCACTTTGTATCTGCGAGGGACTCCATGGCGCGCAGGTTGCGTGCATTGGTGACCCAAGATGGATTTTTTTTTGGGTGTGGGCTGGATGATGAGGAAGGAAGAAAAGAAAGGGAAAATTGAAAGTCGGGAAGAGGAAGAAGGAGAAGAAAAAGGTGAAGGGTTTTTTTCGGGGCGGGCTCCATGCCCCACATGCGAGGCTACAGGTCAAGAAGCCAGTGGAAGGACAGACTTACAGCGCTCTCAATTGGTTACAGCGCTCTCGATGGCCTGTGCGCTTTCCCTTCCCCGCTGTAGGTACTTGCCCGGCCTCTTTAAATACCTTTTTTTTTTCTTGCTCTTTTTTTCCTTTTCTTCTTCTTCATTAAACACCCGCTCATCCTTCCTCGCTATGCTCTTACGGCGCCACCAGAAAGTGATCTGGAGGCTACTATGGCAATGAGAGGGAGGTTTTGTTTTTAAAACATGAGCGGTAGATTGAATTACGTCGGCCGGTATCTACTGCTCTAGATATAAAGTCTGAAAGGGTGGCTCGAATGGTTGACACATTTTTATTTTCTTTGGTAGTCTTTTAGTATGTCTAGCTTTGGTCTTCCCACTTCACGTAGATGGTGATTCGACTCTTGAGTTTCTATCATGGGTATCATTACTTTATTTTTTATGTTTTGTTTCCCCTTGTATCTATACAATCCATCTCCTCTTGTGTGTATACTATGTAATATCACGCCTGACTGCCAATGGCATCTACAAATCCCTTCCACCTCTGGCCCGTCCACTGTAGAAAGTCCTCCGAGGCGAGCAGCTTGGGGCCGAGATTCGTGCCCCCGTGCTTTGAAATGGACAGGATGTCCGTCTTGCCACCAGAGCAGTCGACAACGACGGTCAGCGTCTCATCGCAGAGCGACTCCTCCAGCGCGTCCGGGTCGACGAGGAGCCAGTACCTGCCGCCTTCGGTGGGACGGTCCGTCTCCTTGCCCGTGAAGACGGCAGCCGTGCAGGCGACGGGGTTCCTCGAGATGGTGAGCGGCCTGGGATCCTGCCTGGAGCAGACGACCAGTTCCCTATCCGGGTCGAAACGTGCGCGGGGCAGGGTAGTATCGCGCAGGGCAGCGAGGGTGGCAGCCCACGCGGCGTCAAAGGGGTTGCCGTCAAACGAGACGAAGAAGATGTCAATGTACAGAACCCAGTAGGCGACAACCTCCTTTCGACTCTCATCGTCCTCATCCTGTTCCATGGCTCCCTCGTCTGCTGCTGTAGCCTCCTCATCCGGTCGAGTATGCCATATCCGCAGATCAGCCGGGTCGATGAGCTTGGAGCTGTGAAGGAGGGAGTATATCCTGGTGCTGAGCGTCTGGGCAAGCGTGGTGGGCGGTCCGCCGGGGAGGAACTGCGGCGATGCACCCGTCGCCAGCTCGATGTTGGGCACGATGAGGTCGTAGTCGCGCAGCTCGGTGGCACGGTTGGAGGCGCGGTACTTGGGGATGGCGGAGGTCACGAGCGTCTCGGCCCTCACTCCGCAGATGACGGTCGTGTCACCCGTGCGCACGACGGCGCTGCCGTGGGCGTGGGACAGGCTGGATTGGTTGACTGTTGGGGATCGCACCTCGTTGGGCGTGCGGCCGTTGCTTCGGCCGGGAGGCACGTCGTCGGCCGAAGGGTCGAGGTTGGCAAGGAGGTATGGGTGGGGGGAGAGCTTGGCGAATGTCGCGCGGGATAGACCGACGTCGGTGGCCATTGTGACGAGAGGACAGATGGGGTATCTGGTGTGTGTCGAGGGTCTTTTTTGAGGGCTGTTGTTGGGAGACAAGTTGATGCACTTTGTCTATGTGAACTTTTTTTTTCCTGCACCGCACTACGACAAGGCTGGGTGGATTTGCGGGGCAGCAAGGCTGCTTGAGTGTCTACAACATTACAGTAGCTGGGTAGGTATCAATTGATACTCTTCTAATGGCTTTTCTCATCGTTTATTTTTGCTTTTGGTTATTCTATTTGAAAATATGGCACATAGCAAAATTCAATATATGATTGTATTAGAAAAGACAGCCCATTGAATGCCATCAATGTATAACCGTTCCATTCGTATCCAGTGACAATACCCTATAGGCTACATCATCGAAGACGGCGTGAGTCACCGGACAAAAGATTCAATCACAGGAACATGTTGGACATTTACCACTTCTAGATTGTATTTGCGTTCCCATCGGGTTCGTATTACTTGCATCGAGAAGATAAGCAATGAATCATAGTGATGCACAATGAATTGCGGCGTAGTTGCGTCTACCACCTACACGAGTAGAGTCCAACCACGACTTCTTCTAGAACAATATACATCACATCAATGAGTTCAACTATATAAATATGTGAATACATCTCCAACTACGAGCCACTTGACACAATTCATTCCTCAAAGACAACATCAATCAATATCCAAGTATTACTACTAGCACCGAAACACACCGCAATGGCTCGACGTCTCAAGGAAAAAGCCGAATACGTCGACGTAGACGCCCCATTCACCCCTCTCCCCAAGTACGGCCACCTTTCAGAGAAGCACCCGGAATATGCCAAGCGGGAGCCCGACCTCAGACGGGCCTTCACCCACAAGGGCCCAGATGACTACCCTACCATCCGCAAGATGATGGGCAACCGGGAGGCCATCATCCCTCCTGGCGGTCCTGATCGCGAGAAGGATGTCGTCACCGAGCTTCTCCAGTGCCCCGCACGAGACGGGGACCGCACCATTGAGATTAAGATCTATCGGTCGCCCAGGGTTCGCAAGGGTGCCACCCTGATGTTGAGGATGCATGGCGGAGGTGATTCTCTCTCTCTCTCTATCTCTTCATTTGGGGCAAAAGACACTGACATCAATGTGCAGGCATGGTGGTTGGGAACCACGAGATTGATGGGGCTGAGAGTGTCCATGCTGCTGCGTATCATAATCTTGTCGTGGCGAGTGTCGACTATAGACTGTGAGGATGCATCTCTTGCAGTGTGCAAAAGCAGATTCTAACAGAAAGAGTATATTAGAGCCCCGGAGAACCCCTTCCCATGCGCATTCAACGACTGCATGGACGCCTTGCTATGGGTAAGTTGTTTCCAGGCCTGCGGATATATACACTGTCAACAAGGGTATAATAGTCTAACATTGATCCTAGTGCAAGAAGAATGCCGATACTCTGGGGGTGGATCCTGAAAAGGTGATTCTCGCAGGAGGTAGTGCAGGGGCACAATTGGTAAGTCACACCCAGAGAGAGAGAGAAAAAGCAATCGTCTTGGAATATGGATGCAATACCAAAGGGAAAAAGAAGAAAGAAAGAAAGAAAGAGTGTTTGGCAGAGAACTGACTTCTACATGAATAGGCCGCCGGTCTGGCCCTCGAAGCTAGAGACAAGGGAGTGACCGGCATCGTAGCCCAGGTCCTCCACTTCCTCAGCTCCTGCCACCCCAAGTTCTTCCCCAGCGACAAGTACGAGTTTGGCAGCTACATCCAGAACAGTGACAATCCCATTCTCAATCCCATCAAGATGGAGTCCGTTCTGGACGCTTACATGCCTGAGCCGTCGAGGGATGTGAGGGCATCACCTCTTTTGGCAGAGTCTCACAAGGGACTTGCACCAGCTTGTGAGTTCTTCTCTTGTTTTCTCTTCCTCTTCTACCTTCTCCAACTCATTCTGCAAGACACCTCCATCTTACTTCTGTACCGAGTCGCGGTTAAGAGTGCTAACATTGATATTGCAGTCATTCAAACTGCTGGTCTCGACATCTTCCGAGATGAATCTTTCGCCTACGCCGAAGCTCTCCGGGAAGCTGGCGTCCCTGTCAACCATCAGGTGTATCCCGGTCTTCCCCACGGGTTTACAAGCTTCATGTTTGATCTGGAAGAGACGCGCGTCTTTTACCAGAGGTACAATGAGTTTTTGAGCGGCTATGCGGATGATCTTTGATCTGCTGATGTTAAGCGCGGAGGAATCTACGAGCACGAGTAGTTCAATATTCACAATGTTCTTTTGGCAAAGGTCGTATGCAGCATTTATTCATTCATTCTCAATCTCTCTCTTCTCTCATGCATGCATCATATACATATTGCCACTACTACTTCTTTCGTACTCCGTACTTTTACAAAATCCAACCCCGGCAAATGCAAGCCGCATTCCCTCTCTGGTCATGACATGGATCTTCCCATCTGCCCCTCCCCCTCTCATCAGACGAATCAGAAGTGCCATATTACCGCCCGCACATCACAGTGGATCCCCCTTCTCTCCTGTGCCTCGTTCCCGTCCCACCTTGTCTTTCGTCCAACGACATGATGGCATTGAACCTTTTTGATTCCAGGGGACCAGGATTCTCCCCCGTCTCTCCCGTGCCCGTCTTGCCCAACTAGGACTCGTGGTCACTCAACTCGTAGATTTGCGGCTTGCCAGACAGGCTTGCTAGACAAGGGTTCTTCCAGGACAAGGATTGATCTGCTTGGCAGCTCGGGCCAACCCCCCCGATGCCCAGCCATTCACCTCTC
The DNA here is from genome assembly GCA_900188565.1 of Geosmithia flava. NCBI lineage: Eukaryota > Fungi > Ascomycota > Sordariomycetes > Hypocreales > Bionectriaceae > Geosmithia > Geosmithia flava. Next base: position 34,132 of record FYEV01001555.1, on the reverse strand, counting down.
ACATCTCATCACCTTATCCCATGGGACATGGGGGGGACATGTTGACATGGCCGCCTAGATGGTCATCCATCCCCGCTTCTACCGTTTCCCCTCTCTACGAATATACAGGTTGCTCTGTACGGAGTACGTCGTACAAGAAAGAGACCAGGGTTGATTGATTATCTCCTCCCCTTCTTGATTCTTCTGGCCATAGCTCACTGGGACATGTACACACACACACAAAAGAGATCCTGGCCTCGTTCATCCTGACCTGACCCGCGCCACTCTCCACCTGGTCAGAATCGGCGGCCTCGTTTACGATCGTCGCGGGAATACGCAGACTCCAGAGTAGAGACGGGTAGAATGACAAGGGGATGCATGGCATGGCATGGCATGACAAGGCATTGAGAACTGTTGGTTGTCAATCTTGAGATGAGAGAGAACTTTTTAATTCCCTCTCTCTTTTCCCCCAATATCACATCGCACCACCTCGGTTGATAACGAACCATGGTTATTACATGTAAATCATGCCATGATGCACCCAACATACATATACATCTTTCTCTGTATGAGTAGTATTGAACTCTTTTGTTAAGCGCCCTGACGCAAGCCACATCTCTCTCTGCCCCCAGGAAAGAAAAGACGTGATGGAATGAGGGGGATATACGGACAATCAAAGCTTCCCGATTGAAGCATGGGGAAGAGGTGTACCGACACTCGGTTAACAGTAACTCCAACTTCCAATACTAGGGCTCCAGAGCATGGACACACCGGGTCAAGGTGGTAAGGTGCCCACCCACTCTCTCACCTTTCCCGCCCACTTGACGACTGTATGCACGTTGGGTCCTGGGTTATGCAGGCTCGTACATCCGCATCCCGCCACCCCTGTCCGAGAGCAAAACGGAAATGGTCCTCGACACCTTTTTTCCCACTCTCTTGACCAATGTTTACTCCTCATCAGCCGCTGACCTGTCAAGTCTCTTCCCCCAGCACAAGCATATTCCGCCATTTTTTTTCTTTCTGCCCACATCGGTGACACGCAGCTTGCTTTTTGCCCGTGCCCATGGGTCGGTAGGCTACACCATGCAATGCTAGTACTTTATCGCGGGTCAGCCCTCCTGCGGCCTTCTTTTTCTCTTCCTTTTCTCTCTCTTTCTCTCTCCCCTTCCTTTTAATGATTGTTTTTATTCGCCTCCCCAGATCTATTCATTAGTCTGACTGAATCTCCCCCTCACTCTAAACTTTGCAGGATCAAAGTTTCTATACTGTCGCTTCTTTTTTAACTACCGCTCTCGTTTCGGTGCTTATACACACTCACACACACGCACATACATAAACTGCGCCGCTCAGCTTATTCCCCCTCCCCCTCCCAGGATTTATTGTACACAACCAAAGAAAAAAAAAGGGCGACAAGCTGAATCACCCCATGATACATTGATCCGATCACGACCAAAAGAATCGACAACCCCGCGGCCCGTGTTGGCCGTTTCAAACGTTGCCCATGCTAGCTTGAGCTCTTGAGCGGCAGTAACCGCCGACAAAGACGATAGAAAGCCAACAACAACGAATAAAAACCTCAAACCTACTCCCCCTTACCCTTTTTCGCCGGACGAAAAAAGAAAGAAATAAACAAAATGGCCCCCAGTCTAAATGACATGGCCAACGCGGCCCTAAGCCTACCCAAGCGCATCGCCATCCCCCTAACACCCACCAGTCCACCCGGTCTCGTCCAAGCCCTGACGGTAGACCCGTGGTCCAAGTCGGGAAAGTACGCCCTGGGATGGACATACTTCGCCCTGGCGCTGGTGGTGTGCGTGACGGCCGTCCGCTTTTGGCACTTCTGGCAGGACAAGATCCGCCAGGCCATCTACAAGCAGGAGGTGGAGGAGCACTACCAGAACCTGTACAATATCGACGCCGACTACGCCATGGCCATGCGCAGTGGGCAAGGTCAGGCGAACCAGTTCTTTTTCCCAGATACCGTGGGAGACGGCACGGGAACAGGGACGGCCGAGAAGACGTTCCGTCCAAAGGCGCACTTCTCGTCCGTCGGGCCCGTGAATGACACCCTCGCCCTGTTTAGATGGGTCTTCTACAGACCCTTGCCTGACCTGGTCTTCCGGAAGCACAGACTCACCTTCTCGTCGCTGGCGGTACTCACTTGCGCCCTCATCGCCACCGTCTTCGTCACCCTGTACTGCTTCCTTCAGCAGCCGCTGTACTGGCAGAGCATCCAGTTCGGGTCGCCGCCCCTGGCCATCCGGTCTGGCATGATTGCCGTGGCGCTGACCCCCTGGATCGTCGCTACGAGCATGAAGGCCAACCTGCTCACCGTGGTCATGGGCATTGGTCCCGAGCGCCTCAACGTGTTCCACCGCTGGCTGGGATATCTGTGCCTGTTCCTGACACTGGTGCACATGATTCCCTTCTATATCCAGCCCGTGTGGGATGACGGCGGCATGGACGTGTTTCAGCGCCTGTTCCCGGGCGGCAGCGGCATCATCTACGGCACGGGGATAGCGTGTCTCGTGCCCCTGTGCTGGCTGTGCGTCGCCTCGCTCCCGTATGTCCGTCGCGTCGCCTACGAGGCCTTTGTCCTGCTGCATGTGCCCGTCGGAGCGGCCTACGTCGGCTTGCTCTTCTGGCACACAAAGAACTACCTCATGTCGTGGAGTTATCTGTACGCCACCGTCGCCATTTGGGTCGTCTGCTACTGCGCCCGCTTCTTCAATCTCAACTGGACCAAGCCCTGGAGGCCCATGGCCTTCATGGTCGGCGACGAGGCAGCCATCACCCTCATGGCTGAGAACGCCATCAAAATCACCATTCCTACCCAGATGCGCTGGAAGCCCGGTCAATACGTCTACCTGCGCATGCCTGGCATCTCCTTCCTCGATAACCACCCCTTCACCATCTCCTCCCTGTGCAGCGACGACTTCCCCTCCGAGTACGGTGAGCAGTTCCGTGACTGCATCATCGTCTTCAAGCCCTACGGCGGCTTCACCCGTCGCGTTCTTGAGACCGCCATCGAGAAGGGCCCATTCCACACCTACCGTGCCTTCCTTGACGGTCCCTACGGCGGTATGCGCCGCGACCTTGCCGCCTTTGACACCTGTGTTCTCATCGCTGGTGGCAGCGGCATCACAGCCCTCATGTCCCAGCTACTCAACCTGATTAAGCGCATGCGTGACGGAAAGGCCATCACTCGCAAGGTCGTTGTCGTGTGGGCCCTCAAGCGCATGGAGGCCATGGACTGGTTCAGAGAGGAGCTGAGGATCTGTCGTGATGCCGCCCCGCCCGAAAGTGTTACTTGCAAGTTCTTTGTCACTTCGGCCGTGCGCCACCGTCCGGGGGAGGAGATCCGGTCCAACGCCACTGCCGCTGCTACTACCGGCGTGCAGCACCACCCGACGAACCGCGCCCTGACGCACGCTCTGCACGACAAACTCGATGGCTTTGTTGCTGGAGTCGCATCTAAGCGCAACTCGGCTATGATTCACGCGGAGGCCCAGGGTGATCCGGACCGTGAGCGTGAGCTGCGCGCCGAGAATGAGGACCGCATCACCGCCCTGCCTCCCCAGGATTACATGCAGCCCCAGCATCATTATCAGGCACAGGGGCCGCCACAGGCTGGTCCGTTGCCGGCTAAGCTTATCTCACCTGTAGAGGACGACGATGCGCATAACCGTGTGCCTCTCGGACCGAACGGGTATCCTGTTGATAAGAAGCAGGTTGATGTGGAGGAGCACCAGACGGAGTTTCACTTCCCTCCTATTCACAGGGAAAACCCACCTCACTTCAACAGTGCTCCCAAGGTGTTAGCCGAGCAGCAGCAGCAGCAGCAGCAACAACAATATCACCAATACCAGCATCAGCAGCAACAGCAACTATACCAGCAAAACGTGGAAAACCACCACAACCAAGAAGAAGAGCAAGAGAGGGACGAAGAAGGACTACCAGTCCGAGCCCCAGAGCTAGCCCACCTAAGGACAAACCTACCACCAGCCGGGGCCCGTCCCACATCGACGTTCGGTCCCCCCTCAGGCTTCGACTTTGGCTTCCCCGAGACGCCGACTGAGTTCCAGAAGAACCTGATGCGCTCTGCGTTTCCCGTGCCCCACCAGATCGACGGCAGCTGGAGCGTCGAGTACGGCCGTCCCGATCTGGGATACATGCTCAAGGAGTGGGCCACCGGTGGCGCCGACGGGAGGGGTATCCTCGGACGGAGGACCGGGGTGTTTGTCTGCGGTCCTCCGGCTATGAGGGTTGGTGTGGCGAATACGGTTGCTAGGCTTCAGGCGGAGATTTGGGGGGATGATGAGCTCGAGGAGATTTATCTACATACTGAGAATTATGCATTGTAGGGTGCTGCTGGGCTTTGCGGGGGGACTTTTAAGGGATTGGGAGTAATTTATGTAACAAGTATATGGCAAGGAAAGGAAGGGAAATGATACCAAGCGATGATTTTTATATAGGTAATGGGTATATGTTAATTTAGTATATACACGGGTTCTATTTTATATGCCAATATGTTTACTGATTGTATGGAGTACATGTAGTATACATGTTGAGACTTCAATCATGGTGTCGCGGGGGAGGGGTAAGTGAGGGGATCACCACCAACACCCTGGATCACCATCCCTGGTACATCTATATGAACCCTGATATCGGTGAGCCCCACCTTGCGTGATGTGGTAAGCCAAGAACTACTAGTAGTATCTCTGTACTCGTAGAGTTTGGATGATAGAGTATTACTCCGTAAGTGATGCGCAGTCCAATGACGAAAGTGGGCAAAAACGATGGGGAACCCTGATGGTCAAGAAGCTGCAACCCTTTTGGCAGGGGACCACCTTCCATTGAAGGATTGAGTGTGGTCCAGCTTCTAGACTTGGGAGGGAACGTGATTCACCTTGATGTCGTGCGTTTTTTTCTTCTTTTCTAATTCACTCCTCTTTCTTTTTCTTGTCAGCTTCTTCTTCTCTTCTTTATCCTTGTCCTCTTTCTTTTCTCTCTTCCTAGCAACAACAACAGCATCTTGGCACTTATTCCTATACACATACCCAGCACTACATTCTCCCTCACAACAAGATAAAACGGAGTCTACTACAACAAAAACGCCAACATGGACTTTTGTGAACTTGACGGCAGAGAGAAAGAACTCAGGCAGATTGCCAAGTCTTGGTCCATTGCCATGAAGGCTTCCAGGGATCGCATTCAGACTGTGTATAAGCTTCGTGGGGACGAGTTGGACGTGGCTATACATGAGGGTCGTCTTGTTCTCGAGACGGTCTGTCTCTTTGTTCATGCTTCATTGCGATGCCAGCAATTTAGGTATGCCTCTTCTTTTCTCTCCCTACATCTGCTTTACCCTTGTCATCTCTATTGCTTGTCTCTGGGATCATTGACTAACCTCAACCAACAGCCTTCCCCCAGAGTTTTGGAGAATCCTACAGACGGAATTCGGCATCATAGTCTACCCTTCTGCTTTGACGGAGCCGATTGACACGCACGGCGTGGGGTCCGATATCACCTTTACAGATGCCTACAGCAATCATATTGGTGTGTTATCTTCTTGCCTCTCGTTTTATTGCTCAAAGGAACTTGTAATACTGACATAGTAAACGTCTAGTCATGCTGGGTAGATGCTGTCCCGATCACCCCCCTCCTTGCCCATTCGAGTACCTCAGGGAACCGCCACCACCCTACCAGAGCCAGGAGTAGGATGGAAGGCAAGATGCGGAAGATTTTACTATAGTTTGTTTTCGGGTGTTTTGATTATATGAGTTACGGGGTATCAAGCGGTCTTTTAGAAGCGACGGGGACGATAGGGGGGTTGTGGTGTTTATTGTTGCATGTTCACAGGTACTATACGATTACTCAAAAAGAACCAAGAAGAATTGAAAGCGACCAAGTATTACTCTTGAGAAAAAGAAAAAGACTGTATTGCATGTATCAGAGGTCTCTGCTATTGCGTATCTATCCTCTCACCTACTGCCCCGTCCCTGTTAGCCCGCCATATGCCCCCCTCCCCCTCGAACTCCTCCTTCTTCCACACCTCAACTCGCTTCTTGCACTCCTCCAGAGCCTCCTCTCCCGCCCTCCATGCTGCCTGTCTGTGCGGTGTGGACACGGCAATCAGGATGCTCTCTTCGCCTATGGGCACCGTGCCCAGCCTGTGGACCATGGCGAACCCCCTCAGGTCGTGCTTTTCCGTCAGACTGTGCGCTATGGACATCATGGTGCGCAGGGCGAGGGGGTGGTATGCCGTGTATTGGAGTTCCTTGACTGGTTTGCCGTCAAAGTTATCTCTTGTTGTGCCTGTGTGTGTCAGTATTATTTCTCTATGTGCGTTTCTGCTACACTCTCTGTGTATATATGTGTGTATGCGTCTATCATTTTATGCCTATAGTGTCCAAAACAGACAGGCAGAAGAATGAAACAAAATGCAGAGAGATCATGGAGTGCAATACCTGCAAACAAGACTATGGCACCGGCGGCAGGGCTGCGGACAAGATCCATTACTGTGCCCGCGTCGAGGACATCGTGCGTCAGGGAGACGTGGCATTTGTCCTCTGACAGATCCCATGGACCCTGGCTCGTATCTTGGCTCATGGTGTTTGTATTGTAGTTGCTGTTGTGCTCATGGTGAAGAGACCTGGGAGCGATGTCTGTACGTACATGAAGGTGGGGGCGGGGTGATGATGGCCGATGCCTGACGGCGGGACGATGCGAGATATGCGGGTATTTGATGCACGGGGACTTATATGGTAGTTTCCACAGATGCTTTAATACTTTATTAGATGCATGATATTTGTACTACATTGCATACTTTCTTTTCTTTTCTTCTCTTTCGTGCCTTATGCTCGTCATCTGTTCGTGCAGCCGGTGACGCTCCTTCCTCGACTTGCACGTGAAGATACGTTTATCTGATTACGTGATCAACCTGCCTTATTTCGAGGCATCATCTCCAGTCACTCTTTGTCTCATCACCAACTCTGATTCATCATCTACGCGCGCTATTTGCAACATACTCTCCTATAGCTCATTTCTGGTCTTCGACCCCGACTGCTAGTGGAAATACGCGCTGCTTCTCGAACGATCATGCGCGACCACAACAAATCACAGCCCGGCCCAGATAACAGACCCGACGACAGATCATGGGACAACCAAGGGCAAAGAGACGACTACAGTCGATCCCGCCAGGGTAAACCACGACCGCACACATGATGGAACCGGAATAGAAAGAAAGAAAGAAAGAAAGAAAAAGACAGGGAACTCCCTAAAAATCTCGGACTTGTGTCGATTTTAAAAGAGAGAAACCTTACAAAACATGGAGGAGACATGTATTGCAAAAAGAAGAAAAGAAAGAGAGTCGTTTTTGGCTAACTTGCCCCCGGGACGTCGAGACTACTCCAGGTCTCCTGCCAGGCGATACGACGACATGAGGGACGGCTACAACAACACTGACAGGGACTCCTACTATGCGGACGCCAACGACAACGACTACTACCATCGTCATCCTCGCCAACGGAGGGACCGACACGACTATACCGGCATGTACGATGACGATGGCGGCGGTGGCGGCGGTGGCGATCAACAGGAAGAGTATTCCTACCCTCATCGCGACCGCCATCGCTATGATGATGAAGACTATGAGGATGATGCCCGCTCGCCACCGAGGGGGGGCCGCCAGCGCAGCAGCTACTCGCGCAGTCCTGTCCGCGAAGCAGCTGGTAGACCGAGCGACACCGTCATCCTGGAGGGCTTGCCCTTCTCAGTCTCCTCTAGCGAGGTTGGTTAAATCCTCCGGCCCCGTAACAAACAGAGGATGTCTGTTCCCTCGAGTACAGGCCGTTTCTTGACAAAAACAAAACACGGTTCCCTGGATCTGGCCCGTTGGTGTGGTATCCGACCACATTTGATATGCTACTGCGTTGCCCAAAAAGGACAAGACAAGACAAAAAAGACTTGCTCGACTAATACGGCCGCTTTCATTTACAGCTTCAAGAGAGTCTCCTGAGGGGCTCGATAGCGGCGGACCTCCCGCCGTTTGATGTGCGCATCTCTTCCTCCAAGGGTATGTTCAATTCACAACTGGCGCACCAGAACTGGTCTAACTCCCCTCTAGGAAGCCGACGCGCATTCGTCCAGTTTGATACAGTGGACAGCTCCGTCTCCTTTATCAGGGAGCACTTCCCGGAAATTCATCTCGAGCTTGCACAGCCCACCGACGACGTTCCCGATGGTCGCTTCCAGGCGTATATCCACTATGCGCGAAACCGGGAGGATGGAAGCGACGCTCGTGCACAGCCAGGTAGCAATTGGACATGTCATTCGGTACGTCTTGTCCTACCATGTGATACTGTTGTGTGCTTCGCTGACGTGGACCTAGTGTGACTTTTCCAACTACCCCTCGCGCACAAAATGCAAGGAGTGCGGCGCGCCCCCGTCCGGTATGTCCACATGATCATATCTAGCTATCTGACAGGCTTCCCTTTCTAACGTCTTGTAGCACCCGACTGGCAGCAGAGTCTGACGGGCATGACCGACGCCGCCGACGTGCCCTCGCAGATCCTCGTGGTGTATCCCCTGGCAGGCTTCGTCGACGAGGACATGCTAGCGACTGACATGAAGCGCCTGGAGCGGGAGAAGCCCAACCCAGTCAAGGACACGGTGTCGGAGGGTGCAGCGCCAAAGCTCAAATCCACCGCCCCGACAGGCAACCCATCGGGGTATGGTGCGCGGCCGGGATCTCTCCACCGTGTCTTCCTCATGCGCGATGCCAACAGCGACGAGTCGTTTAAGTACGGATTCGCCGAGTTCTGGTCCATCGAGGACGCTACAGCTGCCGTCGCCAAGTATCGCGCCTCGCGGTCTTTCACCGTGGCTGCATGCACAGTGCACGTGTCTACTATTCATATGGGCGTGTTCCTCCCCGAGGACCGCGAGCTGACGCCCGACACGGAGCGCATGTCGTTCAACCCGCTCTTCAATCCGGCCCTGCGCGTCCGCTACAAGGACTACCGCGTGTATCCCAGCCAGCGCGTTGTCACCGAGAAGCCTCCCGGCGCCGGCGATCAGAATTCTGCCAAGCAACAGGCGGAAGATGAGGCAGCCAAGAAGTCTAAGAAGCGCAAGGCAGATGGTGCGCCAGCAGCCCAGGCAGGGGCCACAGCCAAGAAGCCCGTCGTCATGGCGGGGACAATGGCCATGTGGCAGCGCAAACACGACGAACTGCATGCCCAAGCTGCTGGCAGTGGCCCTTCTGCTGACGGCACACCACCACCCCCTGTGCCCATCAAGATCTCCCTCTCCAATGCCAAGATTGGCGGTGGACCGACACCAGCTACTGAGTCCCAGCGACAGGAGAAGTCCAAGACACCAGAAGAGGACCCCGCAGCCGCAACAGCAGAAGTAAGCTACGTCGACCGCGACCGGCTCATGTGCCTCATCTGCATGCGCAAGTACAAATCCATCCAAGAGGTGGACATTCACGAGAAGTCCCGCAACCACAAGCAAGCCACCGAGAACGAGGACCAAGTCAAGGCCGCACTGCCAAGACTAGCAGCCCGGGATAAACGACAGAAGCAGCAACAAAAGCCAGACTCCACCGCTGCCACAGCAGCAGAGGCAGAAGCAGAAGCACAGCAATACCGTGATCGAGCCAAGGAGAGACGCCAAGTATACAGCCAGCCCAAGAAAGCCAAGGTACCATCCAAACAACCCAACGGTCCTAGCACCAACACTCCTGCACCTCCACCTGCGCCTGCCGCAGCCGCACCACCAGCACCATCCAAGGGAGCAGGCATGCTAGCCAAGATGGGCTGGTCAGCAGGTGCAGGCCTAGGAGCCAAGGGGGAGGGACGCAAAGACATTGTAGAGACGCACGCCTACCAGGAAGGTGTGGGACTCGGAGCAGAGGGGGGCAAGCTGGGTGATGCGGCTGAGGTGGCTGAGCGGAATACAAAGAGTAGCAGTAGCTATGCTGGGTATCTTGCTAGTGCACAGGACAAGGCGAGGGATCGGTATAAGAATTTGTGAAGGGGTTACTTGTGCTATTATCAATCTAAAGTTGAACCCTTTCTTGACAGCATGAAGAATATATGAAGCGTTTAAACCATGACTCCGAAGATGACATGTGAATGAGTAAGAGAGATGTAGCAAATGATGTAAGACAGCACGAGGGTAAATAAGAAGAAGCAGGTGAAATGTTTAGCATGACGTGGTAATAACATGAGTATGAGAAAGAATGGCATGGATGATATAAACGTTAGAAAGAGGGAGTAAGCCAGAAATAATATATATCATAATGTAAGTGAATGACAGATTGAGCAGACATGTAAATGAGAAGAGAAGAGATAGGATATAAGAGAGAATCAATAGATATCAAAATGAAAAGCAAGTAAAAGGAAACGAAAAAGAAAAAAGGTAACGGCCGTAGCTATGTCATTGATTGTTGTGAATCCATCATTTCCAAAAGAAGAAGAAAAAAAAAGGGGGGGTATACCCATGCCGTGAAAAAAACAGAAATCCCAAAGGAGTAAAAGAAATAAAGAAAGCAGGTAAATATATACAAGTAGAGACCCCAGATGCTATACCAAGCTCATATGCAAGCGATGAAAGTTTATGAAAAGTGAAAGAAAAGAAGAAGAAAAGCAAAAGAAGAAAAACGGAACAATAAGGTAAAGATGAATCTACAGTGTCATCATGGCAGCAGAGAGAACCATGAGTGATGCAATGGCCATGGTGGGGGGTGATACACGGCCTACGGCGCTGTCACCGTCGCTGGATTCTTGGCCTTGGAATGAAAGTCAGTATAACAAACTCGAGGTATAAAAGGGGAAACAAGAACAGAAACTCACTCTTGACACCAGCAACCTTGGGAAGATCACCAGCGGTAATATCAACAATGTTCGAATCAGACGAGTTGAGATTGGCCTGAGCGAGGGCGACGCGCTCATTATCGAGGTCGTAGACGACATAGGCGGAGCGGAGGAAAGTGTCACCAAGCAGGGTGAACTGATCGGTCTGAATGTTGAAGTCCGAGGTGGAGCCGATGCCAAACATGCAGACGCTGTCCCAGTCGCCAATCTGGTCGCCAAGACCCTGGTTGACCTCTAGGTACTGCTTGAACAGGCCCTGGACGTCGGCGTAGGCGTCAATGACCATCTCGGCGATGGGCACCTGGATCGTCTTGCCGTCAAAGACGAACTCGAAGACGTAGCCCTTGCCCTTCTTGCCGCGGTAGGCGCAGTCGACGTAGGGCGTCAGCGTGTCCTCGACCGACACCACGTCAAACTTCTCCCACAGCTTCTTGACCTGGCTCGAGGGGAGGAGCGAGATGGTGGACCCGGAGTCGAGGATGGCCAGCGAGTCCAGGTCGGGCACGTCGATGGGCTTTTTACCGTCCGAGTCCTTGAGGTCGAAGCCCGAGATGCGCACGTTGTACGACGTCACGTTCTTCGACGTGCTGTGCGCCTCGGGCGACAGCGGGAGCTCGGCTAGGTTGCCAATGTACTTTTCGGAGTCGATGGCGCCAAAGAGGACGGTCCCCGAGTCGGCTTCAAGGTCGTTCTAGAATCTGTTAGTTTCTGCCTGATGCTCACGCTGCGTCCCCCCACCCCTCCTCAGCGTCTCTCTGCTTCTGAAATAGCAAAAGGAAAGAAAGAAAAACTCACCAGGTACAGGCTAAAGGCGCGCGTTTCGATGAGGCCCTGGTTGACCATGTTGTCAATGACAGTGGGGTACTTTTTCGTAGCGGCAACGTTTGCGCTGAAGCCGAGACCCATGAGCCCCGTGGGCCGGACGCTCTGCGATGCGATACCGAGCTGCTGGTTTTCGATCTTGTCGTTGCCGATGGTGACGGTATCGTTGAAGTAGGAGCCTTTGATATTGCGACCGTCAAGATAGGTAATGTCGAAGCCGCCCTCATCCACCAGTTCGAATGTCTCGCTGTCATCAGAGTTGACTGTTTACAAGGGTCAGCGTCTAGAAAAGGACGAGAGAGCTTCTAGCAGACTACGCTGCGCTGCAAGGTCTGATTGGAAAGTGAGAGAGGGAAACTCACATGGCGATATGCAGTAGCCATAGTTGCGCTGTCGGGCAGCACTTGTGCAGATATCCGAGTCGACCGAGTTGACCCAGGTATCACTACTTCCAGTGTCGAGCTGGAAGCTGATGTCCTGCGGCGGGGTGCCGACCTGGAACTCGGCGTAGTAGCCACCGCCGGTGACGTTGTTTAGTGCTTCGATATCGACTTTGCCGTCATCGTCTCGACGACGCGAGTTGGAGCTGTGAGAGGAGAAACGGTGGCGCGTGACGGGGACGGCGACGTGTCCGGCCAAGGCAGTACCAGCCAGGGCCAAGAGGAGTGTAGAACGCATGCCGGGAGGATCGGTAGGTAGATTTACTGGAGAAGTTGGCGATCGTATACGGGTTTGGGTGATATTGGCGGGTTTCGCATGCGACTGGTGGGCGGGCCAGGCAAAGGGGATGCACAATGATGCACGTGGTGTGTTATAACAAAAAGAAGGAAAGGAAAGAAGTTGGGGAAAAAACAAAGACGACAGGAATACGGGAAATAAAAGGAAAGCGAGAGAATAATAAGAGTTAAAGAGTACCGGAATAAGCACAATAAACAACAGGGGCCCGGAGGGGG
>FYEV01001555.1:0-21210 GCA_900188565.1 Geosmithia flava | reverse complement strand
GGGGGGGGTTGCACTTTGGAGTCAGTTGGCTATGTCGTATTTCGGCCCTCTTTACGACTCTGCAAAGGAACCGAAGACGGCTTAACAAGTCAATACGGCGTATTAAATGGTGGTAAAGTACTAAGGATGGATCATTGATGGCTTAGCAATGGCTTGGCGATGGGGCTTAAGTCGGTAGGCTGGGGATGACGGTGGAGTATGCGTGGTGGGCGTGGAGTAGTTCTTGGCGGGTCGACAAGGAAGAATGGCCCAATGATCCGATAGATGCACGGAGTGACACGGAGTGATGGGGAATGCAGACTTGCAGATTTGATTGTGTACCTATTGGGCCCTTTCAGGCTGTATGATGACAAGAGCTGAGTTCAGTGGGATGGGTCCAAGAGATGGAGCCGAGAGCCAGGGCTGAGGATTGGCACTGTCAAGGAATGGAGGGTGGGAGAGTCTGTTCAACTGTTGACAGGTACGGAGTACTCCGTACTGAGGTAGGCAGAAATGCAATGTTTGTAGGAAGACGAACACGGAGTGAATGATGTGATGATGATGATTGAATTCCCCCCTGCACGTATGTAGAAGGATGATGAAGAAGAAGAATAATAAGAAGAAGAAGAAGAAGGAAAGAGGGATAAAGAAGAAGAAAAGTTTAAGGATAAAGAGAGTGATTACTGGTAAAATGGAAATGGAAATCTTACGTAGTACAAAGTCTCGTCAATAAGCGACCATCTTGGCATTACGAAAAGTGCAGCTTAGGAAGGAGCGACACTGACGGGAAGTGACACTAGGAAGGAGCAACACGCTACGGTGTAATACACGCGGGAAGGAGCAACACGCATCCCATTTTCTCTCAATACCACATATAATTATTAGTAAGTTTATCAGGCTAATACTTTACAGTGGCAGTGGTTCAAACTTCTAGGCAGTGATTGACTGACATGGACGTGCATCGAGTATGGATTGCAGACCTGGATCGAATAGTGGCGTCTATTCCCCTACAGTCGGGCGCTGGTGGCGTCCATTAACCCCCTGTACGACGGGGCTAGCGGCAGTGATCATCTGCTTGGCCGGGTGTAGGGGGATCCATACCTGTAGGTACCTGCCACTGCCATAGCCACAGCCACAGCCTTGTGACCACTGACGATGTGCAACTTGTATTACGCCGTATTACTACATGTACGACGCCCAACGCCCTGGTATACCTGGTACCCTTTTTTTTTTAATAGAAAATCCAACATGCATGCATTGTATTATTGCATTCTATATAGTGCAATATTGTATTGATACATTGGTGTGTTGAATGCCCTTATGCTGACTTCATATTGATTGATATCCCCCGGACCATTCCATCCTGTTTGTCTCACAGCCACCAGGAGCCATGATATATGTCTGTCAGCCATGTTTCCTGTCTCTACCCCAGCCGTTTCTTGTCATTGCTCAAGATGTCTGTCAGGAGGATTCATTATAAAGGTATCAAGACAGATTATATCAATGCGCTCTTTTTCAAAAGACAGAGACAGTGAGTTGAGGTGATAAGACGGATTCCATCAACATCCTTGAGGGCACCGTTCAGCCTCTACGATTCTTGCCCCGGCATCTGCTCCGAGACATGCCATCCCAAGATCAAGACATGCCTCCTGTGCTTCTGACGTGCATGAATGGTTCACTTTCTTTTGATCCCATCTTTTTTTTCTGGTATCCTTTCTTGTTGTACTTTGTCTATTATATCAGTGTAGTCTATCAATATCTTTCATCGCCCTGTACTCCGTAGTACTCCCCCTTCTATAGTATATATGTGTAGTATTAATTGTATAATTACAACTTGGTGCTCTTTTCCGTTCCATCCTGCTTGAGTCTCACGACGCCCTATACTTTTGTTAGCATGTTTCCATAGAAGGGGGGTTATCATCATAAAAAAAAAAAAAAAGACAATCCCTAAGAGGAAGGGAGAAGCAAAAGAAAGAAAGTAGAAGAAGAAAAAAGAAGAAACTCACCTCCTGGTAACAACTGGCCAACAACGTCCCATCAGCAGCAAAGATCCTCTGGCTGACGACGCCCCTCTGCTGCCCAGCCCACGGCGTCTCCATCTCGCAGAACATCCACTGATCAGCCATGACGCGCCTCGGCTCATGGAAGTAGATGCTATGATCCAGACTGACAATCATGCCCACGGCCGGCCTACCCTCCCACGTGGTAGGATCGTCACCCATGCCCTCCTTCTGCATCTCCCTGCGCAGCGCACCACCCTCCGCACTCGTCAGGGTCTTGGACGCCTTGGGCGGCACGGCGATGAACCTCCACAGCCTGTGGGAGCGCGACACCGTCCCAATGAAGTAGCTGTCGGACATGTACGCCAGGGCGTTGAGGTGAGCCTGGTGCCCCCCCTCGGCGGAGATCTTTCCCTTGGCGCGCATCCACGTCCTGCTCACGCGCTCGTGCGGGCGGGCCGTGTCGTCGTCGCCGCGGACCACCTCGACGTTGGTGTTCTGCACGGGTCCGCTGCTCGACCCGTCGTCCTGGTCGTCCGCCGGGCGCGTGGCCGCCACGCCCTCCGGCATCGGCGCCGCGTGCCGCACGACCTGCCGCTTCGGGTCGTCGTCCGAGTCGTCGCGCGCGAAGCTGATGGTCGTCGTGAAGATGCAGCGTCCCTTCTGGCGCGCCTGCACCGTGCGCGTGGCGAAGGACCGTCCGTCGCGCACGCGCTCCACGTGGAACAGGATCGGTACCGAGGCTGACCCCGCCAGGAGGAAGTAGCAGTGGCACGAGTGAGGCAGGAACCCCTCCGGCACCGTCTTCTGCGCTGACGCAAGGCACTGCGCTATCACGGCGCCGCCGTAGATGCCTCGCGCCCCGTGGGGCAGCCACGGCTGGCGCGTGTTGGTGAATAGGTCGGGTCCTAGGACGGCCAGCTCCGTCACCTCGAGGGTGTTTTCGATGGGCGCCTTGGAGGCGTCCGGCGCCGGGGGGCGAAGAAGTGTAGTTCTCTCTTCAGACATGGTGGGGTGTTGTTGGGGAGGGGTGTGTGTATTGCTCGTCGTGGTGATGGCTCTCTTGTCGGTCGGTCTTGATATCTGACCTGGACTCTTCTTCTTCTTCTTTGATTCCACTCAGTCTGGTGTTCTTAAACTTTGAAAGAAGAAGAAGAGAAACCAAAATCGAGCCAGATAAAAAGATGAAAAACCGTAGTGGATGCCCAAAGGGAGAAATACCCCTGCTACAAAAATGAACCGAGGCTCGGGACAGGACCGAGGGACAAGACAATGCGTCGTGCGATAAACGGGGCCCATAATTGTTTTCTGTCCTGGTCCTGTCCTCTTTCTCTCTTTCTGTTACAGGTACGATCTAGTACCTTATTACAGGCTGTATAACACCGTACTCCCTACTCCGTACTCGTATTCCCCTAAATGACTCGTTTGATAAGATAATGCCACTTATTCCTATACGTCATGCAACATCCCTTTTTTTTTTTTTCACTTTTTACTCGACCCTCATACATTCACATGTCTGATCATATGTCTGATCGTGTCTGACCATACGTCCGGCCATGAGAATGTCTTGGCCAAGATTTCAAGTTTTTCAAATCTCAGGCTGTAACAAAGTCAAGTCAAGGATTGATTCTATCAAGGCATGAACAGCAAAGACAGCTAGAGTGGCAATTAAAACTAGCACAGCACAGGCAAAGCAAGTACCATTAATTACAGTGGCAATCAACACAGTCGTAAACGCAGCTAGAGTAACAATCAGGTATCAACACATAGCCAAACAGATATACACACAACCACAAACGGGAGTGGAACACAAAAACACCCAAAACGAAGTCATAATGGTCAGAGGAAAAAAAGTGAAAGTAATAAACAATTAATATAAAAGAAAGAGAAAGAAGAAGAAGAACACCTATCAAAACAAACACAAGAACACACACCCCCTACCAGACCTAAGGCGTAGGAGGCGGCGCATTCTCAGCACCCTCCTCATCAAACACCGGCTCCAGCCCATCCCAAGCATGACCATCCCCCTCAGGCCCAGCCTTATCCCTCTGCTCCCAATACTTCCCATTAAACTTCCAGTATTCCTGGCCTGAAATCTCGCACCTCGTCTTGGTGAACCAAGCAGGCTTGAACTCCTGACCCTTCATCTCCCTGTCGCGCCTGCGCGCCCTCTGCGCCTCCTCGAGCCTGTTCTTCTCCGTGGCCGCAAAGTCGTACTCGCCCTCCTCCATGGCGCGCTGGTCCGGTCGCAGACGCGAGTCCGTCGGCGCGATCCACGGCCGCAGCTTGTCGTCAATGTGGTTGAACGTGAGGACGAAGGGCGTCAGGTTGAAGGGGATGCCCGCCGGGCGCTCGTTGGCCTGCCACACCAGGTACACCTGGTTGGGGTCGGCGAGGCTGCCGCGGTGCTGCACCTGTGTCGCTGACGAGGAAGACGTGGACTCGTCGACGGGTGCCTCGTAGCCATTCGTCACGCGTGCGTAGATCTTCGAGTTCCATCGTCCGCCCATGCTGACCCGCACCGTGCCGCTCGCGTCCATGACCTTGCCTGACAGCTGGTACGCGCTGCTGGCCTTCCACCCGCGCGGCTTGAAGTCGATCATGGCAACCTCACCCGTATTCCAGTTCTTCACCTCCATAGGTCCGTAGTTGTCCACCGTAGGGTTACCCGTGATGATCCCAATCACAGACGACGTCACCTTCTTCCACGTGTACAGCTCCTCCTTGCCGCCCGACTTGGGTCGTAGCTTGAGGAACCATGTTCCCAGAGGGTTGATGTCAAACGACTTTCCGTAGAACTTGGACTTGACATTGGACTCGCCCCAGTACGTCCACTGCGGCGACTCCGCCCACGCCGCACCCACTGGCGGGTGGTGGCTCACCTGCTCGATGAAGAAGCGGTAGTTCTTGTCCGGACGCACGTACTCAAACGTCTCGCCCAGCAGCGGGTTGAAGGGCTTGGCGATACGGCCCACTGTTGACGCGTACTCACTCGCCGCAAAGGCGGCAACGTACACTAGTCGTTCGATTGAGTCGGATCGGTCCGCTGCCTGGTCCAGCAGATCCGCGTACTCCATGTCTTCTCCGCATCGGTATAGGAGGGATGTGGGTTCGTTGAAGGAGACGGGTAGAGTCATTTTTGTCATGTCTTTACCAATCATAGATTTAAGGATGCCCTGTATTATGTTAGCTTTTGTCTTCTGTCCTCTGTGTGTGCATGGTTGCACGTGTGCGTGCATAGGAGCAAGGCAGATGTTTTATCTCCTCCTTTTCCTGTGTGTATGATTGTGCGTAGGAGAGGTGTAGGAGTAGGAAAGAAGAGTAGGGGAAGGTGAAAGAGCATGTGTAGATGCAGAGCAGAAATAAGAAAAGGCAAGAGAGAGCGTGTAGGAATGTAGAGTGAAGAAGAAAATATAAAGAGAAAAACTCACCCAAAGCGACACTTTAGGTCGATTATCCGCATCCATCTTGAGCTTCGTCCTCACGCCGTTCTCATACCCTCTAAACGAGGAGCTGATATCCACACCACCCGAGATGACCACGTCGCCTGCACCTCCGGCACCGCCGTCCCCGACGTCCTGGCTAGGCGGCATCTGCGACACCTCGACCTCGCCATTGTCCACGGCGTCAAAGAACTCGTCGTTGTCGGCCTCGGAGTCGTCCTCTGATATGTCGGCCATCTGCTGGAGGGCCGTGGGCTTGCTGCGCGTGCTGACGAAGCTCTTTGCGTCGTTGCTCGCTGCGGCGCCCACTGCCGCCGCTGCCAGCCCGCTGCCACTGCCGCTGTGTTGGCTCCTCTTGTCCGAGGCGTCGCCCTGGTCGACCAGCTCGTCCAGCTTCCTCTCCGAAGGGGACGGCTCGCCACGCGTCTCCATCACCTCGCGGAGGGCCTTCTTGGCCAGCTTGCGCTTCTCCTCGGCTTCGCCGTACCGCGCCTCAAGCTCCTCCTGCTCCTTGGCCACCTGCGCCATGCTCTCCTCCCACATGCGCCGCATGCTCGTCTCGCGCTCCAGCCGGTACTGCCAGTATGCGTCACGGTCCTTGGAGATGCGGAGGAGGTCGCCGATCAGGCCCGTCAGGCTGCGCATTCCGCCATCGTACGTTCCCAGAGCCTGCGACACCTTGGCATCCGAGATGGGTGTAGCCGGCGTCTTGGTCGTCATGCCTATCAGAGCTGCGTGCACCTGGGCCATGGTCTCGAGCTGAATCTTGGCCGACTGCGCCGTGATGTTGAGCGCGTCGCGCGTGGCCGACGGCTCCTCGCGCACGCTTATGTCGTCGCCGTAGTCGTCGTCATCCTCGGGGTCGCCGGGGATGGCGGGACCGTCGCCGTTTCCGTGGTGTCCGTGGATGCGTGACGTGCCGGCATCCGTGCCCGCGTCGGCGTAGTAGTCATCCTCGACGCTACCAACAGTGCTCACTCCCGCATGTTCGGCCTTGGGCTGACCCGAAAGCTTGACGCTCGAAAGTGGCCTGCTGGGGAGCTGCGAGCTGCTGCGGCGCAGGTCCGTGGAGCTGCCGTTGTCGCTGTGCGTCTCCTGTACCGACAGCGACGCGCCAGTAGCGCTACCACCGCTGCCGCCGTGCTCGGCCTTGGCCTGCTTGAGCAGCTCGGCGTTGCGGGCGGCCTGACGGTCCTCCTCCTCGGCCTGGTCCTTTGTCCAGCGTATCGAGTTGTTGAGCGACCAGTACCACCGCTTGGCCTCGACCTCGTGGTTGGCCTTGAGCGTGTACTTGACCGACGACTTTCCGAGGATCTCGAACTTGGTCTTCTCGTCGGGCGTCATGTGCAGCTTAGCGATGCGCATGTTGATGGCGCCGCGGCACGCCGACCCGGCATCGTCCTGGTGCTTATAGTAGCTGAGCACGCCGTCCTCAAGCACGAACCATCGCAGCTGGTATCCCTTGCGGTAGTTGGTCCACTTCTTGAGGTAGCCCTTCATCTCGCGCGACTCACGGCCGGCGAGAGGGTCTCCTGTGGCGCTAGCAAAGGCGCCCTGGGAGGCAGCCTGGCCGAGCACGGCTTTTTCCTGGATGCCCCTCTGGGCGGCGACAGCGGCGGGGGACTTCTTGAGGATGGCCTTGACACCGTCGTCGTTGGTGACAGACTGGGGCAGCTTGCCCTTGCGGTCGCGCTGGAAGGGGTCGGCGCCGTGGAGCAGGAGGGTCTGGATGAGCTTGATGTTCCTCTTGCGGGCGGCCTCGTGCAGCAGGGTGCCGCCGGTGCTGACGGTGGTGGGGTCCGAGGCGAACTCGGGGCTGTTGATGTCGACGACCGTCTTGAAGCGCGGCTCCTCGAGGACGTGGGCGAGGGTGTCGTACTCGGCCTTTGCGATGATGTCCTGGACCTGCTTGACCTTGGACTCGGTGTAGAGGGAGCGGGCCAGCTGGAGCAGCTGGAAGATCTCTGGGTTGCGGGCCAGGTCGATGGGCAGCTTGGCGTGGGCGTTGACGATGGCGTCGTTGATGCCGCTCTGGTCGAGCAGCAGCTTGACGACGGGGGTGCGGCCCTGGGCGGCGGCGACGTGCAGGGGGGTGTTGCCGTCCTTGTCGCGGGCGTTGATGTCGAGCGTGTTCTGGCCGTCGGACAGGACGTACTCGACGACGGGGAATTCGGCGCACTGAATGGCCAGGTGCAGGATGGTGGTGTCCTCGAGCCCCGGACCGGTCATGGACGAGGTGCTCATCCGGGGGGCACCACTCTCGGCCGGCGCCGATTCGCGTATAGTTTTCGAGATGGAGGCCGTGTCGCCGCTGCGCAGGGCCTCGACGACGCGGAACTTCTTGACCGACTGCTCGAGGCTGGGGCCCTTGTCATGGCTCGGGGCGGGCTTGAGGGAGCCGCTGGCCGAGGCAGAGGCAGCAGGGGCAACCGAAGCAGCGGCACCCGAGGGCGTCCTGCTCAGGGCAGCGGACGAGGCCTGGGGCGGGGCCATGGTGCTCTGCGTCCTGCTGTGGTTGGACATGGGGGCAACGGGATGCCTGGAGCTGGTCTGTGACGTCGTGTCGTCGTTGCCGGAATCGTCTTCGCGCGTCGTGTCCTTTCGTCGAAGCAGGTTGAGGGCGGCGGTTGACATGGAACGCCTGTGTGAGCTATTTGGAGGAGCAAAGGTCAGCACAACGACGAACAAGTTATTTCACTCGTGCCTGCCTCCAGTCGGGTTGTGGCGTATGACGTTGACCGTTGCAAAGAAAGAGGGAACCAAAAGGGGAGGGGGGAGGGCCGAGGTGGGGGTGTGATGGAGAGAGGGGGGTTGAGTAACAGGATGGAAAAGGACAGCCAACACCTGCAAGCCACTGTCCATGACATGAACGAAATTGTCTAGAAGTGCGCTCACTCGTCCCCCTCTTCCTATGACGCTCTGAGAGGGAAGGGGGGGGATAACATGCGGGCGGCGCAAACGAGGCACAGCGACAAGCGAAAGAAGAAAAAAATAGAGAGAACAACATACCTTTCACCAGGTTCCGCCATGGTGGCTCTCGGCAAATCGTCAATGGTGTACGTGTGTGAGTGTCACAAAAGTAGTACTGGTAAAGACTTGTCGGTATATGATGGATTGCGGTATTACCAGCTAAAGCCTTGTCGGGGGCCAGCAGGGGGAGGTAATGGAAAGGTGTAGATGCTAAGAGGTATATCGGTTTGGGTGGTGAAGAGGGGAAGGAGCGGAAAATTGAGAAAGGAATGGATGGGGAAAAGCAATATATTACGGAGGTACAATCGATTTTTTGGTACGTCGTACTGGTAGGGAAGAGGAAGAAGATTGAACAAGGGGATCCCCGATGGGGTGAAGAAGGGGGTCGATCGTGGATGGCTGACGAATGAATCGAGAGGGAAAAATACGTTATTCGGTACAAGGTAGAGAGAGGCCCTGGTTCATGGTAGTACCCGTGGTAGGGTGTTTGAGAACTACAAAGAGCGATTGCGAGAGAATCTACAGAGTGTTAAGTCAGTACTCCGTAATAATGCTACTCGTAATAATACCGAGATTACATCTACCACCAAGGGTACGACAAAAACGCAACGGGTAATATCTACCATGTACGAGCCCAGGCTATCTGACCCTCTATGAAATGCCCAGGAATGCAATGTGGGGATCCCGTTGTTCAGCGCAACCGAGATATGAGCTCGCTCTGTACGGAGTAGTGGTAGTAAATAATGGTAAGCCACTTACCTATACACTCACCCTACCAAAAAGGCCAGCGAGGCAAGATGATGCCAATAGATTCATTCCCATCCTAAAATCAAGAAGCTTGAACTGGTCTGGCTTAGCCGATACGAAGACAGTGGCCATTCTACCAATACTACCTACCACCTGCAGCCCATTGCAGTCCTTGTACTAAGCCAGAGGCCGAAAAGGTGGGGTGGCAATAGGCGACATTTCAGGGAACTGACCAGTAGATGGGAGAGGGTTTGGCCGCTAGTTTCTAAAATGACATAATTGCCATAATTGCCTCCCGCCATGCTCCGTACATATGGACTCTAATAGTGGTACGGAGTACATGTAATCAATCCATTGGAAGAGCCTTCTTTACAGAGCTCAGGCAGTCTCAGTTGGTGCGGTGCACTGCAGTAAAATATTGATGCTTCCCAACAATGACAATGACGTCGATGTCCCCGAAGCTTCCAACCCTTCCAACCCTTCCAACCCTTCCATACCCAAGAGTGTGCCAGCATCGAGCTAGTAGCACTGCCACAACTTTATAACGCAACAATGCCGGCCATGACGCTTGAACGGATACTCCATACTACTGCTACCATCTACTATGTACTCTGATAATTTCGGTCCGAGGTCTCTTCAGAGAGGCATTTACTCGCTCATTCATCTTCCCTTAGTCATTCTATTCAATATACTCCGTACTTACAATGCAATGCGCTTATATGCCAACATCATACGAAATACACAGACACTCGTACGTTGAAACTGCAGGCACTACAAGAATCACTACCTCTAGTAGTACTGAAAATACATGCAACAGGCGATTCTACGACTACTAAATCCACGAATGACCCAACGTCCATACCAGCTGAAATGCACGTGGCCCCTCACCAAACACCATTTGGTTGGTTGCCATGTCCATATCCACAATCACATGCACAAAGTATCCGGAGAGCGGTGAAATATCATGAGAGAGTAATCAATGGAGCGAATATCAGATAGTGTGAAAGTATTCAATAAAGCCATTAATTCCTAACTACCTACTTACTATCCCATATTAAACGAGTGTGTTTGTCTGTCCGTAGAACAAAGACAAAAAAAAGAAAGCAACAATACTAAACTAATCCAAGAAGAAGAGAAAAAAAAAACATATCCCATATCCAAAACATTTCATCTTCAATTCCAAACACTACAGCAGCACCTGCAGAACAACAGCCGCCATCAGGACAGCCACGCTCGCAGTGACACCAGATGCGCCAGCCTCGACGGGAACAGTAGAGGTCGACTCAGCGCCGTTGGCAGAGCTGGTCCATGCACCTGTGCCGAGGGGGGCGGTGCCCAGAGGGACACCAGTCGCCTTGCCCTGGGGGGTGAAGTACGTGGCCAGGCTGAGAGTCTCGACAGAGTTGGCTCCGCTGACGGTGACGGTGGTGTAGACAATCTCGCCGCTCTGCGTCTTGGAACCAGAGTTGGAGTTGGAGTTGTCAGAGTTGGAGTCGCTGCCGGTGCTTCCAGAGTTGCTTCCAGAGTTGGAGTTGGACGAGCTGCCAGAGTTGTTGCTGCCAGAGTTGTTGCTGCCAGAGTTGTTGCTACCGGAGTTTCCAGAGTTGGACGAGCTGTCAGAGTTTCCAGAGTTGGAGTTGCTTCCAGAGGTGGAAGAGCTACCAGAGTTGCCAGAGTTGGAGTTGCTGCCAGAGTCGGTGCTGGAAGAGCTGACAGAGTTGCCAGAGTTGGAGTTGTTACCACCGTTGGACGAGCTGCCAGAGTTGCTGCCAGAGTTGCTGCCAGAGTTGGAGCTGGAGTTGCTTCCCGAGTTGGAAGAGCTACCAGAGTTGCCAGAGTTAGAGCTCTCAGAGCTGCCAGACTTGTTCTTGTTGTTAGTCTTTCCAGACTTGTCCGAAGCTCCACCGGTAGACTCATCGTTCGACTCATCCGAACCCGAGCCCGAGCCCGAGCCCGAGCCGGAACCAGACTTGGAGCCCGAACCACCAGCAGTCGCAGCACCAGTGTTGACAGCACCAGCACCAGTCCTGGTAGTCGTGGTAGTCGTGGCGACACCCTCACCACCTCTGGCGCCAGTCTGGGTGACGGGGCAGACGGTCGTGGCAGTGGGAATCACCTCGGTTACAGTGTACGTGTACTGACCAGCCTTGCAGCCGGCGTAGTGGGGGCAGGAGGTGATGGTGCGGGTGACGGTCATGTACTCGGTCCTGGTGGTCAGGCTGACGGGGGCAGCGGTGATGGTCGAGTCGGTCGTCTTGGTGACGATGGCAGGGTCGGAGCCAGAGCCAGAGCCAGAGCCAGAGCCAGAGTTAGAACCCGAGCCAGAGCCAGAGTCGGAACCCGAGCCAGAGCCAGAGTCGGAACCCGAGCCAGAGCCAGAGTCGGATCCAGATCCAGAGTCAGATCCGGAGTCAGAGCCGGAACCAGAGCCAGGGGCAGCACCAGAGTCAGAACCGGAGTCAGAGCCGGAACCAGAGCCAGGGGCAGCACCAGAGTCAGAACCGGAGTCAGAACCGGAGTCAGAACCGGAGCCAGAGCCAGGGGCAGCACCAGAGTCAGAACCATCGCCAGAGCCAGGAGTGGTGGTAGTAGCGAGGTCAGTGGTGCTAGTAGTAGTAGTTCCAGGAAGAGTAACAGTAGGAGTGAAAGACCTCGAGGTCATGGTGTTGTTGGACCAAGTCCTGGTGAGGCTCTGGCTGGTGGACCTCCTGGAAGAAGTGGACGTCTTGCTGGTGGAGGGGCTGCTGGTGGAGGGGCTGCTGGTGGTGGTAGTGGTCGTGGCAGGGGTGGACGACGGGTGGACGGTGGTCGTGGTCGTGGTCGTGCGGGTGGCGGTGGTAGTGGTGGTAGGCTCCGGTGTAGTGGGCGTTGTGGTGGGGGTGCTGCCAGGAGTCGTGGTGGGAGTGCTCACAGACGTAGTGGTGGGGGTGCTGGTCGGGGTGTTGATGGGAGTCGTCGTAGGGGTGCTGATGGGAGTGACCGTGGTGGTGGGAACGTCGTCGCAACCGTACTCAAGAGCGTCGAGGACAGCCTGGTTGTAGGACTTGCCGTCCTCGATGTTGTCCACACCGCGGCTGAGGTCCCACAGGGAGACACCACCAAAGTGAGCCCTGTCCTTGTACTCGCAGACCAGGTCCTTCATGGCCTCGGGGGTGATGTAGCCAGAGCCGGCAGAGGCGGAGCTGGCGGGAAGACCGATGTAGAGCTTGGCGTCAGAGCTGGCACCACGCTTGACCTTGTTCTTGTAAACTGTGGTGGTGTCGCTCTCGGCAATGACGTCCTCCCAGTCGTCGTAGTTGAATGCTTCACCGGACAGCCCGCTGTCGATGGCGTCGCAGTAAGGGTTGTTGTAGAACTGGATGAAGAGAGCGTCGAAGGCGACCTGCTGGATCATGTCCTTCATGTAGAAGTAGGTGTCGCTCGTGGGGCACTGAGGAGCACCGGTGATGAGAATAGAAGAGTCCAGGGTGCGGAGCTTGTTGATCATGGCAATGTACGGGCCGTTGTCTGTTATGGTGTCAGTTGGATTGTGTCTCTTTGTTCATTCATTCATGGTTGATGGCGATGATGACCAAATGAGATGAGGGATGGGGGAGAGAGTGTCCTTACCGAGGCTGGCCTCAATGTCAAAGTCGAATCCGTCAACGGAAGTGTGCTCAGTCTCGCTGATATCAAAGGGACGAGGACCGGTCCAAGTGTCATCGTAAGGACCAAAGGCGCTGTAGAGGAAGTCGGCGAAAGACTCGCCATTGTCGTCGGTCGTGACCTCGTAGTTGCTGGTGGAGGTGTACTCTCCACCGATGCTGAGCAGGATCTTGACGCCCTTCTCCTTACAGTAGGGGATATCCTGCTTCATCCAGTAGCAGTTGCTGAGGAGAGACGATTCAACTCCCTCGTCGTTTTCGTAGTTGCCAGCCCAGCAGTGACCAGCAAAGTTGGTGCCGGGGTAGCCCGAGGGATCATTCTCGGGAGACTTGTTGACGAAGGAGAGGGTGATGTACTCGACACCAGTGTCACAGTATGTGCTGAGACGGTCTGATCCATCTTGTCCCTGTATATCATCGAACACGTCTTGTTAGAAAGTGAGGCCGATGATGTGTTGATCGCGGGAAGGATTCGATATCAAACGTACCCAGTAACCGTTGAGACCACCGTATGTGCTCACAGAGCGGGCGGTAGCCATAGAGAGCGACATGTTTTCTTGCAAAAGAGTGTGTTGTGTATGTTTTTTTTGTCGGGTTTTCCTTTTCCTTTTCTTTCTTCTTACTTACCTTACCTTTTTCCTGTCTTCTTCTGCTCCTCCTGTGAGATGATTAGAGTTCTTTGGGAAACGAATGGAAGGGGCCGAAGCCTGAATAAAAGCGAGTGCAAGTGGCTGGTAAAAAGCCCAAGAATGAATGAACGCAGGACAAAAACGTCTGCTAGTCGCGTCTCGAATGGAGCTACGAAGAAAGGAAAGAATGAAGATGCAAACGAAGAAGAAGAAGAAGAGATAAAAAGGGGGGCGAGGGTGTGGCATTTTGCCTCTTCCGGGGCCATGACACGGAGCATCTGGTCTACCAACGGCCCAATAGACGGGACAGGCACAACAACAAGACCATCAACGGTCACTATCCTCTATTCGGGCATCCAAGGTATGGTGAAGTGAGCCATGAGGTATCAGGGCCCGGTCCGGCCACTTCCCGTTTGAGACGGGGCAGGCCATGGCACTCTCCAGGAAAGCATCAATGGGTCAGAGCGACGCCACCAAAGGGTATGCCCCGTCCTTGAACGGCAATCTCCTTTTTTTCTCACTCCCACCTCCTCTCTCCCAGGCACCAGAGGCCCATAAGGGGGGGATAGTGTCTATTGCAAGCCTGGAAGCGTGTCAGAGTAGGTAGTCTGGTGTGGGAGGAACGTGTGTAAGCGAGGCGGGAAGTCTAGACGCGGGGCTAGCAAACCACGCCAATTCGTCTGAGAACCAAGGCCAAGATATTATTGCATGCCGTTGGCGCCGACTCTACCAACATGTTCGGAGGTCAGGAGGGGCAACAAGCGGGGCCTTTCAAGGGCCTTGGTAGAGAGCGTGGTAGGTGGTAGAAACGATGACCGTTTTCTTCAGTCTCAAGTGCCATCATTTCCATTCCTTTTGAACATGTGGCAGACTGAGGGGTAAAATAGCCTGAAAGGGAGTGAGCCATGGTGTTGAAAGATGAGATTTTTCACTTGGTCAAGTAGGCGGCGTCGCCTTACAGAGGACAGCAGCTTCATTCACGATCACGATTGTGTGTATGTGCGGGTGTGTGCCCTCATCGGTGTGGTGGTCAAGGCACTAGGCAGAGTGAAGGGTTAGAGAGGACGAATATTGGCAAGAGTAAAGAGTGTGACGATGGGAGCAATGGATTGTGGATGCGCGTGTGTCGGTGGATATTGGCAGGGGTAGATTGAACGTTAGCAGGGAATAGAGCGGAAACTGACCAATGGGACCACCCAACCCCTGCAGCTATCGAGCGGCCGATGGAGATCTAGCCCCCAGCTGGCCTGCCCTGCCTCTCTGTGCCTGACTGCCTCCTCTCCTGTTAGATGGTTCCTGGCTAACCAAAGTCCGACTAACCTCGAAGTCATCAATGCCAACGTTACAGGCCAGTGAAGGGTGATGATGAATAGTGCACCGAAGCAACAGGGTACGAGGGAAATACGTGGTATCAGCATACGACCATGATAGTGCATTGTGAATTGCCAAGTTGCCCGGAAGGTGCTACCTGGCTCTTGCCGTTTTTCAGGGCTGAGCACCTGAATGGTAAGCACAAGAGCGGATCTCGGCTGTTTCCTATTTTGGCGATTGCTACAATATTGAAGTACACGGATAGCAATTACACTGTCTGGTTCGTTCCTTTTTTTTTTCCTCTGTTTTCTTTTCTTCTTCTCTCATTTCCCTCTCTTTTCATTTTTTGTGCGGTGACAATATGTACGTTGTAGTAGTAGCAATATTGTACAAGTATACTGCTAGTAGCAGACAAACCGCACCATCGTCCAATTCGGCATCTAGACCATACTACTCTCTACAGGTGGCAGTAACTGTAGCGGTAGTGCCATCATTTGTAAGACATTGTCACCAGAAGAACCGCCCAGGCCCTAACGGTCCTCGCTGCTGCGTTCCGACGCATGACGACGCAACTTTCCTTCTTCTTTCCACAGAGATCATCGTCAGCCTTGTCATGGTATGGCATTACTCGTTAATATGTGGCTGGTTATAATATCAATACGTCGTATTATCACAAATTACTTCTAATAAGCTTAACACCGTTTACGAGTATTTCTCGGGGTTAACCTGTAGGTGTACCGCTGTATCCGTGCTCTGTACAGCCATATGAAAAAAAAAAATCCTCCGAGTCGTACTCACTCGGTACCTTCCGAAACACACGTGGAAGCCTCCCCACCAAAACACTGTCTCATTCCTCCTCTTCCCTGTTGCCATCCTGTTTCTTCACATACCACACGAATGTCCTCTTTTGATCCTGTTGGACGTTTCTTTATCTGATAAATCTAGGCCTCTTCTTTGAGAGCGCATTTGGTTGCTAGAGAGAAAGTTTTTGTTTTGTTTTTCTCCCTCATGCTTGCGTCCCTAGAGACGGGACAGCTGTACCTGCAGCACGTCTCTGTTGGTCTGAAATTATGCAGCATTACCAACATCAATAGCGCCGGCTTGGCTTTCCCTCGCTCGGCCGCCGTGCCAATAACCGTCGACTATGCCAAGATGTATACAAATGCCCCCAAGAGAGCTTATGTCCGAGTTGCGGGTGCTCATACAAAAGCTACTGCGGTTGGTGCAGTACAGAGGGGCCAAACTTGAGAGGAGAGTGGGCTGATGCCACGGGGAGACGGGCCGTCCGTGTGACAGAACCTGAAAGATGGCCCCAGGAACCAAAATGACCTCGGCGTTTACCATTCACGGCAATGACTATATGCGGTAGGGAGATTACCGCAATGACATGCATAGATCACGGGTAGAGGTAGAGCACATGCATCTACTGCAGAGGTGATACGCCACAGAAGGCTTTTACGGAAACTCGGTTTGTATTACGGAGTACAGCTGCTGCTAAATCACTTCAATCTTCTCAAGCCGTGCACGTATCCTCATGTCCTTCCGTTATAAAATTTCAGTTTCATATTTCCAAATGACGCCGACCCAGCCAATTTCCCTATTACAAAGTACATACATGCATGTGTCTTTACAGCAAGTGTGCTCATCTAAGCCGTGTCCAGCACAATGACCTCGGCCTCAGCCTCCCCGATGCTCTGAATAGCCAACTTATCGCCAGCATTAACCTTCTCCACAAACGCGCCATCTCCCTCCTTCAGCTCAGCCTCCTCCCTGCCGTCGATCCTGATCTTCGCCTTGCCACCCTTCGTCATGGCGAGATGCACATAGACCTTCCTCTTGGAGGACAAGCCAGCCTTCGCACCGACAAGCCACTCGAACTGGCCCTTGGGGGCGATGAGACCGGCGCCCATGACAAAGTCAGCATGGATAGGGATGGTGTCTGACAGGGTGGGCTGGCCCTCGACCTCCTGCTGAGCGGTGGCATCCTCGCCGGCCTTGAGGGGGCTGAGGATGGGCACAAAGGCCTTGCGCTTCTCCTCGTCGTCGAAGTGACGGGTGTGGTAGCGGGGCTTGAGCCCGTTCTTCCAGGGCATGGCCCAGATCTGGAGGAAGTGCACCGTGTCGGAGCGGTGCTCGTTGAACTCGGAGTGGGCGATGCCCGTCCCGCCCGTGGTGAACTGCACGTCCCCCCTGCCCATGCGGTAGAACTTGTCCGTCTGCGACTGGCCCTCGTTGCCCTTGGCCAGCATGGAGTCGCGGTGCGTCAGCTCCCCGGACAGGATGTAGCTGAAGATCTCAAAGTTGCGGTGCGGGTGCGTGGGGAAGCCGCTCTGCGCCTTCACGCGGTCCTCGTTCAGCACGCGCAGCGAGCCAAAGTGCATGAAGTCAGGGTTGTACCATGATGCGAAGGAGAAGCTGTGGTACGTGTTTAGCCAGCCGTGGTCGGCGTGCCCGCGGTCGCCGGACCGGTGGGGCTTGATGCTTGCTGTGCGGAGTGTGCTGCCCATTGCTTTGACTGCTTTACTCATAGGGTCTTGTTGTTCCTTGATGCTGTTGTTGTTGTTGAGAGTCGATGTGCTCGTGTGACTGTCTGTTGTGGATGATGATGTGATGGTGACGGATGATGACTTGGTGGTGAAAAAGTGTGTAATTGCTGAGATGAATATGACCAGAAGAGCAGTTGCCAGAAGGAGGCGGTTCATATATACTGGTATCCCAAACATGAAGAAGCAGAGAGAAATGTTTTCAAGATTTTACGATTGGAGCATCATTGAATGATGAGAAAATGTTTTGCTGACCCATTGTTGAATAAGTATTATATACTGGCTACTGCGGAGTCCCTTTATTGGGGATGGAGGGGACCAGGAGAGCTAAAACTGCCGATTCCTCAGCTTCACATAATGCTGACGATATCCCCCCAGATGCCGGAAATACGGAAGATGAGCCAATCGTTGATCAGCTAAAAATAAGGGGCCCTGGACGCCAAACCTGTTTTGGATATCCACATGTGGCTGGTGTGGCTTCATGTGGCTCATTCTCTCGCTCTTTGAGCCGTCTTGGGTACTCACTAAGCGTATTAGCAGGTGTTTTCTTGTTATTCGTAATACACTACTAATAGTGAGTACTCCTAATGGTACTATAGTTGGATTTTGGTCGATTTATAATTCCGTCATTACGAATAGTAGGGCCAAACTGTCGGTTCTACGGAGTATTCTGTCCACGCTGTGTGTGTTACACTTGATTACTGGGTGGCACATGTAAGTGCATGTACGAGTGAGTACATTGATGGTCCAATTGGTGCAAGAGATGCCCAGGAATATTTCCGTGTACGGCAATTGCGTACTCGTATATTGAACCCATGTACGTTTACCAGCTTACTGACTATTACGAATACAGGTACCCGGTAGAAACATTCTCAGCTCCCTTCTCTCAAGCTCGACCGTGGACAACCCGCTCCAAACAATCAATCAATGGTTCAGGTCCAGATGGGCACCCTCCCTGACTCTGTTCCAGTACCCCTCAGCACTTCGTTTCCGCAGATCCCGCCCCCATTTGATGACAGGGAAGATCGTCAAGTTATGGGCCAAACCTGCAAATGCTCCAACAATAAAAGCATTTTGGTAGCCCAGGTTGACCACCCAGGGTGTAACACTGTTCCCGACAGAAAATTAGCACATGATATTCCTCCAGTGGTTGCACGCACGCACATTCACATTGCCGTCTGGCACGTGAAAATGTTGAACATACCCATAACCAATGCCAAACGACATAGTGTTCCGAATGACAATGTGTTAGATAACGAGTCTGACCTAGGTAGGGGTGGGTGAGATAAGTGATAAGGTCTGCTAGGAGGTAGAGAGGTAGCAACGAGATAGTAGTAAAGGTGCTAATAGTACGGGATATATATTAATCGTTAGCCTCTTCCTCGCTAAGAAGCGAGGAAGATGCCTATTTATA
Source organism: Geosmithia flava (assembly GCA_900188565.1). Taxonomy (NCBI): domain Eukaryota; kingdom Fungi; phylum Ascomycota; class Sordariomycetes; order Hypocreales; family Bionectriaceae; genus Geosmithia; species Geosmithia flava. The sequence goes on along the minus strand of FYEV01001555.1, from coordinate 2,530 downwards.
TAACTACCCGGTTCTATACCCTACTTCTAGTAGTTTCTACTAATAGAGCCTAATAGACTACCTCCCCTTTAACTAGGGCCGTCCCGGCCTATAATAATAACGAGGTCGTTATAAGGCTACGACGTATTAATAGTAGTCGTATAATATAAAATAAGCTAATAAGGATAGGAATAGAAAAATAAAAAGCCTATACGACTATAGTCTATACGTTAGGAGTAACTTAGAGGGTAACTTATAGAAACTCGCGATAAGGTTATATAGTAATAGCGTAAAAGGCGCGATATTATAGTATATAACTAAAGAGGCGGTACTTAATAAGGTAAGAGCGAGAGTAGGTCTAGGGGATAAAGAGTAACTAAAAATAATAAGAAAAGTAGGCTATTAATATTCTAAATAACCTCCTTAATAGTAACGCGTTATATAAATAGAGCGAGTTACTATTATTCTCGCGGCTTAATAGCTATAACGTTACCTTTAGCTATTTTCTTTATCCTTTCTTAGGTTATAAGTGTAATAGGCTAACCTCATTAAACGTTATTAGTAGCCTTAATAGAGTCTATTATTCGATAGAGAAGAAAGGAGGAAAAGGGAAGGAAAAAGGAAGTAAAGTAGAGCCTCCTAGCTATATATAAAGTAGGTTACTATAGAGTCGTAGCGGCTACGCGGAGACTTTACTAACCTCGTAGTATAGCTATATAATTACTATTAGTAGAACTATAATATTACCCCCCCTTAAGGGTTATCCTCGCGGCGGTATTATAGCGGTATTAACGGTACTTAATTAAGGCCTCTATTCTTACTATATTATCGATAGGCTCTTAAGTAGTATTATAATACCTAGTCTATTTTACTTTATATATTATAACTTCCTAGCGACCTTACTTTACCTTCTTATTATTAACGATATATTTAACTAGCTATTCCTCCTTATTACCTTCTACTAGTATACTATTAGGTTAAGGGTTATCTATAATCTATCTTAGTAAAGGCGCTTTAATCGCTAGTTATAGTTAATCGATGTAAAATCGCGGGTACCTCGCGCTAGGTATATCGAGAGTAATTACCTTTAGGCTTACTACTTTAATAATAGTAAACTTCTTATAAAGTATATCTAGTTTCTTACTAGGGCATTATATATTATAATTACGAACGTCTAGCTATACCTTATCGCCGACCTTATAACGAAGAGTAAGACGGCGTCGCTAGTTACTCGTATCTTCTACGTAGCGTTAAGAGCCTACGATATTAGCTTTTATAAAAGCGATCGTTTCTTTATATCTAGTAACGAACCGCTTTACTACCTCTTTAGGTAAACTATATAGTAGCTCCGCCGCGACGTTACTAGTATCGACTAAAGGTAGATAGTAGCTATAGGTATAGAAGAAAGGGCTTATTCTAATCGCTATATATTTATAGCTATTAAGCGCTAGTATCGTAATAAGAAGTCTCTCTAACTAGTTATCCTATATAAAGGTAATATAGTAGTAAAGATATAACTATATCTCCTAATTAATTCTCTCTATAGCGCCGTCTATCTATAGGTAGTAACCGCTACTAAGCCGCTACTACGTACCTACGAGCTTATAGAGATATCTCTAAAAGCGGCTAGTTTAGTTACTACCTTAATCTAATATAATTAAGTAAAGGAACCTATAGTAATATATATAGTAGCTAAAGAATCGCTACGTATACGCCTTAACCTTTATATTAAGTATCGGCTTTAAGATAATTAACTTAGTTAGTCGGTTAGTTATAACCTATAGGTAATAGTATCGGTCTTTCCTTAATAAAGGGAGGTCTATAATAAAGTCTATCGCGAGGTTACTACTAAAGCGCTCTAAGATTAGAAGTAGGCGGAGGAGTCTTTATTTAGCTTCTCGCTAGACCTAATTCTTACTATACTAGTTATATACCTTAACGAACCTACGAACTAGCTATAATATCCCTAGCTAGTAAAAGTATCTCGCTAATATATTATATATATTATTACGGCTAGGGTATCTTATTATTATATAGTTATAAATACTTTATATTAACCTTATTTATAGCGAATCTACTTCTTTATTACTACTTTTACTTTAACTACTAAGAACCTATATCTAGTCTTTAAATAGTAGTTAGTTCTTACTATTAATAGAGTAGTCTACTACCTAGGCCTTAAGCTTTAACGTTAAGGGGAAGTAGCGTTCTCGTAGCGCGATAGTAGCGAGAGCTTATTAGTAGTAGTTATTATATAGTATAACTAAGTCCTAAAGACGCTAAAGGTCTACGTCTTAAGGAAAGACCTATAATCTAATAGCGATATCGCGTTACTATCGATATATACCTATAGCCCTTACTCTTAGCCCTTTAAATATTTTATATTCTTAGTATATAATCTAACTATCTATAGCGTCTTTTAGTATATCTTACTCGTAACGACTTAGCGCGTCTAGAGTAATAGCCTCGCTATTAAGTTAGTATTTAAGCTAATAGTTAAAGTCGGTAAGTTCTTTAGACTAGCGGGCTTACCTCTCGTTTAGCTACCTTT
>FYEV01001540.1:66081-99943 GCA_900188565.1 Geosmithia flava | reverse complement strand
ATTACAGGGGAGTTGTTTCCATATTTGACAAGTCCCACGGTGTACCCGATCCCATATTTACAATCTTTTTGTATTGCAAAAGAAAAAAAGAAAAAAAGGAAGGGGTAGGTGACCCTGGCCCCAACAAACCAGACCCTGAGTATTGTATTATGGTACAAGTTGCTAGCAGCACGGCATAATACGACGCACAACTAGTGGTATGATTTCGCATAGTAGTCATAAACCATGGCTTAAGGTAGGGTCATGGATTCAAGATGCATGTCTTCCATTCACTGAAGAGTCAAGAGCGGGATGGGCCGCGAAAAGGAAAAGAAAGACAGCCTCAGGATCAGGAACCCCGGGCCATACACGTAGGGTAAGGCTACCAGCACTACTCCGTAAAGCCTAGCACCTAGAGTCTAGTACTAGTCGCACGTCGGAGTTTTACTGTTGGATTGCATCAATTTCCATGTAATGTGTCGTATTCCTACTAGTAGTATGTTACCAGTTATTACGGCGCTGTTGCATCTATACGAATGCTACTTGGCCGTACTCCGTACTTTGTGAGTGCCTAATAATTACCGAGAACAGCATAGGTGATATAATTAATAACCATGGAGGAGCGCGCGGGCCACGGATATTACCCAGTCTAGGGTTTGCACAGAGCGTTTTAATTAGCATGAACAAAGGATACACAAAGGGCAGAGGGAGGAGTGCGAGTGTGTCTGTAGTACTATTACACAAAGGTCGTATTATCATGACTACTATTACGAACAAACACGAGTGCTGATATATAGCCTACGGCGTATGAAGCGTCCATATTATTGCTACCACAAAAGGTGGCTGGTGAAAATGGATGGGTACTACTACAGGTAGTACTGAGTAGTAGGGAGGGAGCGCGTTGTGTATAAGGCTCCCGACGCGACTGGTGAGTGGCCGGAGTAGAGCGGTCAAGGGAAAGATACATGACGACGTACGGAGTAATTTGTGCAGGTAGGTACTCGTACTCGTACTTTGTTCAGGGGCACCTGCCACCTTTGCACCACCGGGGTACGGGGCACAGGAGAGAGGAGAAGCTATTCGTACGTCGTAGAATTGAAGGGGGTCAAACTTCAGGCACTCCCTCCCACTACGAGCAGTACCAAGGCCACACTACCTCAGCATGGAGTGCTCGTAGTATGGAATATGGATTATTGTACGAGTACGGGCAGGTATTACTGGGTATTGGTACTGCCTATTACGGAGTACAGGTAGCGGTAAAATTCCAGGACCCATCTACGGCTGGGGACTGCGTCGGCGTTGCTTCTCTCCTTGGGACTCAGGGGCATGCCAGGGGTTCTGGCTCGGAACGTGGGTGACATAATAACGCGCTCACCTTTCTTTGCGTCAATCGCCCAAGACATGTCCCAAGTAATATCGTCACCCCCAGCCTTGCCCGTTACTTGCGCGCTGCCCACTAGGAAACGTGGCGTGGATCCTCACCCTCAAACCCCCTTGTCGACGGCCAACTATCCTGTTGGCAAAGCTCCAAAACTTCTTGTTTCCATCTACTATCCCTTCTTTATTCTGGGAAACCAAAGTGACCACCAGCCTCCCCAGTGGCACCTGTCTGCGACATCTTTGTGGTTTTTTCTTTTTTTCCCACACATCCCCCGTGTGCGCTTCCCTTCGTCCCCTCCCAACTGCTCTGTACCTTTCTTGGGGTCGTTTTGCCTTTGTTCCCTACTATCTCTCTTCCTGTACCATTTGACGTCGTTACGAAAGTATTTGCTCGCTGCTCACGAATGTCTTCCGCCGACAAGCTCCCATCTCTCCTTTAGTTGAGCGTCTTTATCATCCTCTCGGTGGTCTATTTCTCGAAGACCAATTCTCCCTATTACCCCTCCGTCCTTCTCCCACAACCCGCAACCCACAATCGTGAGGGTTGGGTACCGCCCCGATGGCATCGACGTATGATGTCGGCACAAAGGCCTGGCAGCCTGATGCTGCTGAGGGCTGGGTAGCCTCGGAGCTGATCCGCAAGACGGTGGATGGCGGCAAGGCTAGCCTCGTCTTCCAGCTCGAAAATGGCGAGGTATGTTTCCCTCACCGGCTTTTTGATAAGCCAACGGCTCAGAGTCTAACGCCTTTTTGTCCGAACAGGAGAAAACTATCACGGTGCCCGAGGATGCGCTCGTCACCGGCAAAAGCGACGCCCTTCCTCCGCTGATGAACCCCAGCATGCTCGAAGCCAGCGATGACCTTACCAACCTTTCCCACCTGAACGAACCTGCCGGTATGCCACACCAACCCACCCACGCATGATGAACCGAGGGAAGAAGCCCACTTTCGAGGATACGGAATATCTAACGGATGATTATTCTTCTAGTTCTGCAAGCTATCCGCCTGCGATACCTGCAAAAGGAGATTTACACATACAGTGGTATCGTCCTGATTGCCACGAATCCCTTTGCACGAGTCGAATCGCTATATGTCCCGGGCATGGTCCAAGTCTACGCCGGAAAGCAGAGGGCCACCCAGGCACCTCATCTGTTCGCTATTGCAGAGGAAGCCTTCATGTAGGTGCAAACCGAATCGCGGAAATATAGCTGCTGTGTCAGACGCTGACAGAAGGACAAATAACAGGGACATGCTCCGTGACAAGAAGAACCAGACTATTGTTGTGTCTGGTGAGTCTGGTGCTGGAAAGACCGTCAGTGCCAAGTACATTATGCGCTACTTTGCGACTCGAGAGCCCCCGGACAGCAGCTCCAGCGGACGGACGAAACGAGGTACCGAGACCATGAGTGAGACTGAAGAGCAGATCCTGGCTACCAACCCCATCATGGAAGCCTTCGGCAACGCCAAGACCACGAGAAACGACAACTCGTCACGATTCGGAAAGTACATTGAGATCATGTTTGACGACAAGACCAACATCATCGGTGCCAAGATCCGCACCTACCTGCTCGAGCGTTCTCGTCTCGTCTTCCAGCCCCTTAAGGAGCGCAACTACCACATCTTCTACCAGCTCGTTGCAGGTGCTTCGGACGCCGAGCGCGAGGAGCTCAGCATCCTCCCCATCGAGCAGTTCGACTACCTCAACCAGGGTCAGTCGCCAACCATCGAGGGTGTCGATGACAAGGGCGAGTTCGAGGCTACCAAGAAGTCCCTGACCACGGTCGGTGTCACCGAGGATCAGCAGAGCGATATTTTCAGGATCCTGGCCGGTCTCCTGCACCTTGGAAACGTCAAAATTACGGCCTCGCGCAACGACAGTGTTCTCGCCCCTACGGAGCCGTCCCTCGAGAAGGCTTGCAGCATCCTCGGCGTTGACGCTACCGAGTTCGCCAAGTGGATTGTGAAGAAGCAGCTCGTCACTCGTGGCGAGAAGATCACTTCCAACCTTACACAGACCCAGGCTCTTGTCGTGCGAGACTCGGTTGCCAAGTTCATCTACTCGAGTCTCTTCGACTGGCTTGTTGATGTCATCAACCACAGTCTTGCCACCGACGATATTCTGAACCGCGTGTCTTCCTTCATTGGTGTTCTCGATATTTACGGCTTTGAGCATTTTGCCAAGAACTCGTTCGAACAGTTCTGTATCAACTACGCCAACGAGAAGCTGCAGCAGGAGTTCAACCAGCACGTCTTCAAGCTCGAACAGGAGGAGTACCTCAAGGAGCAGATTGACTGGACCTTCATTGACTTTTCCGACAACCAGCCCTGCATTGACCTCATCGAGGGCAAGATGGGTGTTCTGTCGCTGCTTGATGAAGAGTCGCGCCTGCCTATGGGCTCCGACGAGCAGTTTGCCATGAAGCTCCACCAGAACTTTGGCAGCACCGGAAAGAACAAGTTCTTCAAGAAGCCTCGCTTTGGAAAGTCTGCCTTCACCGTCTGCCACTACGCCGTTGACGTCACGTACGAGTCGGAAGGTTTCATCGACAAGAACCGTGATACCGTCCCCGATGAGCACATGGCCGTCCTCCGCAACAGCAGCAACGGCTTCCTCAAGCACGTCTTGGAGGCCGCTGCCGCCGTCCGCGAGAAGGATGTTGCCTCTGCGACTTCTTCCAGTGCCACCAGGCCTGCTGGTGGCAGGAAGATTGGCGTGGCTGTTAACCGCAAACCCACACTTGGTGGAATCTTCAGGTCGTCACTAATTGAGCTGATGAACACCATCAACAGCACCGATGTCCACTACATCCGCTGCATCAAGCCCAACGAGGCCAAGGAGGCCTGGAAGTTTGAGGGCCCCATGGTCCTGAGCCAGCTGCGTGCTTGTGGTGTCCTTGAGACGGTGCGAATCAGCTGCGCTGGTTACCCTACCCGTTGGACCTACGAGGAGTTCGCTCTGCGCTATTACATGCTTGTCCACTCGACTTCCTGGACCGCCGAGATCCGCAAGATGGCCGACGTCATCTTGTCCCAGGCTCTGGGAACCAGCTCCGAGAAGGGTATGGACAAATACCAGCTGGGTCTGACCAAGATCTTCTTCCGTGCTGGCATGCTCGCCTTCCTCGAGAACCTCCGCACAAACCGCCTGAACGAGTGTGCCATCCTCATTCAGAAGAACCTGCGTGCCAAGTACTACCGCCGCCGCTTCCTGGATGCCCGTGATGCCGTCGTCCTCACCCAGGCCGCCGTCAGGGCCTACCTCGCCAGGAGGCAGGCTCAGGAGCTGCGCACCGTCAAGGCTGCCACTACTATCCAGCGCATCTGGCGTGGTGAGAAGCAGCGCAAGAAGTACCTGGTCATCCGCAAGGACATGATTCTGTTCGAGTCGGCTGCCAAGGGTTATCTTCGCAGGAGGGAAATTATGGAGACAAGGATGGGCAACGCCGCCATCACCATCCAGCGTGCCTGGAGGTCACGTCAGTCCATGCAGTCGTGGAGGTCGTACCGTCGCAAGGTCTGCCTCGTCCAGAGCCTCTGGCGTGGTAAGCAGGCCCGTAGCGGATATAAGAAGGTCCGTGAGGAGGCCCGCGATCTCAAGCAGATTTCGTACAAGCTGGAGAACAAGGTGGTTGAGCTTACACAAGCTCTCGGATCCATGAAGGAGAAGAACAAGAGCCTTGTCTCGCAGGTCGACAATTACGAGAACCAGATCAAGTCATGGAAGAGCCGTCACAACGCTCTCGAGGCCAGGACCAAGGAGCTGCAGACTGAGGCCAATCAGGCCGGTATCGCCGTGGCCCGTCTCGAGGCCATGGATGATGAGATGAAGAAGCTGCAGCAGGCCTTTGATGAGTCGACGGCCAACATCAAGAGGATGCAGGTGGAGGAGAGGGAGCTCAGGGAGTCACTGCGCCTGTCGAGCACCGAGCTGGAGGACGCTAAGCGCATCAGCTCCCAACACGAGAAGGACAACGGTAACCTTAGGCAGGAGCTCGATGCCCTCCGCGACGCCCTCGAGCTCGCCAAGAGGAACGCCCCCGTCAACGGCGAGGGCGCCAACGGAGCCGCCACCGCCGTTCCGGCCACGACTGGTCTCATCAACCTCGTCGCCTCCAAGAAGCCCAAGCGCCGCAGCGCCGGCGCCGAACCCCGCGACATGGACCGCTTCAGCGGAGCCTACAACCCGCGTCCCGTCTCCATGGCTGTTACGGGTACTGCCCACCGCCAGAACCTGTCGGGCACCACCTTCATCCCCGGCGTCGATAACATCGAGGCCGAGTTGGAGAGCCTGCTCGCCGATGAGGACGGTCTCAACGAGGAGCTGACCATGGGTCTGATCCGCAACCTCAAGATCCCCTCACCCAGCACGACGCCGCCGCCGTCGGACAAGGAGGTTCTGTTCCCGTCGTACCTCATCAACCTGGTTACGTCGGAGATGTGGAACAACGGTTTCGTCAAGGAGTCTGAGCGCTTCCTGGCCAACGTGATGCAGTCGATCCAGCAGGAAGTGATGCAGCACGACGGCGAGGAGGCCGTCAACCCTGGCGCTTTCTGGCTGTCCAACGTCCACGAGATGCTCTCGTTCGTCTTCCTCGCCGAGGACTGGTATGAGGCTCAGAAGTCGGACAACTACGAGTACGACCGTCTTCTGGAGATCGTTAAGCACGACCTCGAGTCTCTCGAGTTCAACATCTACCACACCTGGATGAAGGTTCTCAAGAAGAAGCTGCACAAGATGATCATCCCCGCCATCATCGAGTCGCAGTCGCTGCCCGGTTTCATCACCAACGAGAGCAGCCGCTTCCTCGGCAAGCTCCTTCAGTCCAACTCTCAGCCTGCTTACAGCATGGACAACCTGCTGAGCCTGCTTAACAACGTCTTCCGCGCCATGAAGGCATACTACCTGGAGGACTCCATCATCACCCAGACCGTCACCGAGCTTCTTCGCCTGGTCGGCGTCACTGCTTTCAACGACCTGCTCATGCGCCGTAACTTCCTCTCGTGGAAGCGTGGTCTGCAGATCAACTACAACATCACTCGCATTGAGGAGTGGTGCAAGAGCCACGACATGCCCGAGGGGACTCTCCAACTCGAGCACCTTATGGTAAGCTAATCTTTGGCGATATCTTGTACATTAATATGAGAGAACATTCACTGACTGTTCCTTCCCCCTCTATAGCAAGCCACCAAGCTCCTGCAGCTCAAGAAGGCTACTCTCAACGACATTGAGATTATCCAGGACATTTGCTGGATGTAAGTAACATAGATCCCGGCGACTCCGCAAAATAAGTATACTGACTTTGCTGTCCCCTAGGCTCTCGCCGAGTCAGATCCAGAAGCTGCTCAACCAGTACCTCGTGGCCGACTATGAGCAGCCTATCAACGGCGAGATCATGAAGGCTGTTGCCTCGCGTGTCACTGAGAAGAGCGACGTGCTCCTGCTCCAGGCTGTCGACATGGAGGATAGTGGCCCGTATGAGATTGCGGAGCCCCGATCCATCACCGCGCTCGAGACATATACCCCTTCTTGTAAGTGATTGCCCTGTTGCTACCCTTGCCAGAAACATGGAGCAAACAGCTAACAATGAACCACTAGGGCTGCAAACTCCCCGCCTGAAGAGGCTCGCGGAGATTGTTTCTGCCCAGGCCATTGCTCAGCAAGAGAAGCTCGAGAATGGCGACAGCTTCGAGGGCCGCGAGAGTCTGCCCGAGGTGGAAGAGGATGAGCCGGAGGAGTAGAGCGTTCCCAGGACAGCCGATGATATCTCGAATGTTTTTGGATTGCGGGTAGAAGGGAAATCGGCAATGGTTTATCACTGCTTCCCATCCCTTGGGACACTCCTTTTTCTCCCGCCCTGAAGACTTGCTCTCTGTGTTACACTGTCTTTTTTTTATTCCTTGATTAACGGGTGAACCTACGTGCGTATGCGGGGCGGAGCGTTTTTTATTTTATTTTAGGGATACATGTTGTTCTTCTTCTGTCCATCTTCTCTTCTTGTGTGTTTTTTTTTTCTTCATTTATCTTTTCCGTCCTCGCTCTATGGTTTTATCTTTTTATTGGGAGAAACGTGGTGTGGCGCAAAGTTCTTTGTATGGCAGCACCTTGCTTGGATTTCGGATTAGTATCTCTTGCAGATTGTGCCGTGCTTTTTTTGCGACGTATGGGAAATCTCTTTTTTCTTTCCTTTTCTTTTCTTTTCTTTTCTTTTCTTTTTTTTTTGTATATAGAGGGGGGATGAGGGGGATATGCTTGTTATGTTTATGAAGACGGAGGGTTTTAAATGATAGGAAGACATCAATGTTGACGATTTGTATCATCTCATCTGTTTTCATCTCGGTGAGCGAGTAAAAAAAATATATATCTAAGTGGTGGTATATTTTAAACTGGAGACGATTTTTTTTTGGAGGGGCAGTGACACTTCGATTGATGCATGTTTTTACTTGGCCCTTTCTCTACACCATCCATTACTGCATCTCTCTGTGACAGACACGCAAGTATATACAGACGACGCAAGAGAGAACAACAAGAATTCCAGAAAAGCAAAAATGCGTACATCACCAAACATTATCATCACCGGTACCCCCGGGACAGGCAAGACGACTCATTGTGAGAGCCTGGCCGAGAAGATTGGCGCGCGCCATCTGTCTGTGAACCAGGTGGTCAAGGACAAGGAGTGCCACGAGGGATGGGATGATGAGTATCAGAGCTGGGTAGTCGACGAGGACAAGGTGAGATTCCCTTCTTCCTGAATTCAGCAGCATGCGCCTCTTGTGATGGTGTTCTGACACATGAGGTACCTCGCACACAGCTGTTGGACGCCATGGAACAGGACGTCGAGGAAGGAGGCTGCATCATTGACTGGCATGCATGCGATCTATTCCCCAAGAGCTGGATCGATCTCGTCGTCGTACTGAGGGTTGACTCGACGATTCTTTACGACCGACTGAAAGCACGGTATGTCCTTTCCATGTCCTAGGGTGTGAATATATAGGAACGGAGTGGTTTACTGACTTTTCCTTCTTCTGTCTCTTGTGTACAACAGAAACTACCCCGAGGTCAAGCTTCAAGAGAACCTAGACACAGAAATCATGGAGGTGCTCCTGCAAGAGGCGAGGGATGCCTTTGATGAAGAAATTGTCATCGAACTGCGCAGCGACACGACTGACGAGATGGACACCAACCTGGACCGCATAGAGGCTTGGGTAAACCAGTGGAAGAAGGACAACGAGACATCATGAATGTGTTCTAAAAGGGTTTAAAACTAAAAAGGGAAATTGGGCGCATTGTTACTGCTATTTGGAAGAGTTGAACTTCAATAAAGAAATACATGGAGATGTCCAGACCTAGTATGTCTTAAGTGCACCAGAGTGTCGTGAGAACTCGAAACACAAGCCTTCATTGATCAATGGTCTTCAATATAAAGTAAATCAAGGAGACAAATTCATTCATATCATCAAATGTACCTGGGCAAAGTGACTCATGGATAGCTTGGTGCTCATCGTGGTGTTGTGGGTGTGGATCCGAAAAGCCTCTCCATCTCATCAAACATGCTTTAAGCGGGGTTTTCACTATCATCATTCAACGCCACATTAAACAAAACGCTCTTCTTCTCCCCGAAACATTGATCTCGGTATATCCGCTTCTTACATCATGTAAGCCGTCTCTTCGAAGTGCCCTAAAGCATCCGCTAACACTGCTTCTCAGCCCATCCACAATGCCCGACCACGTCAACTTTGTCACCGGCAACGCCAACAAGCTCCGTGAGGTCCAGGCCATCCTCGAGCCGGGCATCAGCGTCCGCAGCCAGCCCCTTGACGTCGAAGAGGTCCAGGGCACCGTCGAGGAGGTTACCATTGCCAAGACTCGCAAGGCAGCAGATCTTGTAAGCGCCCTCACTACTACTAGAGCAGCACCGACTCTTTTCCTGACTGATCGTGTGTAAAAGGCCGGTGGCCCCGTCATCGTTGAAGACACTGCTCTCAGCTTCAATGCCCTTGGCGGTCTTCCCGGTCCCTACATGTGAGTATTTTTCTGCCTTTCTACTGCCAAATTTAGTTTCGTCGCTAACGGTGGTGTCAATGAAGCAAATGGTTTCTTGGTAGCATCGGCCATGAAGGTCTCAACAACCTCCTCGCTGCTTACGAGGATAAGTCGGCCGAGGCCATCTGCACATTCGGCTACTCTGCCGGCCCTGGGACGGAGCCCATTCTCTTCCAGGGCCGTTGCCCGGTACGTGGAGGAAATCACAGTAGTGCTCCCTTGTATAATGGCTAACAAATCATTCACTTCTAACAGGGCAAGATTGTTCCCGCACGCGGACCGTCAAACTTTGGTAACTCCCCTTCCATTAATACTTTCTTATGTTGTATAAAAACTGACCCTCTCAGGATGGGACCCTTGCTTTGAATTCGAGGGCAAGACGTAAGTTTGGCGCCCCGTCTCCTCTATCCAACCCCCAGATAGGTAGATGCTAATGAGAATTTGTTACAGGTTCGCTGAAATGGATGGCGCGGCGAAGAACAAGATCTCCCACCGAGCCCGTGCCTTGAAGAAGCTCCAGGACTGGTTCAAGGAGCAGAACACAGCCTAAGGAATAGACATAGTCCGCGGTATGCTCTTTGTCAAGCTGTAATCGTGCAATGGTCAGCATACGTACTCCTGGAAACAGGGGCCATGACCATGGAAATATAAATAACGTACTAGAGAACCTCAAATTCGTTGTACTTCCGTATGTATTTGCTGTCTCGCCGATATTGCTCAAGTATGCTCTCGGCTTTGTGTTCAGGACATCGCACATCATGGCCTACCAGTTCTCTGGCGGCTGGGGTATCGCGGAATGACGGGTCAAACACCAGTAGAGTGTCCTTTCCGTTGCTCATCTTTTCGAAGCCAACAATCGTCATTGAATGGCCTTAATTTATGCGTTAGCAGTGCCGTGGATGCTGGAAGATTCCCGATTATTTTACCTTGATGTTGAAGGTAGATTGGTGGCAATGTCGTCAACGAGACCTTGGACTTTTTGTCCTCAACTTCGCCTCCAGCCCCTTCCTTGAAGTATGCCTCGATAGCTTCAAATAGTTTTCTACCTGATCGGCCACTCTCCTTCTCCCTGAATGCCCCAACCGGACACCTTGACCCACGATGTTAGCTTTTACGTTATGCCAGGCGTAACGTCATACAGGTACTTACGGTATCTGCAGGTTACGGAACAAAGCTTGGGCCTGCAAGCACAGTCAGTTGTTGTACTTCCCACGTCGAGCAGTGCTGTCAAGGAGTGCAGCCAAGGAGCGTGTACCTCTGGAGTGCCAATGTATTTCCGCGTGCCTCTAATACCACCAGTCTCAATACGGCCTTCAGGATTGAACCCGTTGTCCCACGCATTCTCAATCATGTCTTGGATCGTGAAAATAGAAGGTAACGTTTCCCCAAACTTATCGGCGCCTTCGCTCTTAGTGTTGGTAATGTAGGATATCAGCATCTGGATATTCCGATAGCCACAGAAACTACCTAGAATGCATGCATTGTAAGTCGTGCTTTAATGATACTGATCGATGTCATGTTGAGGACAAACCTTCACGTCGTAGCTTGGAAACATGCTGCACATGCCTATTACAGAGGTAGGCTTTCCGTGTCGTCGGGCATTTGTCTAGAAGTCGCTTCATCACCGGGATGATGCCTTTAGGTCTGGTCAGTATACGTACGGCAAAGCACGACGCTCGCCACGAAACACTCTACCTTTACTGCAAAATGCACCATCCTTGTTCAACAACTGGACAAGCCAATTCGGCATCTGCTTCTCGTTGACATGCCTTCCCAAGTCGGCTTTCTACAAAAACCCCTGTGTCAGCACTATACATGTATCTATCAGGATAAGGTGAGTAGTACTCCCAACTTCGAAGCGGCCCCGTCAACGACCCTATTCTCCTTCGGATGCTCCACAGCAGCATGGCCCAGGGACTCTGCTGCCGTGTGCCCTGGCTTCACTGCAGGTCGTTTTGTTTTATGGCGCGCCCGGCGATAGTCCTTACTTCCGCGGCGTTTGTGGCTGAAAAGCTTCTTCCATGCATCCATAATGTTGGACTGTCCTTGGGTCTTCTTTTTTACCGTAGACGATGTTGATCCATATGACTTTACTCGGCGGTGAGTGGAGTCCCCCTTCGTGCGTTTCATGCGAGCTGAAGGTTCCGGTTTCCCGGTCTTGTGGTGCTCCGACTCAGACGGTGAGATCATATCGCATAGCTTGCTGGGGTGCCTCCCCGTAGCGGGCCCAGGGAGGGCAGGCGATGTTGGGCTGCCGTGGTGTGCCTTTTCACGACGTGCTTAGGCTGCAAAGTCCGACTCCGCAGGTTTAGCTGACTGGCTGTGTCGTGGCTCACAAACAAGCTCCGACATGAGCCTTGTGAGAAGATGAATCCTCAATATGGGTGACTCCAGGACGCCCTAAAGTCGTAGAAGCGTGTTGATGTCTCCGGGTGCCCAGGTCCACTTGTGAAACGCAGAGGCTTCGACATAGATTCACCAAGTCAAGCGCGCATATGAGCTTACATACCCTGTAGCGTAACACACCTGTTCAACAACGTCACCTTTATCATTAGATGAGCAAAGTAGCAATCAAGGGAAAAAAAAAGTACACTGAAGGAATGGGAGCAAGGAAGCAAGGATTAAATGGGAAAGAAAGTAACCGGCGGAAGCAGGGACATAAATCACTGTCTTTACCCACAGTCAGACAACCGGTCAACAAGAACAACATCATCAAAAGCTTCACTTTCACTTTTCTTTTAATGCCATGGTATATTTGACGAGTAGCAGAAGGCCAAATAGGACTGTAACATATTTATCTGCCTTTATGCACATATTTGAATTGAGAATTGAATAACACAGTTCTTATAGGTAAATTCTCTAGCTATCCATCACATCATTCCACTCTTTTTTTGTTCTCTCAAGACATCAGGCTTATTTCTCTAGCTCTGTGTCGCCTGCAGCTATCCCATTTATTTGCCACCCTTCTCCCTCTTGGCCAGAACCTTCTGGGAGGTCGAGTCCTTGGGGAGTTCCTTTGCGTACTCAATAAACTCGGGAGCTCCGGGAAGGTACTTCCGCAGAGGCTCAGGAACCTTGAGACCCTGTAACAGAGTTAGCTGGCCGACCATCCACTATCAGTTGTTAAAGGGCAGATACTTACAGTCTCGGTCTGGTAGTTCTCAAGCACACAGCACAGCGCACGGGTCGTGGCGCAGAGTGTCGAGTTGAGGCAGTGCACGTACTTCTTCTTCGCCTCAGTCTGTGTCTTGGCTCCGAAGCGAATCTCGAGAGATCGCGACTGGTAGTCAGTGCAGTTGGAGCAAGAAACCAACTCCTTGTACTCTCCCTGGAAGGGGAACCAGGCTTCCAGGTCGTACTTCTTCGCCGCCGCATTGTTCAACGCACCAGAAACGATAGAGACGATCTGGTAAGGCAGGCCCAGCGACTTGTAGAACTCCTCAGAGATGTTAATCATGTCGTCAAAAGCCTCCCAAGACTTTTCGGGGTCAGTGAGAAGGAATTGCTCGATCTAGAAGTATGTCAGCCACCAGGTATTACCAAAAGATACTGATACAGAATAGTTATGATTTACCTTCTCAAACTGGTGCACACGGTAGATGCCCCAAGCATCGCGTCCGTGGTTGCCGGCCTCCCTGCGGTAGCACGTGCTGTATCCAGCATATCTTTGTTTTCCGTCGTCAGCTTCGTCTGAGTTCCAATAATTGAATTACTCAACACGAGTCTACTCACTTGAGGGGGAGGTCCTTGGAAACGAGCCACTCGTCGGCGTGGAAGGCGGAAATAGGCTGCTCCGAGGTGGCAATGAGGTACTTGTCATTCTTTGCGTCACCGTCAACAACCTTGTATAGCTCCTCGTCGAAGTCGTCAAGCTGGGCCGTCTTGCCCATGTAGTCCTTGAGCATGAATTGGGGCGTCTGCAGAGGGGTGTATCCTTTTCCGGAGAGGAACTCCAGGCCGTAGTTGATGAGCGCCTGGTTCAGGAACACTCCCCACTGACGAAGGAAGTAACCGCGGTGGC
Organism: Geosmithia flava; assembly: GCA_900188565.1. Classification (NCBI taxonomy): domain Eukaryota; kingdom Fungi; phylum Ascomycota; class Sordariomycetes; order Hypocreales; family Bionectriaceae; genus Geosmithia; species Geosmithia flava. The sequence goes on along the minus strand of FYEV01001540.1, from coordinate 86,522 downwards.
CAACAACCTTTGCGCCTCGTTCGGGGTCGTAGCCATCCAGACGGAGGAGAACCTCGTGGTGGGAGAGGCACTGCTTCTTCTCGACAGTGACGCCCTCGGGTGCCCATGTGCGCTGGACCACGTTGTTGTCCTCGTTGGCGCTGACCGGAACCGACTCGTGAACGTAGTTTCCCACTTTGCGGATCTTGGATTTCAAGAAAGTGTCCTTCTCGGCGGCCGAGTCGACCAGAGCCTTCTTCTCCTTCTCGAGCGCAATCTTCTGCTGTAGGAGCTCATCGGCGTTCTCCTTGGCCTGGATGTGCATTTGTGAGCTCGGAATTTGGGTAAGTGGTGACCAACGCGAGTGTGTATACCTTCTTCTTGGCGCCAATTTGCTTCTGGACGTCGTTGATCTTGCTGTTGATCTGAGTGGCAGAGTACTGAGCTACATCGGAATTGTCAGAAAGCCCTCTCCCTCGAATCGATACGTAAAGGCGAGAATATTCGACATACTGGCACGGTGGTCCTCCCAGAGAGCAATGATCTCGTCAACGATCTCGACCGGGGCGTTGCGTCGGCGCTGGGACTCCCGGATCTTCTCGGGGTCGCCGCCGCGCTCCTTGATGAAATCGATCACGTCGAGCATTTTGGCTGGCGCAGACGTGCTTCAGATAGTTCTGTAGTGTGGGCGGCGATCGAGAAAGGTGTCCTTTTGCGGATTTTATTGTACTTGTCGAAGGAGTCACTCGAATCGAGGAGGCGTTCGAGATGGTTCGAGATGGTGGGGTTCTATTTTTTTGGTCAGGGTCAACTGCCCCTCCTTCTTCCCCCAAACGACGAGGGGCTGTTCCTCAGATAAGCGCGGGGTCCCTTGCTACCCGACGGCATGTAGCTAGCGCATTGCTCTTGCCTACGATTTGGTGGCAGTTTGCTTTAAAGATACCTTCTACCCTACGAGGTGGATTTATTTCTCGACTATCACGACAATTGCACACTCTTGAATATATCAATAAGAAGGGGAGTGACTCATTGCCTTATGCTTGCAGGTAAATATGATCGCATAGAGATGACTTTTGCCATCGTAAAAGTAACTACATAATAGAATACTAGTAGTGGTATTAACATTTTAAACCATCTCCCGCATTGGGGAAATCACCAAGAGGTTGGTTTGTACGAATAAAAAACAACCCACGTTCTAGAAAATTGTGAACACCCAAGCAAATACGGAGTACATCGTGTCCAGAGTGTTATACACAAGGCCATAATTTATACGAAATTTATCTTACAATAAAAAACAATAGAAAGAAGTCGTAGCCCACATGTCGCCTAAGTAGGATTTGTTATTTCATATTCAAGCCTTGTAAATTAACCCCCATACCTAAATCCCGCGCATATTGCCTCTATTGATCTTGAGAAGACAAAAGTAAAAGAGAAAAAAAAAAAGTAAAAGTTAAACCAATCGATAAAGAGGTTGACTATTCCATGGAGCTCAGCCCCTACTTCTCGAGCTGAAACCCCGGGGATGCGCCAAGCAGTTGGTGTAGTACGAGTCAAGCCACCGCCTTGATGTCGTTGTGTCCGTCTTGTCTGTGAAACATATAAAATAGTTGAAGAAAAAAAAAGAGAAAAAAAAAGAACGGCAATTAGATAGAGTATCCATTATCCAGAAAAAAAAAACCGTAGTGGGAAGTAGTACATGCGAGTCAAATCAGCCATGCTCATACATGAAGTCGTAGATTCCATGGGTCATATTACATGACCGTGCAGTTGCTTTTGGGCGGCGCTTCGCCCGGAGCCTGAGATTTCTCGATTTGACCAATCATGAGCTCGAAAGCCTTGGCCACGTTCGTGTCGTATGCTGCACTGGCCTCGGTCCATCCGCACCCAAGTCGGTCGGAGAGCTTTCGCCCGTCCTCCATGCTGACTTGGCGCTGTTCGGGGCGCAAGTCGCTTTTGTTTCCAACAATGACGATCGGCACCGACTCGGTTCCCTAGACCCAGAAGAAGAAATGCGTCAATAGCCGACCAAATGGTAGAATGAAAGGGTGTGAAGCTTACCAAGTGGTTCAGGATTTTGTCGCGAATAGACTGCACCATCTCAAAGGATGCCAGAGATGACACTGCGTACACCAGTATGTAACCATGAATTCCAATAAAATGCTTGGAGTTCAGGATGCTGTACTCGTCCTGACCAGCTGTGTCCACAATCTCAGTCAGGTAATCCTGTCCTTTAAACCGGATCGTCTTGCTGAACGTGTTTTCGATGGTCGGGTAGTAGCTGTCGACAAAGTGGCCGTCTACAAAACGGACAGCCAGCGAGGATTTGCCTGAGACATGATCGCATAGCGAACGTCAGCTTACTGCAAAGATATATATATAAAAGTATCCAGACGGGGGCTGGAACAGACACAGACTCCCGAGGTCCAACCAGGATGGGACATGGTGTCCAAGAGACCATGTGTCGCAACGGTGGCACTGTACTTACCGACAGCTCGGCTGCCAACAATGGCAACCTTTCTCTGCTTGGGCGAAGGCATTTTTGTGTCCGTGCTGTTTGGAAACGAATGTATTGATAGGAGAAGAAGTGACCGATTGATTAGATGGTGGCCGGGTCACAACTTCGATGGTGTGTGGCAGGGTGTGGCAGAGTGTGGTCGACCCGGTCAGATCAGCGCTGTTGGTGTGACGTCGACCACAACAAGTTGACCCTTGCACGTGCGTCGAGTCGAGTGGGGAGGGGCAACTCTGCCACTTCCGGCCAGTAGCCGAGAACGCAATATATGCTTCACCACTAGTAAGACGTAGCTTCGAAATTGCATGAGTTCAGTAAAGATATTTATTCAATTCAAGACCTTTTTACTCCTCAACATTCCCATACAGATATATCATTTAGTCGTGACAATGGCGCAAAGAATGGGTTGTGTGGTCCTGCCAATACATCTATTTACATGCATATGTGTAGTAACGGCCCCTCCAATACCGGGAAAAGAGATGGCGCCGAATCCGGACTCACGGCGACATGTGAGACTGCTCGTTTCTGGGCTTGGGTGCTCGTGACCGATAAACTGCACCTGAACCTGTTCTATCTACCAGACATCCGCAAATCTTGTACTAAACCCTCTAGTTCATGTACCTTGGCGTCGACACTGCGATATATCTCGATGAATTCCCGAATCGCATCAATCAGGACACCAACACTGGTGCCTTGACTTGCTATAGCCTGTCGGCCCTGATTTCCAAGGCACAGGTACCCAAGTATCACAGCGAGGTACCCGACCGCGATACTCACTTTCGACTTGTCTTCCGAATCGGCCTTCATATTCGGTTAGCAATGTGGGGGGTTTCTTTCCTGTTTAATAAGAGAGCCATCACAAGACTTACTGCAGCAACCGATTTGCGGTTTTGCGTAAAAATCCCAGACAGCTGTTCCATGGAAGCCGTATCCATAGACGTCCGAGCACGTGGGGAGTGTTCCAGGATGTTGATCATGATCCCCAAGATGAGTAAAAGGCCGTCGTACATGCCCGCATCAAACGCTTGACTATGGGCTGCTTTCTGAACCTCGTCTAGACCAAGCCGAACCGCTCGTGCGATGCCTGCGAGTAGATCTTGGCTTCCAAAGGCGTCTGCTCCCACTTCGGTGTTTGTCGTATCAATCGCCAGTTTCAGTGTAGCCGACTGCATCTCGCCACGGTCACCAGGCCACTTGGCAAGTGCATTCTGGAGGAAAAGAGCAGTACTCGATGCTCGACGGCGTAATTGACCAGGTGCGAGAACTGTTGTAGCAGCTCCCCGCTCAGCCTCCATAATCAACACAACCAATGGAGCCAGAATGGCATCTGGCGATGCATGCTGCGCTTGATCCTCCGCGATGGCAGCAAAGCCATCCTCTAGATCCTTGATCATATCGCTGCGCAAGCGGACCTCTAGGTTACGTTGCAAAATATGGTGCAGTTGAAGTGCAATACTGCGCGGGGAGAGCTCCTTTGGTTCGTACCCATGCCAAATGTTCATGCGCTGTAGATACGCTTTAACACCACTCACAGTCCCTCTTCCAGTCTTGGACAAGTTTGCTTTCCTTTGCCCAGCGAGGAAGTCCACGTCTTCGGAAACGCGAAGAAGCCGCCCGAGTAGCTCGCCTACTCTTTCTTCCATGAGTTGTCGAAGTAGGTTCGGTGCATTGTTGGATGATAGGAACACTACAAGGCTCGCAGCCATAGCAAACCCGCTGATTATGTCTTCCTCATCGCCAATATTTTTGGCAATTGTGTCACGGGCAGAGTGATCTCGGAACTGTAAGGAGAAATCCTGACGCTGTAGCTTCTGGGCCAACTCCAGCAATGCGTTTCTTCTCATAGAGGAAGTAGGGTGCCTAGGCGTTCCGATCCTGGAGAGTAGATCTTCCATCTCATCGGCAAATCTGTTGTTTGCTCCAGCACGGCGAAGTTCATGAACGCTTTTAATCGCGACAGCTTTGTCCTCGTCGGAGTCGTCAAAGCCAAACTCATCGTCCGGGGCGGCAAACGGCCCCGGGCTGGGCCTCGACGGGCTCGATAGAAGAGGGTCATTGTCGGGATCGCCGGACAATGCAAAAATGTCGCCCTCAGGTTGCGCATCGTTTCGTATACTTCGCATTTGGCTGTATGTATGTCGGACCTTCTTGCTCGCCGACATTCCAGCTTGACTATGGGTTGGGCGGGTCCAGATTTCGCGATCGACCAGTGCTGCACGCTTCGATCGTGGGGTAAGCAGCGCCATTTGGGAAGCCGAAGAGGTTTTCATATCCCCATCGCTCTCAACTGCATTTCCGTCGGCGTCCTCGCCGGATTCGGATTCAGCGTCTGAGCCAGAATCAGAGCTCTGGGCCTTTTGCGCGGCCAGGCGGTCGATTAGCCGAGTCTTTCGCGGTCGTGACACATTTACATCGTCCCTCGGTATCTCGGATACAGATCTTTTCAATGTGACTTTTTCCTCGACTCGAGTGGTTGGGCTTTTCGGGGTGGAATATGAAAGGGTGATAGGTTCGGAAAGTTTTGTCGGTTTGGGTTTGTCGGCTGAGCGAGAAGCAGTTTTCCTGTGTGTAGGAAGAACGGTGGGACGATCCAGCTTTGGCTGCGATGCGCTCAATGTCCTCGGTGGTTTGGGGGCAGTCGTCAAGGCCTTTGCGCCCGTATCCCCATCTGAACTATTGGCATGCTTCCGTTTCCGACTATCATCGGATGTACGCTTGGCGGGAGATCGCCCAAGGGTTGCGTTCTTTGTACTCGTTTCTTTGTCGCGCGGCTGCGTCCTTGGAGTCTTATTCCCTGCTGATGACACCTTTGAGCGCGGCGGCGAAGACGGGGCATCGTCGGAATCGGGAAAATCGTAGAGGTTTGAGGAAGCTTGGGTCGATTCGGCAGTTGTTCCAGAAGCCTTTTCTTTTCGGTCGCGCGAGCCTTTGCTATACGTGACGAATTTCCGCGACGCTGCGCCTCTAGGAGCCGACCTTGATGCCATTTCGAGGTTGATGGCGACCACAAGGGCGGACGCGTAACTTGTGTCGTTGATCCGCTGGCAAGTTTAGATCATGGGCGCAGGAGTCAAGGGAATGGACCAGAGATGAATAAAGAAAGTGAGGCAATCACCAGAGCCATCCGCGAAATAGAAGGCGGCATTGCACACGGGAAGAGTGCAAACCTGTTGGGAAAGCAGAGAGAGTCGGAGCAGCATGAACTAGCAGTAGTAGAATTGCGCGAAGGAAGCGCAGCCGGCTGTTTGAGCGTCAACAACAAAGCGTTAGGAACATCAAAGGTACGTACCCCATTGGTACCAAAGGGAGATGCCATATACGTAATACTCGTATTTGCACATGGCAAGCAAACATCTCGTTGGGCTTTCCTTATCGCTTGTGGCGCACAGCCACACCCCGGTTGGTGCATGTTTTTTTTTCGCTGTGTGCCACACTGCACTTGGTTCACATGCATGCCGCTTCGTTGCGAAGAAAGAGAAGAGTAAGTGCCCTACGCCTCCTCACGAGACCTGCTATCAAATACGACAGAAGAACGAATACGTCCTCTTCTTGTCTCCAAACCTTACTTCTTTTCCTATCAACGACATCCCGAAGGATTTGACCTCAAGATACTGCCCGCCGATTTATACCCCACTTCCCAAGAGGTTAGTCACCTCATGCTTTGTGTTGGTAGCATTTTGCTCAGTAATAATCAATCCGTATTTTCTAGTCCAGTTTGCGTCTTGAGGCCATCTCGACTGCCGCAGTCATGTCTTCAGCAAAAGGAAAGACCCAGACAGTCGGGCCTGAATTCCAGCCCCAAAACCAGAAGCCTACCGCCACGGTATCGTCCAAGGTTGAATTCGATAATGTCTGCGTGCTGCCGCAGACACCGCAACTGATTGCTCTCTTGTCGTACGTCACAATGCCTTCCGGGCAAACCAGGACAGGTGCTCATTTTTCTTGTACAGCATGATCCGAAACAAGGACACTGAGAGGGCCGATTTCATCTTCTACTCCAACCGCATTATTCGACTACTCGTAGAGGAAGGCCTTAACCACCTCCCCGTCATCGAGCACGATGTCACTACGCCGGTTGGCCGCACGTATAACGGCCTCATGTTCCAGGGGAAGATTTGTGGTGTGTCAATCATGCGGGCCGGCGAGGCAATGGAGCAGGGTCTCCGTGACTGCTGCCGTTCGGTGAGGATCGGTAAGATCTTGATCCAGCGGGACGAAGAAACAGCACAGCCCAAACTTTTCTACGACAAGCTTCCAGAGGACATTTCACAGAGATGGGTTCTCCTGCTGGACCCCATGTTTGCCACTGGTCAGTTTATCATTCGACCTTGTTTCTTGTGCCCTAAACCTTCGCTGACATATAGATGCAGGCGGTTCGGCAACTATGGCTGTTGAGGTGCTCAAATCCAGGGGTGTCCCAGAGAACCGCATTCTCTTCCTCAACTTGATCGCCAGCCCCGAAGGCGTGGAGAAGTTCGCCAAGAAGTTCCCACTCCTGAAAGTGGTGACTGCCTTCATCGACGAGGTGAGTTCCCATTTCCAATTGGAGAAATTCGTTTGCTAACTGTAGGTCCGCAGGGTCTTGACGAAAAAAAGTATGCCCCCCCTCCCCTTCTTATCCCCCCCCAAGCAATTACTAACTCATATCCAGCTACATCGTGCCCGGCCTCGGAGATTTCGGAGACAGGTTCTACACCATTTGATGTGGAGGCGTTATAATGGCGTGGAATCTTGTACGTAGCATGTGCATACATTATGTCGTCTCACTGGGGTGCATATTATGTTGAATCGAGCATTGCTTGCAGGGACGAAGTATCATTATGTCCTCAAACCGCTTAGTCGTCGCCCACGATTCCATCACCCTGATATTGTCTGTCGTCATCGTCGTCTTCTCGGCTCGTTAACGTGCGCCGTGAACCAGAGGGCCTAGCGGTGCCCGAGTATCCTTCTGTCGGCTCGTCTTCCTTTGCGACGGCATCTGTATCGTTGGTTAGGATAGGAAAGAATATTGTGTTGTCAGGGAAGCTTGGGGAAAACGTACCTGCTGCATCAACCCACTCGCCGTAGACATCGACCGCGGCAGATAAATCTAAACGACGTCAGTTAACCGCAAGACCTACGTGAACAGAGTTCCCAAAGCGGGCGTGACTAGCGACTTACAGTTAACAGCACACTGGAACTTCTGGCCGCAGATGCGACAGTCGAGCTGTCCGACACCGGCCTTTTTGTCTATCTTGACATTCACAGAGCTTTCGTGATTGCAGAAAAGGCAGGTGAATGTGGACGGCAACGGGTCGGCCTAGACAAGGACGCGACGTTAGCATGCACACAAGGCTGTGACAATATAGGGGATTCATGTTACCCTCTTGGGCCCCTGAGGACCGCGTGACGACTTCTTGCGTTTCCCCATCGTATTTGTACTGCGCTTTCTCGAGGACGCGGTGGCGGTTCGATCGCGAGACGCTGCTGGCGCAAAACGGAGTTGTAGCGTGGTGGTTGACGGACACGGACAAGGCCCAGCTCCCATACGTCAAAAGTCTGTATGGGTCAGCGCATCAGAGATGTGTTTATCTTATCGATACCATTCGCCCAAATTTCAAGTGCTGAGTCAACCGCCCCTCTTCTGTGATATGCTTTAAACCGGGAGTGCGTAGGTACTTGTATCTGTGCAAGGTTTGGCGGGGTAGAAGTACCTGACGGAGCACGCCGACCTTATCAGCACTGTGACACTGTCTGCCTGTTATGGTAGCACTGCGGCCCAGCAAAGGCGGGGCGGTAAGAGCGACCAAGGGTCACGGACGTTGGGCCAGAGCGAACGAGCTAACACCAGTACCTGATAGAGTGGCAGCTGGTTGACGTGTAGGCGATGTACTGGATGATATGGCCTTATCCCATTCCATCAGAGTGAATGTGATGTAAGCTGCTAGATTGCCTGTGACTGGCAAGCACCCTTCCTTTCCATGATCTTTCCTGCCTCCCCGTCAAGCTTTGTCTTGAATACTGCTCTCCGAAGTTCGAGGCTGTCTTCAGCAGAAGGTCTCGCTCCCAGTACGAGGGTCTCTTTGTTTTCAAGGCTACATTCAGGCCTATCGCTTCTATATTGCTGTGAAATCGCAATCGATTCTTGGTCATTACATCACTTTTCTTTGTGCCCGAAGCATTAAGTGTGCTAGACCGCAATTCCACTCCTGGATGAATACATCAACGACAGCACTGTGCCCTTGGTCGTTTTACCCCAAAGCCTGTGGTCTTCTTGTTTCCGTTATATTGATTCGGAATTCTTTTTCTTCTTTTCCCTTCTCTTCTTTTTTTTTCTTAAAAATAGGGAGAAAACATGGACTCCAACGTCTACTCTCCAGAGGTCATGGACACTCTGAAGGACATTGGCCAAGCGCAAACCCAGCTTCTCGCGGCGGTCCAGTCCTTGACTGACCGTCTCAACGCGGTGCTTCCTGGCACGGCACCTGTACCTACTTCTAGCGAGAGTCTTCCACAGACTGAACGCAATGATCAAGTTGATGAGGTTTCGGCCTCCGATGTTCCTATCCTGCGACCAGGCTCGGGAAGTGATGGAGCCCTGCAAGCCCCGGCCCCTCCTGCCTCGCCTCAGCGGACGGCCTTGACATCTCGTATCGTTCTTACGTATGTATCAGGTCTACGTGTTGATCCCATGTGCCAATGTCTAAATTCAATAGGACTTACCCAAAACAAATCGGCATAAAACCGTTCTTAATGGACTGGGGGAATTACGACCCTCTCAAACGAGGACCTGTTGTTGTTTCACGGCTGCCATCCACCATCCGGCGTCGCAATGGTATGTTCCTGTCTATTATACGTCGACGTTACGTTTACAATACTGATATAATTATCTGGATTTCTAGCTATCGGAGGTCAGTTCAATATTGTCTATTCCCACTCTTCTTGTTTACGCCGAACTATACGAACGCACGGTCACTATTTAACACTCTCTAGCCCAGTAAGCAAGGCCGTCACCGCCACCATCATATACAACTTCTACAGAATGATTGCCTAACATAACCTAGTGGCGGATCTTACTCAATCTACTATGCCCTCGCTGTTGCCAGCAGACAGTTGAATCTTGACCACAGGTCTGTCAAAGCCAAGCTGTCCGACTTTAACAGAAAGCTAACATACCCAGGCCGGACTTCACCAATACTGAACCTGCTGCACAAATTGGACCGTTTCCCCAGTGGGGAGACCGTGAGAAGATTGTGGCCATGGACCCCTATGGCCATCTAGCACCTTGGATATTCAAAGACACCATTGAAAAGGAAGACGGTACAGTCAACCGCGAATAGAGTTGCAGAGCTCTCATTGACCACAAAATTCTATAGTCGATATCCGACCCACGATCGCTATCACGAAAGCTCACATGAAGGTGATAAAACAATCTGGTCATGTTGAAACGAATTAGAAATATTGACTTGTTTGGACTATAGCTACCCGAGCTCGAAGACAGCGTCAAGAAAGGCCGCCTGTTTGTTCACATCCACTAGAGCCCGTGGTCAAATATTTTTGCTCACATAAGTCATAGTGTTCCGGACGGTAAAGTCTGCCTCAACGAGTTAGGCGAATTGGCTGTCACTAAGTTTGCTGTGGAACCGGTAATAACTATACTTCCATGTCATATTGCCTAAAGTGCCCAAGCTTACAAGAACAAAAACAGGTCTGGTATCTGCCTGGTGTGGCCGAAAGGTTCGGTATCGGTAAGTACATATTATCCCACATGTGTGTTTGACCAGAGTTGATAACATAAATGTATAGATGAGGGTACTTTACGCCGATCACTATTCGAGCATACCGGTGGAAGTTACCCCGAGGTAAGTAGCAATGGCTACTATCATTTAGAATGAATACTGATCTCTCGAAGCTCATCACCCGAGGTGACATCAAATTGTTTCTCCCTCCTATCGGTAATACCCTGCCCCGCACCCTCTCCGGATCAAAACTGCTAAGAGTAACGTGAATAACACTACTTAGGCGGTTTGACGGTTTATTGTTTTGGAGATCCGGCTAAGATGTCGGACGAGTCTGCACGCCTGTCCTTGAGAGTCCACGATGAGGTACGGTCTATTCTAAGAATCATCGCAAGGGCACATATGGCCCGCTAATATTATATATAGTGCAATGGGAGTGATGTCTTTGGGTCTGACATCTGCACCTGCCGCCCGTATCTCATCTTTGGCATCGAAGAAGCAGTTAAAGAAGCCCAGAATGGAGGGAGCGGTGTGGTCATTTATTTCAGGAAAGAAGGCCGGGCTCTCGGAGAGGTCACCAAGGTATGTCTCCACTGGATTCCGTATGACACCGAGCTTGGCTAACCGCAAATACAGTATCGTAAGTACTTACATGACGCCCAACCCACCGGGTACACTGTCGGGAATTGAACGGGACTGCTGTGCTGACGAGTCGCTAGTTGTATACAATGCCCGAAAGCGAGGCGCCGACCGCGCCTCTGATTACTTCAGGCGTACTGAGAACATCGCCGGTGTAAAGGACATGCGTTTCCAGGCCCTTATGCCCGATATCTTGCATTGGCTCGGCATTAAGAAGATTGACCGAATGTTGAGCATGAGCAAGTAAGTTGATGCCGTGCCGCGTCAAACGAAGCGCCAGGTGTTGACGACCCACTAGTATGAAGCACGATGCCATTGTCGGTCAAGGGTATGTGGATCTCTGATAATACCATAATACATGGCGGGTATCATTATTGTTGTTGTTGACACTGAAACTCACGTGGTGTTTCACAGAATTCCGATTCACGAGCGAGTTGAGCTTCCTGACGAGCTCATACCTGCCGACTCGAGGGTTGAGATTGATGCCAAAATCACTGCGGGTACGTATACTAGCCGGAAATACCTCCGGTTCCCAAGAGGCAAGCAACTGACTGACCACACAAAAAGGCTATTTTACTGCGGGCAAACGGATGACCGAAGAGGAGCTCCAAGCTGTACAGGGAAGGATGTGGGAGGAGTAAGTCCACCAGATCAAGTTTGCGGAAAGAAATGTCACTGACACCATGAGTACAGCGTCGACCACTAATCCATCCGCGAGGAGAGTGTCAGCCTGGCATAGCCTAGCATAGTAGTAGAAATGAATGTGTATTACCGCCTGGTCCTTGGTAATTCGAACGATTGCAGCCGATATTACGTCCCTCTGGGGCGGCCCCGATGCATGATTGATCAAAGGGGTCACACTCCGTATGCGCGTGTCACAAGCAAACTGGCGAGATGAGCAACGTGCAAGTACAAATAACTGCTCGTACAACGTAGCTTGAGTTATTATTCTCACATGTGGGGGAGGAGACGCGACGCGCATACGACGTTTACATGTGCGAGTACACCGTTGGCAGGCTGGCAGCGGTCAGAATCGAAAAGCCTGCCGTGCATCGCATGGGGCACGTCACGAGATGCGGGATACAGCAAATCAATAGATTGGGTATCAACAGTCAAGAGGGCGTGGGTGCGGCCCGAGGCCGGGCAACCAGGGGGGGCGCAGTCTGAGAGGGCTTCCATCCCTTCCATTGAGTGGCGTGCATCCACCCCCCACCGACTTCAATGCATCTACTCCTTACGTTGGCCGCTACTCGCACGTCCGTCTGCCCTAAAAGGGTGGACGCGGAGCCATCCGCCGACCCCATGCGTGCCCGACCAAGTATTATGCGACCACACAGCGTGGAACACGGTTGATGGCGCACGGGCTGTTTTCCAAGGGTGGTGCCAAGTGGCAGAATAATAATCTCCCACGGCTATATTATGAAGGAAAAGTTGGGGGTGGCCACCTCTGACCACACTACTCAGGGGCCAATACGAGCGGTGGATGCCGAGATGGTTGCTTTGCCCTGGTATCCGTATCAAGTAGAAATTACACGTCCATCCCGGGATTTTGGTCCCGTTTAAGACACACCACACTTTGTTTTCTGGACTGCCTTCAAGGTTCAGAATCAACGACGACATCTATTATTCAACAAATGTACATGTAACTAGCAAGCGCTCAGTCCATACTCGATATCAGCAACATTCATCGTCACCACATCGTCACCATGTACCGTCCATCTACACGACGGAGTTCCCGCGCATCATCGTCACCTGGCCAGCGACCTCAACTGCTTCGGTCAAGCGCAACCCGGCCTTCTGTTACACCATCCGATGAGATCCAGGCATCGCTTGTCTCTCCCAACTTTCACCACACTGCTGCCGACTTGCTCAGTAAAGTCGCCTCACCTCTGGGGCCGTCGCCGTCATGCGACTACAACCACAACATGATCTCGCCATCAACAACCCGCCAAGCCTCAGAGCCCATCAGCATAAACCATGACGTTCATGACCATTCCGACAGCCCCGAGTTTTCGACCCCAGACAGCTCCATCTCTGGTTCGTATACTCCGATCGCTACTGTATCTTCATCGGTCTGACAAGTACTAACAAGGGTTTACAGGATGCTACTTTAGTTTCCCCAACTTTGACAACTGGGGAAGCCCTGCCCAGGAGGAGGACAAGGAGCCTTGAAGGACTCTCAGCTTCTTTCTCCATTCATTAACCGACATCCACCATGAGATGGGATCTTATCCCCTCGCACCATAACGCCCGGTCCCAGCGGTCACGTCCCCCGATGACTTCGTCTCGTTACCTCATCGTCTGTCATGAAACTATTCACATGACAAGATCGATGATATCCACGGGCTCTGTGCTTAAAAGGACGAAAGTTCTAAGCAAAGACGGGAAGGCTGGTCATTCAGGACGTGTTAAGATATCTACCGTATGCGCTTTGGGCCTTCTGGTGTCTTTTATCTAGACGTATTACCAAGGAAGCTCCGATCTGGCAAGAGATGGACTCGGAGACTACTAGGCTCGCTTGGCGAGATTCAGCCAATCTGGGGTCTACATTGTAAATAACCTTCATTTGTCTACATACACCAAAGATTGCATATACCAGTCGCCCATATGAACGCAGTTTCACCAAACCGGACAGGAACGACGAAGGATCTATAGATACTCCATTCTAATTTTCCTTCCACACAAATATTTTGCATCCCGTGTGTTCCCTTTGGTATTAAGCCTCTTAGTTTAATTGGAAATTGTCGGTGACACATTGACAGTCATATCCTACTAGCACATGTGCGATGGCCCCGCCGAGCCGCTTTTCTTTGGAACAACCCTTGTTTGTCGACGACGCCAACGTGCACCCACTCCTTAGCTAGGTCACGAGACTCTGAAATCGATTCCGACTTCGAAAGCGCATATAGTCGTGGTCAAGAACACTACTAGCAATAGCAGCGAGAACAGTAGGAGCGGCCGTTCGAGGGCGTCGTTACTACTGCTACGCATTGGAAAGTATCGTTATAATCATTGAACGTCAGCGCATACAGACAGGTCATCGTAACGCCTCCCCATTTAATACTCACACAACCACTACCAAAATCGGGTCGAAGTCTCTTGCTGACAACAGCTTTTTCTCGGCAGTAACACTACTATACCGCGAATACAATCACCATAGCGGTAATGCTATGTTGTTGTCGTGTTCTAGCCGTTACCCGTTACCTACATGTATGCTGCAACGCCGGGAACGCTCTGCGTCTGGTAGGTACAGGTAGGTGCGATGGCAGATAGGAGAAGTGACGTGCTCGTGTCTTTGTCTTATTGTACATTACGAGATGGTCAAGCACCATGCAAACGCCGCGAAATGCTCAAACTCTGTTACTTTGATGCTCGCCCCGAGGCCCCTTTCTCATAAAGCAATGCTATCGCAAATCAATACCGACTGTTTATGTATACCCATGCATTTGGCATCGTCCACAGTCCTCGTACATTTACCGCCCTCGTCCGCATCGCTCCTCGTCTTCGTCAACTAGCTCGTAAGCTGGTCGATATTTCCCACTTTCGCCATCAATTACCAGGGCCGGATTGGGCTTGGTATCATTAACACCTCCTAGGGACGTGAATCCCTGATCATAAAGGGAGCAATAAGGTATTTCGAGGTGCCGGATGAACTTGGGGCACGGTCAGCATAGTGGCCAGATGATACATGCAATGCAGTCACCCAAAGACGTCCGTCTCATCACTTACCAACCAGATATCGACATAGTGCCAATCGATGATCGGGTTAACACGCATAAACTGTGGCCAGCCCGCATCTGTAGGGCTGAAATGTCCGAGCGTATCACAATGGGGGTCCGATCGCCTGGTTCCCATAAATATCGCCTTCACGTCCGTCTTCTTGGATAGGTATGCGTCGAGGGCCTGTCGCATAGGCAACTCCTGGCGTCCGAGATTAAGATGGTACTGGCTCGCCGAGGAAGCGACGAACTTCTCGACCTCTGGAAAGGGATCCCGAGATACTATATAAATCGCCTGGAGAGGCCTCACAAGAGTTTCGGGTTTCGCTGGTGCCGTCTGTGATTCCGGTCGAGGGTCATGGTTGCCGTTCGTTCGGCCGTTTGCCTGATGGTCGTCCAGTTCCGGCAAGCAAGCAAGGATGAGGACCAGCAGAACTAGACAGTCCTTGCCTCCGTTGTACGAGAGTGATAGATGCTGTAAGCTGTTTTTGCACAAGAAATGGTCAGCCTTTTTTCTCCAACTCTGGAAGGTCATGCCGTGCGCCGAGCTATCTTGTCCGCGGCGTACCTCCGACAACGGGGCAAACGTAGCACCTACCCGTACCGGTGCAACGCCTCCCCAATCACCTCCATGGCCACTCGAATGTGGCCCTGGAGGGTCCTCAATGCCTTATCCTCGACATTTTCAGCTTCGAGAAATGCGAGGACCTTGCGGCGCAAGGCCCGGCATGTTTGGGGGAGGCTATCGGACTGGTCTCCGTGGACTTCTGGTATGTCGCGCCCTTGCTGCAAGGGGCTCTGTTCGGGCATTATTTCGTTTTTCCAATGCAAATACAACGCGATGGTAAGTTTTTATTCGATTCAGAAATAATACTGCAAGTGCACTTGTATCGGTGCATGCAGCGGGATATAGAATAATACCGAGGAGAGATAGTGATGGTGCGGCAACACTGAGCTCATAACCCAGTCCGCGGGGTTATGCGCCGAACGCGGGGACCTTGGGCCGAGGGAAGATTACAAAGATACAAGCTTCGTGCGCCACTTACCACGCATGAATCAAGTACTATTGCCCCGGTATCGACACGAAAAGAATATTAAGCGCCTTTTGAATGAGAGACATTTATCAGAAAGACTATCGTTCCAGGACACCCAGCAGATCTACTATGTAACCATGATGCGTGGTGTGGCCAACATGCAGCGCGTGAACGCACCTGGACTCTTCTCTGTGTTTCCAGGGTCGTCTCCTGGTGCCGAAGGCGGGCAGGTTCTGCACGTGAACGCGACGTGCGGATCCCACGAGTCGTAATACTCCGCCGCACACAAAATTTGACAAGGCGACAAGTGTTAGCATTCAAGTTTGCAATAGTGGCGTACATTACGTCGTAGGTGGCTTGGCTTGACCCTGAGAGGGCCAAAGTGTGGCTCAGTGGTCACGTGAAATTGTGACCTTTGCCCAGAACTTTGCTTGGTGGTGTGGGTCCGGAAAATTGTAGAAGCGGGCTTTTTTTCCACACGACCATAACCGCTAAGACCTAAGGCGAGGCACACACAATTGAAATTATTTCGCCCCTCCACCAATTTATCTTCCCAGCACCATCCACGGTTTTCCTCCAACTGCGCAATTCAGAGGCAACAATCATGGCGGTTGGAAAGTGAGCATTTACGACACATCAAACAGAAAGCAAAGCAAAGCAATAACTGACACTCTTATTTAGGAACAAGAGACTCTCAAAGGGCAAGAAGGGCCTTAAGAAGAAGACCGTGGACCCCTTCTCCCGCAAGGACTGGTACTCGATCAAGGTACGTTGGTGATGCATTTTGCAAACACATCTTGCACCCATGGACCTCCAATGCTAACGGATATTTCAATAGGCCCCTAACCCCTTCAACGTGCGAGAGTAAGTTTTCCAGAATCGACGCCCATGCGATCCCGCCGAAATATATATTTTGTGTGCACACAGCCAGGGTAATACGAACGAAACTGACAAAAACTCTAGCGTCGGCAAGACCCTCGTCAACCGCACCAGCGGTCTCAAGAACGCCAACGATGCTCTGAAGGGCCGTGTCGTCGAGGTTTCCCTCGCCGACCTCCAGAAGGACGAGGACCACTCGTTCCGCAAGGTTCAGCTCCGCGTGGACGAGGTCCAGGGCAAGAACTGCCTGACCAACTTCTACGGCCTCGACTTCACATCCGATAAGCTGCGCTCCCTGGTTCGCAAGTGGCAGACTCTCATTGAGGCCAACGTCACCGTCAAGACCACCGACGACTACCTCATCCGCCTCTTTGCCATCGCCTTCACCAAGCGTCGCCCCAACCAGGTTAAGAAGACCACCTACGCTGCCTCTTCTCAGATCCGCGCCATCCGCAAGAAGATGACCGACATCATCCAGCGCGAGGCCTCTACCTGCACTCTCACCCAGCTCACCTCCAAGCTCATCCCCGAGGTGATCGGCCGTGAGATCGAGAAGTCTACCCAGGGCATCTACCCCCTTCAGAACGTAAGAAGAATCCTCCCTCATTCATCACTTAAGAGACGCACAGGAAGGCTAATCATTTTTTCCAGGTCCACATCCGCAAGGTCAAGCTGCTGAAGTCGCCCAAGTTCGACCTCGGCGCTCTTATGGCTCTCCACGGTGAGTCGGGTACCGACGACCAGGGCCAGAAGGTTGAGAGGGAGTTCAAGGAGAAGGTCCTGGAGACTGTCTAAAATTTCTGCATGTATGGAGTTTCTGCAGATAGGGAAATGGGAAAAAAATTGTGAACAAAGGCAACCGTTCCGGCATTTGTTTACAGTCATCTGAAATGGCGTAGAATCATTAGGGCGGCTTGGGAATTCGGAATCATCCCATAAATGGTAAAAGAAAAAAAAGGACTGGTTTTCTGCTTTACACTTATGAATATGTGCTGTCTATCTACTCTATGATTGCCCCATGCCTCTATGTCGAATTGCAATATACCGTCAACACCGACTCTCGTAGTCTTTTCTATCCAATCCATATGCTGTGCTGCACAGTCAACGCGCCTGTGGGAATTTCGGCTCTGGATGATTATTTGTCCTCAGCCAGAGTAATAACCCTATGACGTTGACCCGACGCAAAATTACTCTGCTGGCTGCAAGAACTCCACCACCGCTAAAAAGATGTAAGCAAGTGTCAGGAGGGAAGGGATGCCTTACTCACCTTGTCTGAAAGCCTCTGGCTGCTCCGAAATTACCCAGTGTCCAGATTCTATATCGACCATGCGGAAACGGGGGAAAAACTCCCCAATAAGCGGAAGGACTTCATCGGGGACATATTTGCTCAAAGTGCCTCGAACGAAAAGAGCAGGCTTCTCAAATCGGACTGCCTTGGGATCCTTATACGGGAAGTCGCCGAGATGGTCCAACGAGCGACCCAGTATGTCCAAGGGCACACGGAACTTCATGCTTTCTTCTCCCTGGGGCCTATACAGGTTCCCAAGAAGAAACTGGCGGATAGGGAGCGACTGCCGCGTGTCCCGTGTCAGCATAGTCAACCGAGGATAGCTAGGCAAGGCCTTTCCGTGCAGTTTCGTGATGGTGAACTGACCTCTTCAGACTCCTGGAGGAGCTTGTCGGCCTCTGACTGGCGTCCAACATTTGCATCCTGTATCTGCTTCATAGCGCGAACGTATTTGGGAAACTCTCTGCCCAAGATTTTGTCGATGGGGGCGTTATCCACAGAAACAATGTTGGACACAAGCTCAGGGGAGCGCAACGCCAACGTCATGGCAGTTTTGGCACCCCTTGGAGATGACTGTCAGCATTTTCCCCAATCATTCAGGAACTCGTGACCGTCGCTGCTGGGTTTGTAGCATACATCGAATGTCCAATGATGGTAGGCTCCGTCAGGCCATGGTCCTTGATGAACTTGGCCATGTCGTCGGCCATGGCATTGTAATCATGGATTTTGGCGTGAGGGGATTCCCCATGGTTTCTCAGATCCTGGATGCGGAGAGTTTAGCAAAGTGAAGCCCACGTTTTCTCTCCGAAGGTAACTAACGAGAGCGTAGACGTATCTCCCTAAATCCCTGGCCAGAGCCCTGTGAAGTCGATCAGCATCCACAAGTCCACTACAAGATCCGGTACACGGTGAACCTACTTGCTTATCCCACGGTTGTTCTTCTTGGATCCGAACAGCCCGTGCAGGAACAAAATAGGGGACGACTGCTTATCCGCCCGCGGCTTCGCAGGCTCATGCAGGTCGTACATAAGAGGCCCGATGGCCTGCGAGTACGCCCTCCACGAGCTCGTCGTCATAGAATGGGCGACTCGAATGGCGCATGGCCTCACCTGTCTGTACATAATTGCCATGACGTCTTTCCCTGATAGCACGGAACAGTTGTTCAGTCGCGAGGATAGAGATTCAACGTCTTTCAATTTTGACAGTCCAAATTTATAGTGGGGTCTTCTGATATTGATTGGTCAATGGAATGAGTGCCACTCCCTGCCCAAGGTACCGGCAGATATGACGAAATGTATTAAAAACATGATACACAGGGAGATAGGTAGCCTCGGGCCGAAATACTAGAACACCAGCCCTTGACGTGGTCTCGAGACTTCTTATCACGTCCAGAAGGAAACCAAGGGCGTGTGCCTATACGTCCATCCGGTGCAACAACACATGGATATAGAGGGAAACCCCTTCCCCCGAAACCTCCTTTTGAGACGGAACAAGAGGCTAGAAGCCCGAGTCATCCCACGCGCAGTTCATCTCAGTCACTTTATGGGAGGTGACGGACATCAAGCCTCACTAATCTTTCGAGCATACTGACACATGAGAAACCCAAACTATTGGGAAGTCTATGGTGGTGGTAACTCAAGAATACAGTCAATGTCCCGAGACACCACATCTAGCTACCCGGTATCCAGTGCACCAATCGAGGAGTTGCCTAGGATTGATGGCTTAGATCATGCTGGCTGATAATGGAACATTAGCCAAAGGTGTGACAGTCCTATGTCTACATGTAAGTAAATATGTAGTCTACTCTAACAGGGGACGATATTTGTCACGGCGTGTTTGCAACACCAGCGTCCCTCAAGCAATAATCCTTGGCGTAGCCTTTAGAGGTTCAAAGCACCGCGTACTTTGCATTCAAGTCAGATCTATATTCCATAATCACGGCATCTGGCTACGCAAATAGTTCTGAGCGGATATGATTATAGACATCTTGAACTAACATGTGTGCATACTTCGGATTGCAAAGACCTGAATTTCCCCTGGGGTATTCTGTGCTCCTACATGTACTGCTGCCAAGAACTGGATGGATCTCACCGTCTGCGATATCAACCTACCAGTGTTTTTGCTCTCTAGAATCCCAAGTTGTTGGAGCTTGGTCATCATCTATGCCGTGTTTGCAGAGAGTGGTCTTTCCATGGTGTTTTATATAGACCATATGTGATCCAGTCCATCTCGAATTTTCAAGACCCTCCAAACGAAAGAAGGTAGCTTTACGATGCCTCGTGCATCCGTAGCAGGAGCGCAGACTGGGGACATATAGTGTCTCTCAATATGGTAGCCAAGTCTTTCAGTCTCATACTACTCCGTACTTTAGGCACGAGGTACAGTGCTATAGTATGTACATGTATGTACCTTCATATTAATACCGTTTTTAAATTCTAGGGAGAGTGCCTCTACTCGAATCTTGATCCATCTGGTTCCCCGATAGAGCCTTTGACTACCCGAAGATCCTTAGACTCGTTATGAGTGGAAGCCCTGTCAGGAAAGTCGATGCCTGACAGAGACAGTATAATGACTATGAGGGTAGTATTCCGTAATGTTTATATGAGGAGCTCATTCAGTAAGCCCAAGAGCTCGAATACGTTCAAATTTTGTTACTTACCTCACAAATCTCAT
>FYEV01001540.1:0-59766 GCA_900188565.1 Geosmithia flava | reverse complement strand
CAGTTTGCATATTGATACTTCTCTCCTTGTATTTAATGCCAGTTCCACTTCCTCCAAGGGCATAGTGAAAGAAAAAAAAAAAAAAAAGTTCTTCGACATTGAGGAATTGAACCCAGCCCGATTCGAACGGGCAACCTTCAGGAATCTCCGAAGTATTCTAATCGAACTGGAATCTGACGCGCTACCGTTGCGCCATGGGTCCTTGATCATGACGATGCTCCATATGTGGTACAACAGCTTCTCTACCAGGAACGGAAATCTCCATGTTTGTGAACAACAAGGCAATAGATGTAAAGCGTAATCGATATATACTCATACTAACGCTTGTATATCTATTTATGCCCACAGAAATATTCTCAATCAAGGGGGCGCAAATTATTAGTGTCGTTTCGGTAATCAATCGGAGCCTGGTGGTGGGTGCTCTCGGGTAGATTGCATGGCTGAGTATATCTCGATCCAGCCTTGGCCGAACTCGTGAGACTTGTTACACGTCAGTTTATACCGTTAGTACAGTATATATTTGATGTCATCACAACCAAAAAGATTCATGGGCAGGTCTGATCGGGGAGAAGCCGGGGAGGGGGGGGGATGTATTATCCCTAGGTGCCGTTCAAAGTTGTGCGCAGTCATGTGAGTGTTAGCAATGGCCGTCCCACATCACTAGACCGTTATGTCTTCGCTGCTTTTGTCATCATGCAATCGACATTATCCAGAATGTAATGATCGATATAATATACTAAAAAATTTACAGAAAATTCTTCGCAACAGCCCACGTCTCCCTTTCCGGTCATATACCCTGCAGCATCTAGTAGGCATACCGGAAATTCTTGTTCTCCTTGTCTGTGAGCGTTGTCCAGGAATCTGGGCTCATGAATGCATCCTCCATGTCCTTTCGAGCACCACGTCTCTTGTTAGACCACATGTAGTAGAGGAAAAGCAATATGGTTGTGAAGGCACAGCCGGCTTGGGTTCCCATGACGGCTAGCTTGGCTGGGCGGTATTGAGGAGCATCGCGAGCCTGAAAGGTTTGCGGGCCGATAATGTTACCAAGGGAGAATGAGCCACTTATGACGGCAGTAGCAAAGGCACGCTTGGTAGCGCCACCAAAGTTGGCCGCAGTCCACTGCGAATATATCAGCTTCATGTGTCTTGTAAATGTTGCGCAGTGGGGACGTAAAGCTTACACTGTAGAAGAGAGTCAGGGGCGCGACGACTGCATTGACGAGATAGACACCAGCAAGAATCCCCGACCTGTTGGTGGTAGGGAGGAATGACATCAATGCTCCACCGAGTATGCTGAGAGAAGTGTCAGTACTGTTATAGTCTACAATGGCACAGCTGACCTGGAAGACTTACGCAGGGACAATGCAGCCAATGATCCACGCCCAGCGATGAGAGCCAAAGCGAACACCAAAACCAACAAGAAGTGTAAAAAAGATGCTGACAGCACCAGATGGCATGTTCATCAGTGCTGCATGTCTGGGGTCGTATCCGAGATTGAGAATGAGCGTTGAAGAGTATGTGGTGACGACACCACTGGAAACAGAGAGCTGGTTCAATCAGGTCAGTATATGAGAGGGTTTCGAAAGACAGCAGGTATATTGAATAAACTCACCAATACGACAGACAAGGTCAAGAGGTACATCTGAGGGTCACAGAGTGCCTCCAGTATCTGGCGAGGCCGGAACTTACGGCTTTCAATGCCCGTTTGGTTGACACTGACATGTTTGAGCAACGCGACCTTTTCATTGTCATTTAGCCAGGATGCCTTCATCGGGGTGTCAGGCATAAAAGTTAACACGGACAGGCCAATGACAACAGTCAGTACGCCAAGAACCACGAACATGATGCGCCAACCGGCCAGAGAAGAGCCGGGAGTTATGTGTTGGAAGCCATACGATATGGCGCCGCCGAGAATCTGGCCCAGACCGAGTCCAAGGTACCAAAAAGAGAACCGGGGGGCTTGCTCTGACTTTGTATACCATTGACTGCTGATGAGCATGAGAGAAGGCCCAATGGTAGCCTCAAATATTCCCAGGAAGACTCGGGATACAAGCAGCGACTGGTAATTGAAGGCGGCCGCGCCACAAGCGGTAGCCACACCCCACAGAGTAACGTTCAAACCGAGCCACTTAGCAGCTGGGACCATCTGAAGAAACCAGACTGAGACATGGATGCATGGTTAGCAAAACGTGCCGGGATAGCAGGATCGGGAAGTGAGACTGACTGTTTGGAACCTCAAAGCATAGTAAACCAACAAAGAGAAACGTGGCAATGTTGGAGAACTCGTTGCCCTTGAGCTTTAGGTCGGTGGTAAGGCCCATCACGGCAGCGTACTGTATGTGATATTGTGTTGGTCATAGATCTAGGACGGCCAAAGAGAGGCGAGCGAGAACGTACATTGAGAATGACCTTGTCCAGGAATTGCATAGTATAGCAGCAGAACATGAGTGGAACAATGTGCCAGTCGATCTTGTGACGCAAGGCCGTCATATCGACCGGAGCTTGTTCTGATGCTTCATTGCGGTGCTCGTTGAGGAACTTCCAGGCCTGGTCGACACTACCATCTGACCTTTCTGGAGCTTGAGCTTCATATGCGGTATTAACGCCGTCGACCTTAGTGTTCTTCTCGTCGTATGATGATGGCATTGTTGGGAGAAAGGCAATACGCGAAGAGACGACGAGAGAAAGAGGAAGAAAAAAAGAAGAGCTGCGCAATTCGATTGCTTCAATAATGTAATATAGGAGAAGGCAAGATCCAAGGCGAAAGAAACTCAATAGGCAAAATTCTTGTCGAGATGAGGGGTCCGTATCAGTTCCAGGTCTCGCATATCATTCTCCTCGGCGTGCATTCAATAATGTCACCACACACAGAGTAGGATGTCACCTCACCAGTCAGCAAGAGGGAAGGAGGGTCAAATAAGGTGGGTGGTATCGCCTTGATAAAACATTTGATGACGGAGAAGACCCGAGCTCGTGGTTCCACCTGGGGATCCCACGCGACGGACAAGGTGTGCTTTTTTTTTTTTTTTTTTTTATGTTTTGGAGATGGGAGAAATGTTCCCAACGCCACGATCGATGGATCCCCTGAGAGGCAGGGAGGACTTCCGCTCAAAACGGCGACGAGTTTGGAAAAGTGACTTTCCTTTGTTTGGTACTCCGTCCCCGTGGATGCCTTGACTCTCGAGGGAGGCGAATCCCTGCAAGGGGCCCACCAACCGTCGGTTCTTGGCGTTTGGGGACCATGCGGCTTCTTACTCGATACATACTGGTGTATGGCAATCAACGTTAGGGTTTGCTGCTAGCTCTCTGTACTAGTAATACGCCTGCTTTGCTGGACTTGCGCTTGAGTACTCGTAGAAGATGGAAATCGTGAAGCATCATGAAATCAAAAGATGGAGTATTGAAGATGTTCACCCTGAGGTGCAGTGTCTGCCATCAACTTGACTCAATCCGGGGGAAGGCGCAATGTGGCTTGTATCGCCGCACCTTCCTTCCCTACCAACACTCTATAACCAACAAACCATATCGCCTGATTTCCCGGCCAATCGCCCCCCCCCTTTCTTCATACTCATCCTTCTTACTGTAGGAGTATCAAAAGGCACTGGCCAGTATCCAAGAAGTCGTTTACTGGGGATCAAAGACCAATTACAACACCACATCGCGTTGACACTTTGCCAGAGAGAAGACGGGCCATACTCGTATATGACACCTTCTGCGAGTACATGTAACTCCAACGCTTTCTCGCCGGGACTCTTGACTTTGGCTGTTATGTACTACTACGGAGTATACACTGCATTAGCACATGCGCGTGGTTGTTGCTATTTCATTTGCCAAGACGCGGAATCCGCACTGACAGCGAAGAACCGGGAAAGACAATCAATCAATCAATCGAAACCCTTGGTAATTAATTGCGCTGCAGCCATCAAGGAACAAGGGCCGAGAACGACCTGCTAGTACAGGATCTACCCCCAGCTTGGCCCTCGCCTTTCCGGTAAATACTTTCGTGCCGTAGCCTGAAGGACGGGTCGAGAGTTAATCATAATGCAATGGCAGCGACGGCTGATGGTGTTGT
Source organism: Geosmithia flava (assembly GCA_900188565.1). Classification (NCBI taxonomy): domain Eukaryota; kingdom Fungi; phylum Ascomycota; class Sordariomycetes; order Hypocreales; family Bionectriaceae; genus Geosmithia; species Geosmithia flava. Next base: position 55,691 of record FYEV01001540.1, on the reverse strand, counting down.
TGCTAGTGGGGAGAATTCCATGATCGACAACCACTACCGCCCGGCGCCAACCCAATGACCCGAACTGCCATGAGCTCCGTCAAGGTGGGCCATTGCCCATAAAACTCGTACGCGAAATAAGCACGCTCGAACTTCTTCCCTTTTTGTCTCTTCGAGATGGTACTGCAGGGCACTGTCGGAATCACTATGAAACGTCAGTGTGTGCACTCACACCAGTAAATGGGACACATTCAAGACATTGAATGATTGGCGTCTGGACCAGCGCCGACCTTTGGCGGCATCGCGCTCCCGAAGCTAAGAAACATGTACGGATAGCGTTATCGCGAACCAGGCCAGCCAACGAACAGCTTCACCGGGACTGATGCAAGGGAAACAGGTCAGTGAAGGGTCGGCCGAACAGGTAAAAAAAAGAAGGACACGATGCGAGAAATCTAGAAGCTCCTGTCAAGTCGCCACGGAATAATATGTCTAACTTGCAGAAGTGAGACTCGCTTTAGCGCACGCCACGGCTACCGATTCGAGAGGGAGGTGAGGGCATCAAGGGCGCAAAACTCATCGCTCATAATTCTCAGTGTAATCAACATTCCCTTTCAGGGAGATTGACAAATCTGTGGCGTTTATACTCACGTATGCCCGTCAATGAAAGACATGTCAAACGGAACAACCCGTGTTGAACAGCTGTCAATGCATCACACGACCAGAAGGAGAGGCATGAACGTAACATGCTGGCTCAAGGGTCGTCGCAGCCTTCCTTTGTGATTATTTGCTCGTCAACCCGTACTCGTTGATACCGTTTCTCAGTTGATTATCTAGAACAGGGGCTGCCATGCATTTTGGTCCTGTTGCAACGCTCCTCTACGAGCACATCGCCACTAATCGCGCGTTTTCCAACGGGCTAATGCCGACACCAATACGAGACATGAGCGCTCAGACCGTCACCTTTGAAAGCAATTGGAGGATCTTCAGAAACGGTCTCCGGATACTATACTCTACATCATGTATGTTGTTTTGTTACGTCATGAGTGCGTGATAACCCCATGCCGCCTGCCTCATACTTACTGTCTGCCATCTGCTGTATGTGGCTGGTAGTGGTTCGCTTGTCCTTTCAAGGAACAGAGAGTATTCGATTGCATCCAATTTGACGAGACAGAAAATGAGGGTGAATATTATGCTCCAAAGAGTTAATGAATGATACTTGAGTACAGTGGACAGGTGCGCATTCCATTCCAACATGGAAGTGTGTCGCAGAGCGGATCGGCCGCCTGACGCACTGAAGCTCCCGTCCCGATACTGAGAGATGCCCCCAGACCCTTTTCTCTTGGAGAATTCCACGATGCATTTGGATTTATTTTTGGGTATCAGACACTTGTATGTGTTATACTAAAAGGCATGATCCGTTCATCTCGGGTTGCGCACTGGGGGACCATTGAAGCTGAACCGTAGCCACGTCCTCTTACAAGACTCCAAGGGAAGCCCCGTGAGACATCAAACAACAGAGACATATCTCGCATACTTCTCGCTTACACACCAATCCCTCACTCTCTAGACTGGTCATGCTACCATGATGTAAATCGCGCGTGTCTGGACCGAACGAACACTCCTAGACCGCTTGTCTCACCCTCTTTACGCCGTCGCTCCCTTCTTGGACCTTGCCACTGGATTTTTACTCTTGTAAGGTCGCCGTCGCAAAGCTCATAATGGGGGGGCATCCTGCTCTCCTCGACTCCGGGGAAAAAAGGCACCGCAGTTGATTTTCCGGGAGACGACCGCGCATCATGGGTTGGGTCCTCCACGCTTCGCCTCAGGTGGAGGCCGAGTCTCAATATCCGACAATTATCGCCATTTGCGTTGTACTATCCATCATCTCCATAGCTGGCGTCGGTTCCCGACTATGGATTCGGTACACAGGCAGGGGTCTTGAAAAGGACGACTGGATGGCGGCACTATCCATGGTATTTGCCCTCACTTATGCAGTGCTTTGTGTTGCTCGTACGTTGACAACTCCCTCAACTCTGATATGCCGTGCCCCAGTATGGAATAGGGGAACGTTCTCATATTCTTTCAACAGTGAAACTAATCATGAATTGCAGAAACAAGATACGGACTCGGACTTCCCATCAGTTCCCGGCCTGCGAAAAGCCTTGTCATATACACAAGGGTCAACTATGCGGGCCGACCCGTCTACCAAGTGGGCGTCTCCTTTTTTAAGCTTGCCCTGCTCATCAGCTATCTTCGACTCTTGCAAGGCACCAACCAGCGAACATATCGGCAGATTGTGTATTTGACAATTGTCGCCGTGTTCATTTCGCATCTCGCATGTGCGTTTTGCCTCATTTTTGCCTGTGATCCGGTGAGTAGACAACATGAGCCCATATATACATATACCCATTCGCCCACCTAGTTAGACACTGTACCAAGGATGCCATTAACAGTGAGTAATGTACAGGTGCAAAAATCGTGGGAGCCTTTTATGAAGGGAGGAAAATGCCTAGCCCCAGGCCCTTCGTTTATAGCATATGCCTGTGTGACGATCGTCTCGGACATTGTCGTTGCGGCGCTTCCGGTCCCCATGCTTCTCCGCCTGAATATTCCAATGGAAAAAAAGCTGGGTCTGATTGGAATATTTGCCCTCGGTCTTTTTACAACGCTTTGCTCGATCCTGCGCTATCTCCAGATCAACAGGATTCAGTTTGGCGATGGTAACTCAACTATGTTGATCCTTTGGGGTGTCATTGAGTTTAATGTCGGGGTATGTTGAAGGCCACAATCTATGACCATTCTCTTCTCATTTTCTGACAATATTTATCTAGAATCTTGTCTCTTCGTTACCCTTTCTTGCTCCCATATTCATCAGGAAAGCGAGGGATTACCGATCGAAACAGTCCAGCGGCTACGGATCCGGCGGGTCCTGGATGAAGTGGAGGAAGGGACCTCGGTGGGAGAGAGAGGGAGCCTACAAACTGAGTGACAGGAGCAACGACCGATGTGCCTTTGGATCTGCAGACAACAGCTCTTCAAATGAACGGGAAGAATGCGGGAAAGACAAGCACCAGAATGTTCTGTGCACAGCCGAGGATGGAGGCGACCGTCATGTCCAGGCTACATGAGAGCGACGATCTGACCAAATGCCCGGATTTCCATGTCAGTGTGGAAACATCAACGCCGTCTTTATCTTTACCTTGCGATATTTTTCTCTCCTTTGTCACTTTCTTTTTCTAATGGGACATGAAGAACCTGTCTTTGATTCATATATTGGCTTTCTTTCAATTCCAAGCTCCATCTACCTGGTATACACTACCACTGACAAAGGTACTGTCTGGGCCGAGGAGGAACCCAATGACATTGGCAGCTTCCTCGATGGTACCTTGCCTCTGAAAGGCCGTGGGCTCATCGAAGGGGGCATCGCTGGGGCGTCCTCGGTGGTCCCACTCCTTTTGCATCAGAGGCGTGTAGATGGATCCCGGGGCGACGCTGTTAACGCGGACCTCACGGTGGCCATTTTCTAGGGCGGCTGACTTTGTGAGTCCAATGAGACCGTGTTTGCTGGCGTCGTAGGCGCAATGCCTGGCAAAGCCTGGTTATGGAAATCAGCGGAAGCCGCATAGTGATCGCAAGTTGGCCCGTACCTTTGATGCCATGTATCGAAGAGACGTTGACAATGGAACCACCGTCGACAATGTTGCGTAGCTCAGCGCGCAAACAGTACATTGTGCCAGTGAGGTTCACGGCGATAATCTTGTCCCACTCGTCGTCTTCCATGTCGGCGACAGACGCAATTCCGTGGACTTTTCCGATGATTCCAGCAACATTGGCAGCGCCGTACAGCTTGCCATATTTGGATACAATAGATTCAATCCACGCGTCCACCTGCTCCCTCTTACTTATGTCCACCTTGGTGACCATATATGGCACATCCAGGGGTGCAAAGTACGCTTCTGTGTCGGCCATGGCCATGGCGTCGACATCGGCTATGCACACTGTCGCCCCACGACTCGAGAGGTACTTTGCTGTTCCGAGACCAATTCCACTTGCTCCGCCAGTGATGGCATATACCTTGCCTTTCAACGACATTGTTTGCGACATTTGGGGATGAAGATGGAGGCGAGGAGGGTTCGATCAGACAAATGAAGCAAGATATTCGTCGGCGTAGCTCTTCAAAACGGTAGCAGGTCATCGGCCCTATTTATCTTCCCTTTTAATTCTGCTCTGACCCCTCCCCCTCCTTTTTTTTCTCTTATGAGATCGTCGGCGGAGCCCATGTTGTGGAGTTGCAACCAAGGTAACATGGAGATGAGGAGGCTAAAAAGAGCACTAATGAGCCGACGGTAAAATGGCAGTTAATGGCGCCGCTTACTCTAGAGAGAGAGAAGAAAAAAAAGACCCGTCGCCTCCTCTCTTTCATTTTTTTTGCGCCGATGAACTACGGGAATTTATTAACATAGCGTGAGTTATTTTCAAGCCTTAAATCGGCATCCTTCCGCAGCAGTTTGCCGCAGTATGTCAAAATATTTACATTCGCTCCACTGTCAAGGTCCATCCATGGTATAAGAAACACTGCGATATTCCCTCTTTCTATTCTCACGGGGTGTGTTTAGATTGAAAGGCTGCCACTGTTTCTCGATTAACAGATGGGGGAGCCATGGCTTAACGTAAATGGGAGAATGGACATAAAACACTGGCAGAGCTGTCCCGACAAAGGCTAAGACGATGTGCGAGCTGATGGTATTTCTATACAGAACACAGACAAAGCTATGAGAGACGTCAATAAACCATACCCTTCATCTTACGTCGTACATGACGATCTCTTTGTGTGGAAGTACAATGCCGTCATATGTGCAGAGAGCGCAGAGGCCATTTTCTCGTGCCCGTTGCTGTGCGCTGGTTGAAACCAGCAGAGAGTAAGAACAGAGCTGCCCAAGTTACGGAGTACTCACTCCCTCACTCCCTCGAGTCACATACGAATCGTGTCGCATAAGGGAATCCGTGCAGTTGGATGTCTGTTCTTCCCAATGATTGGATGACTTCCAGGCGGGGGAGACTCGTACATATTGGTTGTCTGTGCCGTCCCTCTCGCCAACCAATTTCGTGATTCAAAGATACAGTGTTGTACGCACAGGGAAAACAAGGGTCTTCTTGGTCGAGGGCCTTGGTGTCATGTATCAAAGGTCGCCTGGGGAAGAGAAAGCAGCTGGCACTGTGAAATTGTCACCTTCCAAGCCAGTAAAAAAGATACGCATGAGAACAATCAACACACCACTACGAAAGCCCGCACCAGTATGGACCTTGGACCTGAAGAGGGTATGCTCTCCCGTCCTCTTCCTCTAGAAGCGAGTGACAGTCAATAGTTGTCGGTATTCGCCGGGGGCTTACTCTCTAGATTCCTCTCACTTTCAGACCCAAAGTCGGCTTCGTTTGGTGATGACTATGAGAAAAGACTCCGGGATGATGAGCGAATGATGTCGATGCTATTCCAAGTTTGGGATCAAGGGACAAGGGACAAGGGCCTCGTTTAGCGCAGTCTGGGGAAGTGGGGAAGTGCCAACATGGAGGTCTCCACTGTATCGGCAACGAGCCACGAGGGACAAGACGCAGCATCAACGACAACGACAATGCGACAATATATCAAATATCTCAATTGATTATAAAAACATAAAGAATCGTTCTTTTCTCAATTCTGAATGTCATACTGTTCCTGAGCTGAAATCTCCGACGCCAGATGGGCTGCCAGCATCGAGTGACAAGGAGGGTGTGAAGCTCTGGTACTCCTTGTCATACGTATATGCAGACTTGTTTCCTCTACCCTCCATCCCAATTCAGCCATCATTTCCAGCCAAATTTATCTATCCTGTATGTGTATATGTACTCGGGTCGTCATATGAAATATTCTATAGTTGGATGTAGAGGGCTAATTTCTAAGATGATACTCGCAGGAGGCCGACGTGGCGAAAACAGTTGAGCTCTGCCGGCCTCATGATACCCCAGAGCAGACATTGACGCTGCGAGAGAGAAAAGGAAATAGAATCAGACCACAGCCAGCTCGTACGTACAGGATTCGCTACATGAGGCATACGTCTTTGCTTCTATTACCCCGCTTCCCCAGACCAATGATGATGAATGGGCCTCGACAGGTTGTTGCCTCTGTTACTATTGCTACGCTACATGTTGCCGCTTAGGTATACATTCTGTGTAATTTGTTCGTACGAGTACCGTGACGCCTTGGGTTAATGCACACAGTTATAAAGGAAGTTGCCCCTTATACGCTGCCTCCTTCCGCTCCCTGAATCTCTTCGCCCTCAACTTGGAGTGTCAACTTGCTATCGATCTATCATCATCGTCATCTCCCCATCGTTGGACGACTTAATACGGGACTTATTTCATCAAATATATCTCCCTGAAGACCATTCGGACACTTCTTCTGTTAGTCATTTTCCCCTTTTACTCTTCCCCAGCGTCAAGTCCCAAGGGGGGAGAAGCAGACTCGTACTAACATACATACCTTGCCACCCAGTCTTTCCACCCGCTCCCTAAAGACAAACAACCATGCCTCGTCGTCTTCCAAGCCACCTTCCCAAGGCCAAGGCCTCGGAGATCCTCACCATGGGTGCCGCTGGTGTAGGTGTTTTGACACCTCTATACCTGCTTATGCCTGGAGCCGAGGAGCGCCTGGCGGACCAGACAACAAAGTGGGCACCGCAGTGGGAGCGAAACATCAACTTTTTTACTCCACCTGTCGAGAAAGGCGTCCAGCGTATTGAGCCGCCTGTTTCTCGCGCCGTACAGCGAATCGACGAACGTCTTCCCCTCGAGAAGATGGCCAAGAGTGTTGACTCTGGCATCCGTTCCAGCATAGCTCGCTTCAACCCTCCAAATGGTCCTGAAAAGGGAGGTCCCTCTTCCGGTACACCTTCTCCTTAGAAACACGCTCTGGATGGTTATTTCTTGATTGTATTTCCGCTCCATGTTTTGCACTTCACTGTGTCTTATTGAAATATTGCTGTCTTGTTGTCGGGTTATTAGTGTAGGACAATACAGGTCCAGTTCGTTTGATACACTCTATCTGTGCAGTTTGTTTGATACTTGACATACATTTTGAACTATAGGAGAAAGAGCATGTCGGGGATTGACTTACTTAACTCAGCCAGTCTTCTTCACTTACACGCTCCCGAACCCTGATCGATGTCCCGCCGTTAACGTGTACCCACTGCCACTGCCGCTGCCCGGCCCACTCGACGTCTCCACTATCCGAGCTACCCTAAGTTCCGATCCACGTGGAATCGTTCGTCGAGAAGAGGAGATATGCCTCCGAGTGGGATTGGAGTTCTTCTAAATATATATGAAGTGGTTTTTTCTTACCTCATTAGAGTATATAATTCTTGGTTCTCTATGTATGATGTCCACAGTGTGGCATTAATGCCCGATAATGCACTCAGATGGATTCTGTACACCTATCGTCAGCCCCACTTACAATCAATGATATAAGAATACAACCAACAGTCGAAATCACTGTTTGTAAAATAAATCCGATAATGATGTCCAACGGGTCATTAGACCACCTGAACCTATGCGTGATTTTGTCACTGGGCAATTTGTTGTGGGCAAAGCGAAGGCGGGGTTCGGGCTTGGGATAACTAATTCCTGGTCACTTATATGGGACCGATATGCGATGTGAAAGTGCAAATGTTGACCTCGGCTTTTTAAGACATAGATCTGCCCAGCATTTAAGTAAAACCTTCGCTAGATGACAACATGAATATTCTTAGAAACTTCATTGACACAAAATGGCATCGTCTCTTCTCCGTGGATCAGCCTTTATTACTGGCGCCGCAAGCGGTAAGCAACAAGCAAACATGCATGTACCACTGCTTTCATCCTCTTGACAATCGAGAATCTAGGCATCGGGCAATATACAGCCATCGCATTCGCTCGTCATGGAATCACTAAGTTAGCTTTGTCCGATATCAGCGAGGATAACCTCCAAAAGACGAGCGATCTGATCAAATCGCAGTTCCCTAGCGTGCAAGTTCTGACTAAAACCATGGACGTCCGCGACAAGAAGCAAATCGTCGGCACTCTAGACCACGTCGTCTCAAAGTTTGGCCGAATCGGAATCGCCGTCAATAATGCTGGTATCGGAGGTACCGGTCAGCCGACGCACAAGACACCCGACGACGAGATCGAAAACGTTCTCGCCATCAACCTCATGGGCGTTTACAAGTGTCAGAAGGAGGAGCTGCGTATCATGCTCGACCAGGAAGACCTCGGCCCACGCCAAGGTAGGGGCTGCATTATCAATGTTGCTTCCATATTTGGTATCGTCGCACCCGGCCCCAACATCCATCAGACGACCTATTCTACGACCAAGCATGGTAAGAAAACAGTCCCAGACGTTTTGAAGTTATATGAAGTAAAAGAGAACAAAGGTCATTAGTTGAGCTGACAGAGAGTTGTTGACTTTAGCTGTCATCGGACTTACAAAGGGTGACGCAAACACTTACGCTAAACATCATATCCGCATCAACGCCATCTGCCCTGGCTTCGTCGCGACACCATTCATGGAGAGAGAAACCAATGGGAGAGATAGCGATCATCCGATGCAGAAAGTCATTGATATCACGCCCCTTGGGAGGGTGTGTATGCCAGAGGAAATCTCAGAAAGCATCGTCTCCATGGCTTCCAGCATGAACAGCTTTATGCAGGGCTCTGCTGTCATTGTCGACGGCGGGTTCACGGCTAACTGACAAACGCAACGGAACAGACAAATGATACATTTCTCTTAATAAAATTACAATTGCCAGTATGAAAAAACATGACAGTGGTCTGTCAGTTGAAGCTGAAAAAGTCCAAGTTTCGGTTGCGGCTACCATCGCCTTGGCCATCCACACCATCCGGTGCCCCCTCCACACTCTGCACTAAGCTCCCTAAATTGACTGAACTCACACCACTAATCTCTGCGTGAATTTTAGAGGCTCTTCCGTCATAGGTATTATCATTGTCTCCCTTGGACAAATCAAAGTTTGTTGTTGACATGGCTCCTGTCGTGATGGTTGAATTGTGCCCAATCACCGAACTAGCGCTAAGCCCTGCAGGTCCGGGGCCGTAATCACCGTTGCCAGAATCCAGTCCCTGGCCTTCTGGCTGGTGGCCATCGTGCATGCTCCCATAGTTCCATATATCCGAAGACGATGGAGTCATGAGGCTCGTGTGCTGCTGCTGCTGCTCACTAGGATCGATCTCGACAGCAGACTCATTGAGGAAGTTGAGATCAATACTCGACGCATCTGTTGCCCCCAAGGGAAACAATACAGAGCCAATCTGCGAGTGATCATGGTGATTCATCCCCTGACCAAACATGTGCGTGTTCAGTGGTGAGTGACTAACTCCCGGCTGTGTTGCGTTTTCCTGGAAGAAGGGGGGAGGTGGCCGTGCAAACTCCGAGGCTCTTCTACTGTTGTTTGATCGCATTCTCTTTTGGGGGGGATAGCTAGAGTCTGCGTCAGAGGACTCACGTCTAGAAGGAACGACAGGAGCAGGTAAATTGCTGTTATCATTCATAGACGTTGTTCCAGGGGCACCGTTGAAGGGGAATATCTGGTCGCGGGCAATTGATCGAGCAGCATCGCCAAAGCCGAGTCGAATCTGACTCATGACAGCCCTGAGGAGATCATCCATACGTCCGGCAGGGTGATAGGTGTAGCTCATATCGCCAAGTGCACCGCTGAGGATCTCCAGATAGCCCATATAAGTTCGTCGGTCGGAATCGTTGCAGTGGTACGCCAATGCAGCAATGAGTGCAATGACGGCTGTGCCGGCATGTTGGATACCAGTCACAAAGATTTTGCGACCATCGAAGCGCTGTCGATGCTGCCAGAAGATACGAGCCACACGGATAGCTTGTTGCGTGCAGATACTGCGAGAGAGGGAGGCCCGACTGTCGTGGACCATGGAATTTGTGCCATTCGATCCCAATGTATGTTCGTATCCTCCCAACCCCGGGGTCTGTGTTGCTGAGGTCTCAACCGAGATAGATGCGTGATTGATATCTGTATTGGATTGGGGGCTGCTACCGGCAGAATCTCCAGATATGGAGTCATACTTGGCCCACGGCCTGTGGAGCAAGATCATGGCCACATGGTATTGCTGGTGGAGGAGAAAAAAGCTATACGGGGCTGTCTTGATGTTGGCCGGTCTCCAGGTGAGGTTTTCGGGCAAGCGTCGGTACCAATTCTGAAGCAGCCTGTCCAGGTTCATGACGTGGAGGTAGGCGTTGTCCTCGGCTTCATTCATGGCAAACATGTTGGTACAGTCTGTAGTGGTCCGCTTGACTGCGTGGTGATCCCGCGTTTCAACGATACGCCCGGAAAGTTCCATGAGTTCAACGAGTTGCTCGTAAACTTCCATGTTGATGTCTTTGTCAAACGGCGTTGGGAGGTCCGACTGGATTGCCGAGAGTCTATCAGAGACTAATTCAAAGCCGAGATCTTGGCCTTTGATACTGGTCGGCCGTCCGAGGAACAGGGCCCAGTACTTGTCATAAACGACGCAGGCCCTCATGACCATTTGGCGAATTTGAACCTCCTTCTCGGGCATACCATTGTTCCCAGATTGCAGGTGGATGCCAATGTCAAAGGCGAGGCGGTTTGCCATTCCTGAAAAAGCTATTGTCAGTAGGAAAAAAAAAAGGAGCAAACACTAGGGTTAGACTTTTGCCTTACCAGCATACATCCAGCCAGTGTTGTCTCTACCAACACCACACTCCAGGTCTCCGAGAAGAAGCAGCGCCTGGACACTTGGAATCCCTCCAGGGCGTTCAATTTCAATATCGAGCATATACTTTGCCTCTCTGTGAAGAGTGCTTTCCAGGTTCCCCAGGGAGATGCGCCTGATGTCGGGACGATCCTTGTCGCATCCACGGTAGCCCATGGCCAGAATAGCAATGTGGAGAAAAGAGCTGTAGAACTTTGGGTTCTGCGAGTCGCGGTCGGCCTCAAAGGCACTCCTGTCAATGACGGGAATGATGCTGTTGTAGTACTCCCAGAAGTGATTCATCAAGTAGCTGTACGTTGCCGGATTCAAGGAGTGGATGATTCTTTCAGCTCTGCGGACTTGCTCCGGGGGCTCGCGTGAGTCCAGCTGGTCTGGTGACGCAGCGTATACATGGCTGTTGGCGGTTGGCCCAAAGAAACGGAGTCTTCCAGATAGTTGGTCAAAAGAGAGATTCTCCTTGGCAGAAAGTAGCCGATGGACGATATCATCTTGCTTTGAGTCAAGTATACGGAATGGGGAATCCTCTTTAGGCAGGGACTGAAGTATTTGGCTACTTTCCGACATAGAAGTATCAATTTGATCAGAATCGACTTTGATAAAGCCGTTTGCCGAATCCGGAGGCGATGGTACCCCGAAAGATGGAGAGTTGACGTTGAGAGAAGCTGCCGGTTGTACGCTAGACCTTTGTTGACTGCTTGGAGACATTGCTAGCTGCTCGTCCGTCTTGTTCTGAGCTTCGTTCTTTGTCCTGGGTGGGTGAGACGCTGGCGGCGGCATTACACCCTTTTCCTTGAGCATACCCTCTAAAAGTGAAATGCGATCGGAAAGGGATGACATGTACGCCTTGGACACCGGACTTTAGTGGTTGTTGTCAGTAAAAAGGTGAAAAAAAAAAGAATCAATACTGATGGTATCATCGGGGACAAAGGCCACCTACCGCCTGCGTTCATCGTCATTCTTGATTATGCATTCAGTACCAGCCCGACGGCACTGGTTACACTCGGATTGTCCCTGAGGCACAACGCAGCGAATGCGGCGGTCTCGGCACGAGGCACACGCAACTGAGGCACGATGGCGGACATGCTGCTTGTTCGACATCCGGGCTGCGCCTGGCCCTTTTTGAGAAGCAACGTTCTCCTGCATGGCGATGTCGCTGCCCTCGCTGCCCTCTCTTGTGTCATCCGTAGTAGTCATGGGGAAACTTGGGGTAGGCTGTCTGGAATCCGGGCCGTGGAATTCGAGTAAGGGGGAGAAACACAGGGCTATGGAAGCTTTCAGCTGGGTATTATCAAAACAAATTGAGAGAGCTCTTCCAGCACTCGTTAAGATCGAAGCAGAAACTGAGAACAGAAATGATTCAAAATGTATCTCGTACGCACACACAGGACAGAAAAAAAAAGCAGATTAAAGATTGTGGGGGATGGTCATTGATCGAACGACCCGGGCAGGGGACCTGGGGAGAACTGCCCGTGACGTGGAGCGAGTAGCTTCTTCCCCACAGAGCACAGGCATTGCATGAGGGTAGCGCACCCCGGTGGATCAAGAACTCAAGCGGGGGGGCACAGGAAGCCCGTTGACAGGATGGAGTGGGGGCAAGCCAGGATGCGAGTAGACCACCAAACCTCCCAATGGTCTGGAGATCCCATGGAGACTTGGAATTGTCTTGCCAATTAGACGGCATGGAATCAGCGCTTGACCCCAGGTTTTCGCGGGGTTAGCGGGCCCTCAGTAGTTACCAGGCCGGTAGTAGCCTAGAGCCGAGAACATGACGACTCATTTCGTTGGGCAACCCCAGAGAGTCATGACACACGCGAGATGCGGGGACTCGTTGGTGTCCAATGAATCCCTACACAAATGTGAATATAGATTAGCCGTGGTCAAACTCGGTTAATTTGTCGGAGATGGGAGAAAGAGGGTGAGAAGCAACTGCATCTGAATGGCGTGGAGGGGGTCCCATGTCAATGTCAATGGTCTTGGAGCACTAGTACTAATACTCATAGTCTGCACTCAGTCTGGTACATCGGGCTGACGGAGTATTATCCCAATCGATTAGTGGATCATCAACAGTACCAAAGTACGAGTGCGTTTACAGGTACGTTGAGCGTGCTCATGCACGGATCCCACTAGAGACCGCTAGCTCTGTCCCCTCTTTCGAGTCGCATGTTTTCAATCGTGGCCATTCTTCTTGAAATGGCTACAATATCTCGACGACTGGATGCTGGACTAGACTCCTTCTTTCCACGATTTGACAGCTCGGGAATTTTTTTGTTCTTTTACAAAGAATAAACGCAAAAGGAGAACTATGTGGATAGAATTAGAGTAGCCAATCCAAAGCTTGCCGAAGTGCTTACCACGATCATGTAGGGGGGCATTTCCCCAGACCGGGAGAGGGGGGGGGGACCACAATATTACCCCGTCACACGAGGACGCTACTCCGTGCTAATAGCTGGGGTAACGAGATGAAATCCGAAGCCAATGGATAGTGCCTCCGCCCCCGCACGCGTTCCCTGCCGCCATCCCCACTCTGAATCATTTGGCCCTTGTCACAGATGGTTATGTGTGTGGGCAATAAACATGCCCAGAGAGACATAGAGAACAGCTCTCTTTCGTCGCAACGAGAGATTTTGTCTGTGGACCGTTTCGGCTGGAAGTGCCGTCAGCTTGCACCTGGGAGAGACAAACGGTCGTGTGTGTCCCCCTCTTTTCATCATGTACGTAGTAGATTGCTGCTTCGAGGCTGAGTAGGATGAAAGCCGAGGTGTTTGTCTGTTCACGTTGCGGAGTAGTAGAATACCGTAGCTTCATGCTGACAGATGCTCGGCGCTCGCCCACACTTGCCCAGCAGCTAAGGAAGGCGCGGCCCATTCAGTGTCCAGTCTTGTCAGCCTATTCCAGATTACGGAAGGCGCGGATTTTGCCGCCAAGATTGCATCAATATCACAGGAAGGAACCAGCGCGGTCGTTCCCCGGATTTGACAATTTATCCGTCGCTCTTGACTTGACTTCCTGTTTTTCTTTACATGTACGCAGCTCTGTTGGGAGCAGCAAACACGGATGCATGCATCAATTATGAATGTACCCGAGCAAGCAATCGTGCATTTGGCCAAATTTCGTTCCGTAGTAGCATTGCTTAGTACAATTTCTTGCACAACAGGGAAGAGAACTGGACTGATACCTGTGGTAAGTAACCAAGGAAAACAGCCGTAGCGCTCGCTGGTTCTTCCACCGAAATGTACATGTATTCTCAGTACCTAGACCAGTAGCATATCCCCGTAGACCTCCCCCTCACTTTCTCCCCATGCACTCGTACTCGTATTGCTCCGTAACAATTGTTGGGACTTGCAATTACGACGTGCATGTAACCATTATTTCCGGCAGAAAGCATAAACCGTTCCATATTCGCAATCCAATACTTGAGTGTTCGTATTACTAGGAATGATTCATTTTCTTGCCCTACCTCATACCCTCTTCCACACACTTGATGAATTTCATTCTACGTCCCAATCATAATCGCTGCTTCGTACATATGTAGAGAGGCCATGGACGTCGTTTGTCTTGCTTGCCTTGACTTCGCCATTGCCCAGATAGGCGAATCTGTTTCCGTATCGCCATCGGATATCGTAGTCTTCGAACCGGGGATCTTTGATTGACTTGAGGAAATGGACCGTCTGTACGTAGCAGTGTTGACACGTCAGTATGAGTTCTATTCTATTGAAGTACGACAATGTTCTTGGGATCCACTCGTTCTATTCCGTGCGACAGGAGGACGCCGGCCAAAGTGCAAGAGGGGAAACGTGAATGTAACGGCAGGATAGGTTGGGCTGGGCCGCGGGGCTGAGCTAAGTGGGCACATGTACTCACTGGGCCTGGCCACAAGTATACCCTGTTCTTGATCTTGCCGTCCTTGAACCAACTACGACACTCTTCTTGGAAGACGGTTGTGCGGTGGAAAGTGTCGAAGTGATCGTAGATGTCGTAGAGGGCTTCTTGCCTGACGGCAATGGAGCGTATGTTGTCGTGCTGAATTTTCTTCATCATCTTTACCGAATATTCGACCGTCGTTTCGATCGATGGCAGCAGTGTACCCGAACTCCAGGTAGCTCCGGGGCCCTATGTGTCGATGGGTTAGTGGGATTTGTTGGTTGGATATATTGAAGAGGGGGCGATTTCATACAACAATGGTATAGTAGTTGGGGAAGCGTGGCGCAGAGACGCCCATGTACAAATTAACACTGTCGCCCCAGTCTTCTTGGACTGTCTTGCCGTTGCCATTGACGACTTTAAAGGCTGGCTTGAATGCCACATTGAAGCCAGTAGCGCAGACAAGCACGTCAATCTTGTGGAGCGTTCCATCGTCACTGACGAGACCTTCGGATACAGCCTTCTTGATACCCCCATATACAGGTTGGACATTGGGTTTGACGAGGGCCTCCAGGTATCCGTCACCGGGAGAGATGCGACGGCAGCCAGGCGACCACTTGGGAATAATAAACTCCTTGAGTTTCTCATTACCAGGGCCCATTCGGCGGTCCATCTCCTCGGTGATGACTTTGCGGAGGTGATTGTTCAGTTCTCCACTCTGCTGGTACATGGAGAAAAGACAGTTGATCTCGGCCTCGATTCTCTTGCGGAATTCAAGATGATATTCTGGGTCATCTCTGAATCGCTTCTTATCTTCGTCTGTAAAAGTGTACTGTCGGTTACCAGGCGATCCAGTACCCTCTCCTTTCTTAAGTTCGGTTTCGAGGACTTGTCCACCAAAGGGAGGCGAGATCCATGTCGATGACCGCATAAACACCTTGAGATCCCCGGCCTGCTTCTGTAGTTGAGGGACAATTTGTACACTAGTACTCCCAGTTCCAATCACCTGTATCGGAGAAATTGAAAGGTTGGACTCGTGTTAGGTAGATAGAAGAAAGAAGTAGAAAACAACGGAAGAAGATAAAGACCACTTACACCGACAGTCTTCCCTTTGAAGTCGACAGAGTGATCCCATGCAGCCGAGTGAATTTTGGGGCCAGAAAACTCCTCAAACCCTTCAATATCAGGCCATTTCCAATTGTTCAGGATGCCGGCGCCGTTGACCAGAACGTGTGCCCAGTCCTGCCATATGTCCTTGGTGGTCTGGTCCTGGAGTGTCAGGTTCCATACCCCCTTCTCCTCGTCCCAACGTGCTTCAATAACCTTGGTGTTGAGCTTCATGTACTTCTTTGACCCATATCTCTCAGCGAAACCCTCAAAGTATCTTTGAATCTCCTCTCCGTAGGCGTAGTAGTGGGACCAGTCGGGCTTGGGATCCCAACTAAATGTGTAGAGATGAGAGGGGATCTACATTTTGTTTCTTTGTCAGCTACATTGGAGGGCATGAGAAGAAACATATTCTGTTTCTGGAAAGGTATTGCAGAGGCTTACATCGCAAGCAACACCTGGATATGTGTTTTCGTACCATGTGCCGCCAAAATGGGGATTCTTTTCAAAAAGAGTCAACTCGAAGCTATCGGGCACCAGCATCTTCTCCATCTTGTAAGCCAGGCATAGTCCAGATGCACCAGCCCCGACACAGGCAGCACGGAGCTTGGTCGGCTTCGAATGGTACTGCTTCAGAAGCTGGTAAGAAACCGAGCTGGAAGAGACGTTGGGAGGGTACGAAAAAGTATCCATGCTCTCGGTTTCACGGTTCAGCACATGCGCATCATTTGCCTGGGTCGCGGCAGAATCATCGGCATGGGGAGTCATGCTTAATATGATCGACGTTCAACACTAGATTACAATATCCGTGCAGATTGCGAAGACACAAGGACCGAAGTTTGTGAAGGTTGGATAATAGAAGGAATGAAGAATAATGTCAAAAATAGGTTCACAAGATGTGCACATCGATGCAATGTGCTACAGAGTAACTGGGCTATTTCTCATATTGAACGCATACCCACGGCTGAGTTATTCGCCAAATAATAGCCGTGAGGCTCATGCACCTTTGACACCATACCAAGGATCCTGAAGCAGAGTGCTTGCTGTCTTCCGGGCTGCAAGCGTTGGGCTCGCGCCGTGGCAAGGGAAACGCATTTCCACTGACTGAAGGAAGCACCCAGCGTAGGGCCAAGGAGAAAGAAGAATACCGCCGATGCTAACGGGGGGAACGTAGATGTTGGAGTAACCCCTCGCGGATGACGGAAAGAAGCAATTGAAGCCGGGTGAGTATTCCCGATGTGGGAGAGGAGATGCATTCAGATCAAGAAACAGGCGCTTTGTTGTATACTACTGACAGTATAGGTATTTTCTAGTCCTATATGCAGAACACATCCAGCCATTTGATAGCAGGTGATAATCTACCGTGGTTGTTTCCCGCAAATTGACGTAAATAATGGGAGGAACTAACACCTGTTGAGAGGGTTATTGGAAATGCATGCTTCAGTGTTACCGTCAATATCTAGGACGTGATTCACTTGATCTCAAATCTCTTATGAAACGCAGGCCAATTATTCAGTCACCGTGCCGTTATTGATACATGTATGCTGAGTACGCAGTTTTGATAAGAAATGTGCCGAAAGGGTGTTTGTAATACAGAACTGTATTAATAACGCATTAAACATTGACAAATTTTCATGCTGAATGTACATTACTGACTAATTCTGCATGTAAGAATGGCGAGGCAATAGTACGGGAAGCGTCTTAGTGCACATGTGGTGGGCTGTTGACTGTTTGGTTCTATACACGACATGATACAGGCGTGTACTTGTTGTATTACCTGGTGTTAAAGCGAGGCTGGGGGTGACATGCGTGCGTGGATGTGTATATATATGAGAGAGCCATGACACCCCGAGTGCTCCTTTCTTGATGAATCTCAACAACAACAGACTACAAAGATCAACACTATTCTCTCTTTGAATCAAATCAAATATCAATCATAACGTCCTTTTCCGAGCGAGAATTGAATATACAAGACTAACACTATGGCTCCTAACCATGCACTCGTCTTTGGTGAGTACATCTACAACATTCCTACAATGTACATGTATGCATACAATTTGAAGAAACAGCACAACTGAACCCAGTAAAAGGCGCCAGTGGTATCACTGGATGGGCCATCACTAGGCTTATTCTTGAGGGATACCCGAGTCCAGAGACTTTTGGCTCGGTTACAGCCCTCACGAACCGCCCGCTTGACCGGGAGACAGCCCACTGGCCGGAGTCGTCCAAGCTAGACATTGTCAGCGGCATTGACCTCATGACGGACAAGGGCCAGAATGGTCTTGAGGAAGATATCAAGAACAATGTCAAGAACATTAGCCAAGTTACCCATGTGTACTTCTTTGGTGAGTATAATTCCCGCGGGGTTTCGTATATGAATTTGCCTTCTACTGACACCTTTATCTCTCCGCAGCTTACATCTTGGACATGGACCCCGACAAGGAGGTTGAAATCAACAAGAAGCTACTTTCCAGGGCTGTCCAGGCGGTTGAGAAGCTGGCCCCCAACCTCAAGTCCGTGATCCTTCCATCAGGTACCAAGGAGTACGGGGCCCACCTCCTCGACAAGTTCCCGTATGGAGATAACCTCCCACTCAAAGAATCGCTGCCTCGCATCCCAGAGCCATATGCAACGCAGATGTTCTACTACGCTCAGTGTGATGAACTAGACAGACTGTCCAAAGGAAAACCTTGGACGTGGGCTGTTGTCATCCCTGATGTGATTGTGGGATTTGTCCCGCAGAACAACATTTACTCGCTAGCACAGTGGCTTGGCTTGTACCTGTCGCTTCACCGTGAAATTTACGGAGAGGGCAGTGAGGTCGAGTTCCCTGGCACGGAGAAGTCGTACAAGATCCTCAGCAACGACACGTCCCAGGATATCATCGCCAAGCAATCCATTATTGCCTCACTGAAGCCTGAAGTGGCAGGTGGTCAGCGCTTCAACGTCGCTGA
Source organism: Geosmithia flava (assembly GCA_900188565.1). Classification (NCBI taxonomy): domain Eukaryota; kingdom Fungi; phylum Ascomycota; class Sordariomycetes; order Hypocreales; family Bionectriaceae; genus Geosmithia; species Geosmithia flava. Next base: position 37,005 of record FYEV01001540.1, on the reverse strand, counting down.
CAGCTCGCAGCCCTCTTCATGGAGCAAGAAGTGGCCTATCATCTGCCAGTACTTCAACCTCAAGGGCGTCGCTCCCCCAGCTGGAGGCTGCGGCCCTGACCCAGCTCAGTTTATCCAGGACCACATCGACGAGTGGAAGAATCTGGAGGAAAAGCATGGTCTCGCCACAGGACGTGCGGGCAATGAGAGGTCCCTGACCATCTTCGTACGTCATTTCACCTTTTTTATGATACCGCTCTTTTAGCTAACATGAATACCTAGCCCATCTACATTATGAGACTTTTCAACTTCGACCGCCACCTGGACCTGTCAAAGGCCCACAGCTTGATGGGAGAGTACAAGGAAGAAATTGGCACTGAGGCAGCGTGGTACTTGGCTTTTGACCGGTACAAGAAGGCCAAGATTATTCCATAGATATTATATGGGCACGTATACCGTATTTTGGTGTTAGTCAGTGGAGGATATTGGTCAACGGTCTCATGTACACGCAAACGACGAGATGCAAATATTTCCTTTATGAACAATCTCATTAGTCTGTCAGTAGCAATCTCTCGATTCCCAAAGCTGCAACTGTGTACATGCATTGAGAAACAAAAGAAAGAAAAAAAAGGCGTTGTCTTCAATGTTCGAAAGGGGAGATTAATAGATGCACACCCACCCCTGCTCCTGCCCCGCATCTTACCAGCAAGCTCCTTCCCGAGACCCCACTGAGCACATGTACCTTTTTGTACTTCAACCGCGGCCGTTCGGGTCGTTCTTGCCTACTACTTTTGGAACCCTCAATACTGTGACGTCTTTTCTTCCTTCCACTGCTACCACTTCATCTCAAATATGGTGATCAAAAAGCATTGAAGTTGGATAAAATCGCATCCAGATAAAGTTATATTAAGAAAGCATTGGAGTGATAGGAGAAAAGAAAAAGAGATCACTTTATTATTCGACGTGCACAACTTCCAATGGCCTCTTCTTCGACTACGGACACTCTCAATGGCCCCGCCTTTAGCCATATACCACCAGGCACAAAGGCCAAGTTGCGACCGCTTGCTATACAAAAGATTCAGGCAGTTTACGACTGGGTTGAGAATGAGTGTATTCCCCGTGAGCCTGTCATGGAGGCACAGGTCGAGGTCAACCAGTGGGGAATGCCGCCGTTGATGAGGGAGCTGCGCGAAAAGGCCAAGGGCCTGGGATTGTTCAATCTGTTCTTACCTGACAGCTTCAAAGAGAGCCCGGGACTCACAAACCTCGAGTATGGGTGCTGCGCTGAGATTCTGGGAAGATGCTACTGGGCGCAGCAGACAGTCAACTGTCATGCCCCTGATACCGGTTAGTGAATAAACTTGAAAATACTTAATCGTAAGGAACAGTTCGCTGAGATGATGATAAATGGAACAGGAAATATGGAGTTGCTTGCAAAGTATGCCTCTGATTCTCAAAGGGAGAGATACCTCAAACCATTGCTCGAAGGAAAGACACTGTCAAGTTACTCTATGACTGAGCCTGGATCCGCAACATCAGACGTAAGTTCACCTTTACACACATACCCGGGTACCAAGCACTGACAGGTTACTGTTTAGGCGACAAATGTAGGAATTCGCATTACTAAGAAAAGTGATAACTATGTCATCAACGGGAGGAAACTATTCTCAAACTGTTTGTGGAACAAGGACATGTCGTTCTTCATTCTCATGGGACTGAGTGACCCCGAGAATTCTAGCCCGTGGCTTCGTCATTCCATGTTGATTGTCCCTGCCGACAGTCCCGGCATCACTCAAGTGCGGAATCTACGGGTTCTAGGTATGTCTTCTTATAAAAAACATGTCTAAAAATAGAGGAAGCCTAACTTTGAGTCTAGGATATTCTTGGGCCCCTGAAGGGCATGGAGAGTACACGTACGACAACGTTGTTGTCCCCAAAGAAAATCTTATCCTAGGCGAGGGCAGGGCATTTGAGATTGCCCAGGGGAGGTTGGGGGGTGGCCGGATCCACCACTGTATGAGGTATGCAAAACCGCACTTCTACTCGTATGTAAAGAAGAAGCAACTAACACAGTTGACAGGCTTCTCGGACAAGGCGAACGTGCACTCGAGCTGGCTATTATGCGCTGCAAAGATCCCCGCTTCAAGCCCCGTGGAAAGCTGATTGGCGACTTTGACTCCAACATTGAGAGGGTTGCCCAGATGCGGCTGGAGCTGGACGCAATGCGATTCGTCGTTTACAATGCAGCCGAGACGATTGATCTTTGGGGTGCCAAATCCGGAAGACGTGCCATTGCCCAGTGCAAGATTCTCGTCCCAGCTACGATAGAGAAGCTTGTAAATGAGTGCATGCAGATGTTTGGAGGCCAAGGTGTGACACAGCACACCCCTCTCCCAGTAAGGCTCTCTCCCCACCCTCCCCGACTTCCTTTGTATCGTATATGACACTTACACATTGAGAAAGACATTCTGGGCTTATGCCCGATGGAGTAGACTTGCAGATGGACCGGACGCCGCCCACCGGCACCAGGTAGGTCGGGATGAGCTCAAAAAGGCAGCCAAGGTAACGGAACGGCATCAGACGTACAACCGCAAGGCAAAGGAATTTTCTTATCAGTATGGTGAAAAGGTCACCATGATGCCGGAGGATTCCCTCTAGACCTGGTCTATCCAGTATCAATGGTACATACAAAAAAACATACTGTTATCAATATCTGGGCTGTAATTCATATCACGAATTATGTTGTAGCTGGAGGCGGGGCATCCAATCGTTTTGCCGATTGGTGTACATGCAACATCGAACCAACTCCGACAACCCCAACTTTTGACAAGAACGTCTCTTCAATTACACCCCACTCGGCGAGGGGTATTGTTATATCGAGTCATTAGAGGCGGCCTGGCCCGTACCAATTGACTCGGTCCGAGGAAATAGATACCCTGCCTGCTTGAGCCGCCCCTCCTTCACCACACAGGAACCATTTGAGGACAATATGCGGATATACCAGGACCGAGAGAAGCTTGTTGGCCAACAGAAAGGAAAGACGCGGGGGAGTTATGTGGCATCGCATCTATGCAGTTGTCTCTGTGCATGATAGACTTGGTATTTATCAATGCGAATGCTACCTAACAACAGAACGGTGCATATATGTTATAAAAAGATTCAAGGGGGGGTTGTATAATTTGGAAAGCAACAGCACAACCAACGGACACGCACGTATATACACATACACGTATACACACACACGTATACACACACAAGCATCATACACACACAAGCATCATACACACACAAACATCATATACATGCAAAATCATGGGCTCATTTTTATTTCCATGGAGCAAACAGGAGTTGCCTACCAAGCTCTTTATTAACAACGAGGTGAGGCCAATTTCTCCCTCGTGGACCAAGAGAACAAAAACCAGCGAATATGTTTCTTACAATACCATTGCGATATAGTATGTCAATTCCAAGAACAACAAGAAGCTTGAAAACCGTAGCCCCAAGGACAACAGCCTGATTTCCGACGATGTCGCCCTCGCTGGAGAAGCGGACGTTGATGCTGCAGTTGAAGCGGCTGCAACTGCGTTCAAGACATGGAAGAATTCGTCAGCCAAGGTGCGCCGCGACTGCATGCTTAAGCTTGCCGACCTGGTTGAGGAAAACGCAAGCTCTCTAGCTGAATTGACTAGAGTAAGCCTCGGAGCGCCCTGGGAATCGTTTGGTTCTACAGAGACGTCTTTGTGCGTCGAGGGATTCCGCTACTTTGCTGGCTGGACAGACAAGTTTGCTGGAGAAACATACCCCCAAGAGGACGGGTTTCTCAAGATTGTACGCAATGAGCCACTGGGCGTATGCGTTGGGATTGTTCCTTGGAATAGCCCTCTGGCCAATGTAAGTATGAAGGTCGGACCGGCCTTGGCCGCGGGGAATACGTTTATCCTCAAGCCATCGGAGAAGACGCCGTTCAGCTCTCTGGCGTTAGGTTCTCTGATAAAGGAGGCTGGGTTCCCGCCCGGAGTGTTTCAGGTTGTCAGCGGAGATGGAAGCACGGGTGCCCTGTTTGCCAGCCATATGAAGGTCGGCAAGGTCAGCTTTACGGGCTCCACGGCCACGGGGCGTCGCATCCAGGAGATGGCGGCCAAGTCCAATCTGAAGCGTGTTACTCTGGAGCTTGGAGGCAAGAGCCCAGCCGTCATCTTTGACGATGCAGACCTCGACAATGCCATATCGTGGTGCGCCAACGCCATCACAGTCAATACTGGTCAAGTGTGCTTTGCCGCTAGCCGTGTTTATGTTCAAGAGGGCATCTACGATAAGTTTGTCAAGGGGTATAAGGCTGTCATGGAAGAAAAGACTAAGACAGTTGGCGACCCAGATAAAGAAGGGACTCTCATCGGACCACTTGTTGACAAGGGTCAGTTTGAGAGGGTGTTGGGCTTTTTGGAGCGTGGAAAGTCCCAGGGAAAGCTTCTCACAGGCGGAGGCCGCATAGGCAACGAGGTATGCTGCACTTGATCAACATTTGCAAGAGTTTTCTTTACTAATACAGACTGATACCAGGGCTTCTACGTTCAACCAACTATTTTTGAGAATGTGGCCGAGGACTCGGAGATTTGCAAAGATGAAATCTTTGGTCCTGTATCGATTCTCAATAAGTTCAAGACGGAAGAGGAGATCATCGCCAAAGCAAATGACACTCACTACGGCCTTATGGCGGGTGTTTTTACCCAGGACATCAACAGAGCTTTCCGATTCGCGTCCGATGTCGACAGTGGAATGGTGGGGATCAACGCCATTAGCATGGCATTTCTCAATGCGCCTTTTGGAGGAACGAAAACGTCGGGAATTGGAAGAGAGAATGCCATTGATGCTATGCGCATGTTTACCGAAAAGAAGACCATCTTCATCAACATGTCCAAGCTTTAATGGGAAGTTTATTAGATATATAGCTCGAGAACTATGCAGTTATTCAACGATCATGTTGTTTCCAGCAACGTATGGAGGATATTGTAATTGATTTCATTGCGTCCTATGAGTGTACGCATTCATGTGTCTTATATGTTTCTAAGCGGAACTCTTCCTCCATCTTCGGACACGACCATCTACAGCTGCGACATGCGACCGGTGGACAATCTTGCCGCACCATCTACGGAAATGTCCACACCATTGCTACATTGCGTTCAAATGGTTAGTCTATCGATTCCCGAGGGGAACCTTTGGCGGCTTACATATAGGAACCAGCTTTGGAGCAGAGGAATATAGCGACGCCAGCTATGTCTTCTGGTAACCCAAGCCTGCGCATCGGGTTATCACTGGACAGGGATTCTTCGCCCCCGAGGTTGTTAATGAGGCCCTCGGCGAGCCTGGATGGAAAGAATCCCGGAGCAATGATGTTGCTCGTGATCTGTTTGGGACCAAGCTCTACTGCAAGGTTTCTCGCGAGATGCTGTTTTCGATTGAGATGTTAGTATGACTACCAGTGCATGTACAAAGCTCTACCGAGGACCGGGGTTAACTTCAGTTCAAGGAACCTCACATTTGCAGCAGCCTTGGAAGTCGAGTACATGATTGTTCCATGTTCACCCACATGGGGGACATTGACACCAGCGGTGGAGCTGACGACGACAATACGCGATGGATCTTCTTTAGTAGCTGCACTTTCGAGAAGAGGAAGTGACCTAGACGGCGAGATATTGGTCAGCATAGCCTTAAACCCAGGGTTAAGGGTACAGGATTACAACGCATGTACACCTACTTCTGCACCAATTCAAACACACCACGAACGTTGAGATCGAGAATTTTGACGGAACTGCTAGGAGGCGCATCCTCAAACCTCGATCCCCAGGCAGCACCTGCATTGCACACCAGAATGTTCAACCCATTAGATCCGGCGAGACCCTTGACCTCGCCCACAAGACGTACGATATCGTCTGAGTTGGCGACATTCGCTGCAATACCCACAGCCCTTCCGTTGATACCGGTGAGAGCATTGAGTCTGGCGACAGCCTGGTCGATGCCATTGGGACCTTCGCGCTTACGAGCCGTGATGATGACGAGTGAACACCCAGCCCGAAGAAAGGCTGTGGCCATGTGCAAGCCCAGACCTCGCGACCCGCCGGTGACGAGGGCAGTCTTCCCATTGAGAGTAAAGAGGCTCTCAAAGTTATTGAATTGAGACATGTTGGGCTGGAAGATTGAGAAAATCAGCAATATCCGTAGATGTCTAATTTCCCTTTCCCCCAAAATCAATCGCAACAGATCATCAAGAAAACGATCTGACGACATAACCCGGAGACAGTCCTGGCTCTGGCTGGGAGACCCCGCCTCTACTACCGTAGCCGCACGTACGCGGGCATGTTAGCCGTGGCTGCGGCATCTAGGGTCCGTTTGTTTGCGCCCCGCATACCAGAATCTGGGGTAAAAAAGATCAAACCCGCCCAAGCGCTAGTGCAATTCCGGAGCGAGCTTGAATGCGTGTATCAGTGAGGCGAATCCTCTCCCACTTGTTACCCCGCGTGGGGACCTCGGTATAAGCATGGAGATGCTATGTCATTGGAGTGGTTGGTCTACATGTAGTACTGAATGTTTTCTTGATTCCTGATAGAGCCAGACATTGTGAGTCGGCAGTAATGAGGACGATAACGGGAAGACACTGACAACAAAAGCAGTCATCTCTTCTTGCCGTGATTCTTGCCATCTTCAAGGTATCAATTGACTTACACGACCATTGAAGACAATTAGATCGCCGCGATGCCCTTCACCTCGCTCTATCCCCCGTTAGACGTCCCTTATACCAACATCCTTAGCTACCTCTTTGGTCAGCAGCCTGTTTCGGATGATCCTTTATGGCTTGATTGCAAGGATCCGTCCCGGAACTTGTCACCGGCACAACTTTTACAATGGGTGAAGCGCCTGGGGTATGGTCTGGAGCGCCTTGGCCTCCGCCAAGGTGACGTAGTCATGATATGTACACCCAACCATATCTTTGTGCCTGTGGCCTACCTGGGGATCGTAGGCTCAGGATTCATCTTCAGCGGCGCCAATCCGACTTATACGGAGCCTGGTACGTTCATACAGCAAACAAAGAAGAAGACTATTTACTGAAATGTGCACACAATAGAGCTCGTGCACCAGATAACCAATACTACGGCCAAAGTCCTTCTCGTGCATCCGGATATGCTGTCGCAAATGGTTCCTGCGGCCAAAAAGGCAGGCGTGCCGCGAGACCGCATATTTCTCTTCTCTGACGAGCCAAACTCCGTGTGCAACGGAATAAGGGATTGGAGAGACATGGTCGGGACCCCGGAGCAGGGAAACTCTTGGGAATGGCCGGAGCTTAGTGGAAAGGAAGCGGCTGAGACCGTGGCCACTATCAATTATAGCTCAGGAACGACAGGGCTCCCCAAGGGCGTCTGTGTGTCCCATCGAAACCTCATTGCCAACATTGTGCAAACCACTTTTATGCGATACGCCCACAAGCCGTATCCTTTCGAGAAACGGCCGAAGGAGCGATGGATTGGTTTTCTGCCCCTGTACCATGCATACGGACAGCTATATACCATCCTCTTGGCCATAAAGCTCAAAGTCCCCATCTACATCATGGCCGAGTTTTGCTACGAAGACTTCCTCTGCGCTATTGGAAAGTATAGGATCACCAGCCTGCAGGTTGCGCCGCCCATCCTCGTCATGCTGTCCAAGAGACCTGAGACGGCACGCTACGACCTCGGAAGCCTCAAGGATATTCTCTGTGGGGCTGCACCTCTGGCACGAGAGCTTCAGAATGAATGCCAGCGTCGATTTGGCGTCCAGATCAACCAGGGATGGGGCATGACTGAGGTTACGTGCGGTGCTCTACAGGTACCTGGAGGAATCAAGGATACTTCTGGGTCTGTCGGGCTCCTGAACCCCAATTGCGAATGCCGTCTCGTGGACGATCATGGGAAAGATGTAGACGTGGGGAAGCCCGGAGAGATGCTCATACGCGGCCCGAACGTGTGTATGCGGTACTGGCGCAACGAAGAAGCCACTAGGGAGAGCCTGAGCGACGACGGATGGCTAAAGACGGGCGACATTGCCACTTGCTCCCAAAAGGGCTTCTTTTGGATTGTTGATCGCAAAAAGGTATGGTCGATACTTTATGCATTCAAGGCAAAGACCGACACGACTAATACTCTTTGTCACGCCAGGAACTCATCAAGGTCAAGGGCCTCCAAGTTGCACCAGCCGAGCTCGAGGCAGCGTTGCTAGAGAACGAAGCCATTGCTGATTCTGCCGTCGTGGGCATTCATCTGTAAGTACATTGCCCTGTGTGTTCAAGAAAGAGAGGAATAAAAGAGGTCTAACAAGTACCAGGGACGGGAACGAGTTGCCTCGAGCATACGTCGTCATCCAGGAAACGGCCAAGGGTTCAACAACACCCAAAGACGTCCAGGAATGGATGGCTCGCCGGGTTGCCAAGCATAAGCAGCTTGCCGGTGGTGTAGTCTTTGTTGATGAGGTGCCTAAGCTGGCAAGTGGAAAGATTCAACGCAAGACTATGCGGGAATGGGCCAAGAGAGATGCTTCCGAGTTGGAGCAGAGTGCCGGGGGTACAAGAGCCAAGTTGTAGATTGTTTGAATATCTAGCCACAACAATCATAAGAAGAAATCATGCCTCTTGATTCAGGATTTAAGTTATACATGAAATTCCTACCCGAATACCATGAGTGCGTGTTGGAGGTCCTATCATTCTTCCCCACCAGTAGGTGTACTACTACATGCACGTACATGTATACATGCAGTCAAACATGAAGATACAGATACCGCTTAGAACAGCCGGTGGTACAAAAACTCGAAGATACAGAGATGCAATTTTGTCTATGCATAACACCACTTGTCATTGCATTGTTGGTACGGAGATGCAGAAGACGGCCCACCGGTTGACCTTAACCGCTTCCCCGCTACAACCGTCTCTCCTAACCGACGACGTCCATGTATGCAATTCCCGTGCATTGCATTCATGTAACCCACACACAAAATACAAGGGAATAGAGAGAACATTGTCAACCGAGTCATGAGTGGGAGTCTCCGATAGAGAATGTGACTCGGCTTCTTGTGGCGGGAATGCCACTCCCGCTCGGTTGGTAGACATCCCTCGGGATCCCAGGACGACGACATCCCGAACGTAACAACGCACGCATTATATAGAACGAATACATGACCCTTTGCTTCTTTGACACTGCTCCTAATTCTAAGCACACTAGACATATCTCTGGGCTTGTTTACGATCGATCTCAATTCGAAATATGGCAGACTTTCTTGTTCCGGAGACGAATGGTCCCGGTTCGCACGATACCCTTCGCCGTCTAGGAGGGCCGATCCACTCCGAGAGACATGTCCGCGTCATTTGTGTCGGTGCTGGAGCCTCGGGTCTTCTTATGGCGTACAAGTTGCAGAAGCACTTTGAAAACTTCAGTCTGACAGTCTATGAAAAGAACCCCGAGGTGGCAGGGACGTGGTACGAGAACAAGTATCCTGGGTATGCATGTTTTCTCGAGCTAGGATCTAGATGGGAATAAAGAAAAAGGAACTAAGAGAGACTGATTAATGAATTTTCTTCATATAGATGCGCTTGCGACGTGCCATCACACAACTACACCTGGAGCTTCGAACCCAAACTCGACTGGTCGGCCGTCTATCCTCCAGCCAAGGAGATCTTTGAATACTTTGACGGATTCGCAATTAAGTACGGACTGAAGCAATACATCAAGACTCAGCACCAGATCATTGGTGCTTACTGGAACCACTCGAAGGGAGACTGGGACGTCAAGGTCAGGAACAACGCCGACGGCGTGGTAATCACCGATCACTGCGACATACTCGTCAACGCCAGCGGTATTCTCAACAACTGGAGGTGGCCTGCTATTCCCGGCCTCGATAACTACAAAGGCACACTTCTGCACACGGCCAACTGGGATGAATCAGTTTCTCTTGAGGGAAAGCATGTCGGCCTCATTGGAAATGGGTAAGTGATCAAGGTGGAATGGCCCCAACCAGGACAGTACGTCATGATTGACTCGAGGGGAATTTCACAGATCGTCCGGAATACAGGTTCTCCCTGCCATTCGAGAAAAGTGCAAAAAGGTGACGACATTCATCCGGGAGCCGACATGGGTATCTCCTGTCCAAGGAATGGAGCAGCATAACTTCAGCAATGAGGAGCTCGAGACGTTTGCTAAGAAGTCTGGCGCCCTGACCGAGTATCGCAAGAACGTCGAGACGGGACTCAACGGCCAGTTCGGCATCTTCTTGCGTAATAACAAGGTAAATCAGGATACACACGACTACATGATGCAGAAGATGAAGGAGAGGATAGGGGACGCTTATCTTGAAGACAAACTCATTCCCGACTGGAGTGTCGGATGCCGGAGACTGACACCTGGTGTGAACTACCTGGAGTCTCTAACCAAGCCCAACGTCGAGGTCGTATACGGCGAAATCGAGTCCGTCACTGAGCGTGGTCCCCTTTGCGATAATGGAAAAGAGTACCCCATCGACGTCCTCATCTGTGCGACGGGGTTCGATACCACATTTAAGCCGCGTTTCCCCGTAATCAACCCATCGGGCGAGAACCTGCAGGACAAGTGGACCGAGAACGACCCGGAGTCATATATGGGCGTTGCCGCCTCGGGATTCCCCAATTATCTCATCTTCCTGGGCCCCAACTGCCCCATTGGGAATGGCCCCGTGTTGTGTGCCATCGAGGCCCAGGCCGACTGGATGTGCAAGCTTATTGACCGGTACCAAACGACCAACATCCAGACTTTTGCGCCCAAGTATGAAGCTGTAAAAGATTTTGTCCAGTACAAGGACCGGTTCATGACGGGTACCGTCTGGGCCGATGAGTGCCGTTCGTGGTACAAGGCTCGGCCTAGAGGCCCTATTCTGGCTCTGTGGCCTGGATCAGCCCTTCACTATCTCGAGATGATGCGCGACGTGCGCTTCGAGGACTTTGAATTTGCCTATCCAGGAAACAGATTCTGCTTTATGGGAAACGGCTACAGCCAGACTGAGCTTGACCCCACAGCCGACCTGGGTTACTACATCCGCGAGTACGATGACGATGCGCCTCTGACAACGGCCGGCCGGCGTAGGTTGATCAGCAAGAGTGGGACTGTTACACAGCGAAAGGGTGTAAGCTGGAGTGGAGGAACTGGCGAGGAAAAACAGGTCCAGGCCAAGATCTGAAAATGTCGAGACCTAGCATCATAGAGGGACGGGGTATTTATATGGTCATGGGCCTATTATAATATGTCTTGTTAGTTGGTCAGTAAAGCTGGAATGTATGTGATCTTCTCATATGTTTGCATGATTTTTCCTTTTATCATTCAGGGAAGATGTTCATTCAAAGCAGTGTCTATGCAAGCCAAGAGTAGATACCACAAAATATTCATGGCTTATTTGACACGATCGTAGTAAATCTGGGCCGCTTCGTCAAACAGGGCCTTGACCCGCGATGAGTCCAGCTTCTCTTTACGGTCAAACGTGTATAGTCCGTTGGTCTCTTGCTCAATATCGGCACTGGGAAAAGTCGATAAAGGTTAGTCTTGTAATCGAGCATAGAGATGGGAATTGGGGGAATCGAGAATTGGAAACTCACAGCTGAGTATACACGAAGCTGCAACAGTACCCGCCTGCCGTGACACCCTTGACAATCTTGGAAAGGCGTTTGAGAAGATCCTCGGGGTCTGACGCCGTCGTATAGCCCCAGTCGTGGCCATCACCGCCGCCAGCAGCAATGTTGACGCCACCACACTCTGTGTTCATTATAGGGGCACCCTCAAGGTGCTTGGCGCCAGGGTCTCTGCCGGAGAGAGCGGGCACAAACATGTCGCGGCCAGCCTTGAGGCCGAGGATGGCATTGCGGTCAGCGCATGTTTTCTCTAGCTCCGGTCCGTCCGTGTAATCGTGGAACGTGGTGAGGTCCGGGATGACGTGTTCCCAGCCGCAGTTGTCGTTGATGCTCCTCGTAGGATCGAGGACCCTGTGATGGGGGAGAATGGAACGTTAGCACTTGTACCTTTACAGCGTCATAAAAACCAACGAGGTGGGTAAATGAGAGAATTTACTTAGTCTGGTAGTAAAGCTGGCGAATGTGGTTGCGCTGCTCGACATTGTCCTTCAGAGAGGTGTACGCCCAGCTCTCGTTGACGGGGGTCCAGGTGACGATACAGGGTCGGTTGATGACGAGTTTGACAGCTTCCTCCCACTCCTGGTTAAAGCGGTCGACATATTCGCTGCTGAACTGGTAGGCGTTGGCCATCTCGCCCCAGACGAGGTAGCCCAGCTTGTCGGCCCAGTAGTAGAAGAGGGGATCTTCAACCTTTTGGTGTTTGCGGCAGCCGTTGAAGCCCATCTTCTTGCTCAGCTCGACGTCGAGGCGGAGGGCGTCGGCGTTGGGGGGAGTCATGAAGGTGTCCTTCCAGTAACCCTGGTCGAGGCAGAGAGCCTGGAAGTAGGGACGGTCGTTGAGGTGCCAGTTTCCATCACCCTTTGTCCAGTTGATGGAGCGCATCCCCGTCGTCGTCTTGATCTCGTCAATGGCCTTGCCCGAGCTTACGTCAATGAGGCGGATTGTCAAGTCGTAGAGCTGGGGGTGCTCGGGAGACCAAAGCGCCAGGCCATCGCGCCAGGCCCACTCGTCACCTAGAGGCGCATTGCGCAGAAGCGAGTCAGGAAGACTGCTCCTCTTCTCCTCAGACAAGCGGAGCTGGAGATCGAGGGCAGCGCTGTTGCTCTCGCGGGTGAGGTTGATCTTGTCCGTCTTGGCGACGCGGACGCCCGAGAAGCTGGCCTCAATCTCGACGCTCAACTTCTGGCCCGCACGGCGGCCGGTGACGGCAACGACGCTGTGCAGAATGCCCGAGTCGATGTCGTTGGAGCGGATGACGGTGCCGTGGCTGCTGTCTGCAATGCGGGCGGTAGGGACTGACTCGAGCCAGACGTTTTGCCAGATGCCACCCGAGGGCGTGTAGAAAATGCTCTCGGGCTTGGCCCCCCAGTACTGCTTTCCGCGGGGTTGTGTCAGGTCATAGGCCGAGTCGTAAACGCGGACTGTAAGACGGTGCTCCTTCTTGGCGTCGTCGTCGATGTCAATGGCGTCAGTGACATCAATCTCGAAGGGGACGTGTCCTCCGCGGTGACCACCAACGTGCTGTCCGTTGATCCAGACAGTGGCCAGGTAGTCGACGGCACCAAACCTCAGGACGACACGGTTCCCCACTTCCTTCTCCTCGGGGGTACGGAGGTCCGAGATGGAGCGCTCGTACCAGAGCACCTCGTGGACGCCGCGGTCGTTAATACCTGAGGCGGGGGCCTGAAAGACAAAGGGCACCTCGATCTGGCGCTTAGAGTGGACAGCCTGGCCGCTTTCTGTCGTGGACAGGACATTGTTCTTGATAAGCTCCTGGGTGCCCGAGGCAATCTTCTGGGTGATGCTGTTCTGCTGCGCGTCCTCCTCGGCGGCCCTGGTGGCCTCGGCTGACACCTTGACCTCACTGGGGAGGCCCTTGTGCTGCCACCTCGAAGCAAGACCAATGTCGTCGTCGTCAAATATGAAGTCCCATGGCCCATTGAGCGATTGCCAGTGGAGGGCAGAGCGCTGGAAATCGGGGCGGGGATACGTGTCGGCGGCAGCCATGATGGGCGGGGTGTTTGCTGATCGGAGCAAACGACGTAATGGGAGCTTGTAGCTGTTGTAGTTGTCGGAGCTTGGTAGGAGCTAAGTTCTAGATATGGATATATCACACGCACCACTGATTCCAAGAGGTTGGAGAAAACAAAAAAGTAAACAAGGTGCAAATGATGGCTAGGAATTGTGACGAGAGTTGGGGAAGAGGCGAGGAGTAAGAAGTGCCAGTCGGACAGGGACGGAAGGGATGAGGAGGGGATTCAAGGTGGGGGAGGGGCATACTACGGACCGACTACGTAGCACCTTCCTTCCGCTTGTCGCATCACCCCGTCTGACCATTTCCCGTGGAGTTTCCCGTGGAGACACCCTCATCTCAACAGAGTGAAATACCCTGCACGTCGCTTGAGCTTTCTCGTGCATCTGCATTAATACCTTGTATCATGTATGCATCCATGGACCGGCCAACCGGCCCATAAACATGCTGTAACTACCATAGTACTAGTATACAATATGCAGACATCTGATTGAATATTGGTGTCGTTTGTGACAAATCTATTAGTACAAGGGCGCATACATACTCCATACGTAACAACTCTATCCACCTTTCTCTACCACTTTTTCCAGAGACATGATAGCTTGTAAGAATGATGATACACGTGTCATCGTACTCTGTTTTTTCCTTTCGGGCTATGCTGAAGCCCCCCCCATATACTAAATAGTGCTGAAGGTGTATTGGAAAATTGGTCGTCGTCGTGAACAGCTTAGTCTTCGTCTCGATGCAGCGTCTTAGGCTCGTTTCCCAATGCAACTGTTGTAGTCGTAGTCCGTCAGTGTTTGGCATATCCCGCCGAAGGAGACTAGAGGATAATCGAACTCACGTCTGTCAAACAAATACCAACTCGTCACGAGCAAGATGGGCATAGCAATAATACTTGATGTCCACCGTTTCGCCGCGTTTTGATACCGCTCCTTATAGTCCTTGGAATCCTCCTCTTTCTTTACCCTAGCAGCCTCCTGATCTATGCGACGAATAGGTCCGACGTGTGCCTGTCTATCCTGTGTCGCGCCATTCGCATCTCCCACCTCTGCGTTAGAGGTTGAGGACGGTTGCTCGCTGCCGGTGCTGCCCGATCGCCTGGTTGCCATTCCTGAATTTGATGCCGAGGGAATGTTTCCTGGAACGCCCAGGCCGCCGGTTGATGGTTTTCGTAAAGGCACACGTTGCGACATGGGGACATCGTCGTCAAGGTCGGTGGCGGCCGCGACCGTCGCGCGTCGCGCTCTAGCTATGGCTGCTGCTCGCAACTTGTCAGCTGACGACGAGTAGAATCTTGGTGTTACTATTGAACACTGCGTGTGAGCTAGCAGCCGCCGTAGTGAGTGTGTTGAGCCCATTGTAGATGTCATTGTCCTGTGTGTTTGAGAGAGGAAGATGCCGAGGACATTCTTGGCGACCAGATGACGCCAATTGACGTTCTGCCAGGGCGGTCAACGTATTCATAAAGATATGCATTTAGGCACAATATTATGACAACAAATCTATAGATCCGTGGTAAAAAGGAAGTAAAAGAATTTCACAAGAGCTTGGTTGGCAATCTATAATAATATGTCTTTCCTCTGTCCTAGTTTTACTATTTTGCTGTTGTACACTATTGCACCATTCGAACAAGTGCCGCCGTAAATAAGAGATGAAATGAAACAAAAGCACAAAAACGCCCATCCATCTGCAGATTCTGCCCCTCTCTCCCATTAACCAAAGATTCTCTCAATCCCGACCTCAATCATCGTCCGTGTAGCTGGGCCCACTGCCTGCCGGCGTCTCGGCCGTTCCAAAAGCTCCCGGCGTAGGAGCACCGTAGTAAGCGCTGGCACCAGGTGTAGGGGCACTGGCCCCCGGTGTAGGTGCCACATCGGCACCCCAGCCTCCCTGCCAGCCTCCCGCTGGCGTAGGCGCCGATACACCAGGCGTCGGCGCGGCAAAGGCACCAGGCGTAGGGGCATTCATGGCACCACCAGGGGGGGCGAGGCCAGCGCCGGGCGTAGGGGCATCAAAGGCACCCGCTGTGGCTCCGGGGGTGTATCCCCATCCGTCACCAGCACCAGGCGTCGGGGCTGAGGAAGCGCCCCAGGCAGGCGTCTTGGATCCTGACGCCCAGCTGTCGCCACCAGAGTAGGCGGGCGTGCGCGATCCCGCACCGAATGCATCACCCACAGCCGGAGTCCTGGCACCCGATTGCCATGCCGGGGTACGGGATCCAGAGCCGTAGGCAGTACGGTTACCGTCGTACGGGTTGACGGTGCGCGAGCCGTCAGCCCACGCTGGTGTCCTCGAGCCCGAGTAGTCTTGCTTCCAGGCCGGAGTGCGGCCGCTAGCAGCAGAAGGTGCTGGAAAAAGGAGGGAAAGGGTTAGTCAATGTGTACAGTGTCATGTTTTAACAAGACAAAAAAGGGGAAAGGGAAAAAAACTCACTTCGGGAACCCCAAGCTGGCACGCGGTCCGACCCCCCGGAGCCCATGGGCGTTCGGGATCCAGACTGCCAGCTGGGTACCCGGTCACCAGAAGAACCACCGCGGGGAGGGCCACCGGGGCCACGCCGGCCGTTGATCTCAATGGTTGCACCCGTCTTCTTGTCCTTGTAGTTGAGGCAGTCCTTGGCGACGGTGATTGTCTTGCTCTTAGTGTGGAGCTCGACGCGGGCGTGCGTGTCGGTCGTGTCCTTCACGATACCCAGCAGGCCCTTGTAGGCACCCTTTTTGATGATGACAGTCTGGTCAATAGCGCGGTCCTTGCCAAAGCTCTTGGGCGCCTGCACCGGCTTGTTCTCGGCGCCATTCTTATGGATCTTGAGAGCTGGATTCATCGAGTCGAGGTCCGGTCCAGATGAGGCCGCATTGACGCGCCCGCCCTTGGCCGCCACCGTGTTGACGATACCAGCCTTGGTGACAAAGACACCGGCATTCTCCGTCGTATCGTTGGTGTGCAGGAACACATACGACCGGTGGATGTGGATAATCTTGCCCTGGCGCTGGAGACCCGTCGCTTCCTTAACCACGTCGTCGAGACGGATCTCAGACCCACCGCGGTCGGCGGCTACGGCCATCTTCCTCTTGGGAAGCTTGTTGGAGATTTGCGATGGCATCAGCTGGCGTGTGTCGCCGTGCTGATCTAGGACCACAAGCGACTCGCGGTCCACCTTGACGACGCAACCCACCGTCGTCGGGTCGAGCTGAACAAGATCATGAAGCTCGTACTGGCCCAAAGAGCCCTGGCCACCCATGTCGCTGGCCTCGCGCAAGTCCTTGCTGAAGACGGTCACTTCAGTGTTGGTTTGGTCCGTCAGGAGCGTGACACGGTCCTCGGAGATTTTGACCACAGTACCGACCTCGTCACGGAACTTGCTGCCTCCAATCACTTTGACGTGATCTCCGACACTGAAGCGCTTCCGAAGCCCCTTGGTAGGCACCTCGATGGTCTGTCCAAACAGGTCGCCCTCAGTGACCGACATGGTGACAATATCACCCTGGACGTTGATGGCCTTTCCGACGACGCCCTTCTGCTCACCTGAGTAGACCTCGATGGCATCACCTGCCAGGTATGTCGTGAGCTTGCCACTGTCCTTGAGACTGGCTGCCAGGGCCTTGAGGTCGAGGTTCTCCGTGCCGTCCTCAGCACCCGAGGCGAAACGCGTCACCTCTTCGAGAGAGGGGTTAACGTCGGTCACGGTCAATTGCTGTATCTTGATGTCCTTGACTTGGAAGCCGTTCTCGAACTCGTCACCCATGTACGTCCAAGTGTTGGTTGTGGGGTTTCCCTGGATGAAGCGAGGGTGGCGCCTGCGAGCCTCGGACTCGTTGAACAGCCTCTGCGGCGGGCGCGGGCCGGGCACGCCAGGCTTTCTCTTGCCGGCAGCTCCAAGGGACTCGTCACGCATGCCGTAGTCCAGACGAGGAATGAACCTGACCCTGGCCTCGAGACCGTTTTCGGTCACATCAATAACTTGGGCGACGTCGCCGTTGTGCTTAGGAGGGCGGCGGAGACGGACCCAGGCGCCAGGCTCCAAAGTCGGTGTTTTGACGACACGGAGGAGTTCAGGCATATCCTTGATATCGACCAGGACCATCTTGGAACGAGGGTAGACGTTGAGCATGTTATCCAGGGCCTTGATAACATCAGTCGAGCGCTGGGCCTCGACGTAGATGAGGCCCTTCATGACGGATTGGGCACCACCACGCTCAAAGGCAGCAGTAATGGCAACCTCTTCCTTGGTGCCAGCGCTCTCCTCTATGCGCTTCATGATGGAGAAGACAACCTCGCGCTCCTTGCCCTCCTTGCACCTGACGGCCCAAATGCTAGGATCGTCGACGCTGGGCAGCAGCAGGCGCTTGGGGACAACGGCCGAGTCGCCAAAGCCCTTGGCGGAGCGGCGATTTCCGTAGCGCTGACGCAGAATCTCAGCCTGTTTCTCGGCATCCATGCTCGACTCCATCTCCCTACGGCGATCGAGCTCACGGTGTCGTCGGTCGTCGTCCAGGGCGGCGGTCTCGCCGACGTCGTCGGGGTGAGCGTTGTCGATGAAGTCTTCTATCTCTTCACCTTCCTTTTCGTCATCCTCGCCTTCGTCCTCGTCGTCGACCTCGGCTTCGATATCGATGAAAGCGTTGCGCCTGTTTCTGCGTCGCTTACGGCGATGGTTCTATAAAGCAAAAGAGTATTGGGTAAGCGATAACTCCTTTTCGTCCCCTGATACCTGCACGAGCGCGGCCTTTCCATCGTAGGTAAGCGGGTAAGGCCAAAATTTCTAGGTACATACCTGTTGGACATCTTCGTCTTCATCATCCTCGTCCTCGTCGTCGTCGTCATCGTCGTCGCCACCACCCTCTTCTTCATCGTCCTCATCTTCATCGTCGTCGGCGGGGCGCGACTTGGACCTGGGGGCGTCGTCATCATCGCCATCCTCATCATCATCAGGGCTTCGAGCCCTTTTTTCGCCTCTCTTCTCCTCCTCGCCGTCATCATCACCGCCGCGCTCCTCGTCGGACATGTCAGCAGGCGCAGGGTTGAAGTCCTCCTCGTCCTCGGAGTCGTCAAAGCGCGAGGGATCGTTTGACGCCATGGTGACAGAGGCTTCACGCGCTGCTAGAGTAGCAAGACGCGTGCACGGTGAATATTCGTGTAGTTGTACGAGTTGAAGCGCGATTTGATGGTAGCAAAGGCGTGATGGACCTGGCCGTCATATATATGGAACAAAGCAAGGTCAGCCAGATAATATTCTTGGGGAGCTTTGTCTTTGTCGTCTCGGCTAAATATCGGTCGACGCGGTTGGTACTTGCATGATTAGTGCATCATGTATAACTTTATGCATGCATATATGATGACTAAACTTTTTTTTTTCTTCAGTTTACTACTAATATCCGTACATGAGAGCTTGGTTTCTTTTCTTACCAGTGTTTTAATATGACTGTAATTCTATTCTTTGCTGTTCTATATGAAATCTAGAATACGAAAATATCTTATTTACATAATTATTAGCTACGGAGTTTGAAACGGACCTCTGGCTATGCAATAGGAAAAACAGTGAAGAGTCCAAGAATAATTATCAGAGCAACAAACCCAATAAGACTTTACTAGTCCTCTCTGCCTCCTAGCTTCTCATTACCCACAGAAGCTCTCAGTCACATCCAATCCCATATTACAACAGCAACAGCAACTCCGACAACACAATATGGCGCCTTCATCGACAGAGGAGACTTTGGTCCTTCTACCTGGCCCTTATCCGTCTTCATTCTCACCAAGCCGTGCATCACTGGATGCGGCGTATCGCGAGCCCCTCACTTACGTCATCTCAAAGACACCCTCGGCATCCAAGCTGTCCGTTGCTTTCGCAGCACCATTTAAGCCCGTCAACTGGCCATCCTTCCAGTCTCTTCTCGCCAACCTCTACTCTATTGTGGTATCTGTGCAAGCTACATCGGAGGCTGTTGATGTCGACACCACTGTTCTACTTGTAGACTACTCACCCGGCAGCAAGACAACAGGCAACGACACGACGGTTCTCACAATCGACTCGTTTGCATCTAAGCCGACGTCATGGTCTAGCGTCTTTTACGACGGCTCTAAGGCGGGACGTGAGTTGCTGTCGTCGTTCGTCGATAGTGGCGCGATCATTCAGAAGGACAGGCTTGTTGCAATTCCCGGTCTCGCCCTCGCCGGAGAAGGTCGGAGCCAGAACGGCGAGGCCACAGAACTGTACAAGACGGTTGTTGTGGCAGGGACGTTCGACCATCTCCACATTGGGCACAAGCTTCTGATACAGGCGTCGACGCTGCTTCTCTCTCTCTCCCAAGATGCGTCTGCTCCAGCCCGCCTCATCATTGGCATATCGGGGGGATCACTGCTCACCAACAAGAAGTACGGGTCAGAGATGGAATCTTGGAGGACTCGCACCCAGAATGTGATCGATTTCCTATCAACCACATTTGCATCGTCATCGTCACCCAGGAAGCCAGAAACGATTGGCGACGATGAAGAGATCCATGCTTTTTTCTTTGATGGCCGTCTTGTTGTACGCTGTGTCAATATTGTCGATGTCTACGGTCCCACTATCACGGAAGAGGATATGGATACTATTGTCCTATCGGCGGAGACCCGAAAGGGCGGAGCCATGATCAATGAGAAACGCGCGGGTAGGGGTTGGCGCGAGCTTCAGGTCTATGAGATTGGCGTCATCCACATTGATGGTCAGGAACTCGAGAGTAACGCGAATGATTTCGCCTCGAAGATAAGCAGCACCGAGATTCGTCGTCGTTTAGCAGAAGCGCGGGGGGTGTGAAGTGCTTCGACCTCTAGTTTACATAGAAGACACAATTGCTACATGTCACATATACTGCCGCTCCTGTTGACACCGTTTATTGCTCCATTATGGTTCAGTAACTACTGTTATATTAGAGAAGCCTGCTAATCCTTTCTTCGGCTTTCTGCTGGCATTTGTTGCCGCATCGGAGGCTTAGCGGGCACCCCCGCACATCACCAACCGAAGATCCTCGGCTCAACAAATCTTTATCCCATCAAGAACCTTCCATTAACATTGATTTGTGCAGAATACAGCTTATTCATAATGAAAGCTATAGTGATCAACCAGTTTCACGACACGCTCGGCCAGATACGCATATCTGAAGTGCCAGAACCAAGCCACTCTACCGACCATGTGCTCATCAAAGTTGTAGCAGCAGGCGTCAATTTCGTTGACACTCTCTACGTATGCATTCACTTGCAATATTAGAAACCCAAAAAGATTCAGCTTTCAATATTAACGATACTCTACCTCCCAGGCCCGTGGTAAACACCAGAACAATCAATCTCTCGTCCGCCCGCCATTTACCCTAGGTCTCGAGTTCTCAGACATAGCCCTCTCAGCGCCAACTTCGTCCCCCTTCAGACGCGGAGACGGTGTATTCGGCCATCACTTGGGCTGTTACGCCGAAATGATCAGCCTTCCGGTGTATACTGCTACCACAACACTTTAGAAAGTGCTATCCTCGTTGAGAGTCGTCGACATGGCTGGACTAGGTGCCACACTACCCGTGTCGTACGGAGCATTGGTGGATGCCGGAAGGCTGACAGCAGGCGAGACGGTGTTGGTACACTCTGCCGCTGGAGCACTGGGCATCATGGCCGTGCAGATGGCCGTCGCAATGGGATGCCGTGTCATTGGCACGGCCGGATCAGACGCCAAGTGCGACTACGCAAAGAGTTATGGGGCACACGAGTGCTTCAACTACACCCGGTCCGAAGAGTGGTGGAAGGAGGTACTGGATATCACAGATGGTCAGGGTGCTCATGTTGTATTCGACCCCGTTAGATTGGTTAACTTGAGCCTCCGGTGTATTGCTCACAGGGGCAGGGTCTTGGTTGTCGGATTCGCTGCTCGAGAGGGCGACATGGAAAAAGTCACTATGAATAGGATTCTTCTGAAGCAGGCTAGCCTTATTGGATATGTAAGTACATTAATTTCTATTGGAAAAGATGATGGTTAGATGGCTTACTGGAACAAACAGCGCCATGGGGAGACTATGCGTCGGTACCCCCAAGAGCCAGCTGATATATGGCAAGAACTCAGTGCCCCTATCGACAGTGGTATCAGCAAGCCGGCCGTCTCTGCTTATTATCGAGGACTCGGATGTGTTCCCCATGCCCTGCAAGACTTGTCTAACCCAAAGACCCTAGGCAAGGCCGTTGTTGAAATCGGCGATGAGCACACAGGTGATTCAAGAGCAAGGATTTAATGATAGTAACACACAATGTAATCTTAGTCCAACCGGAAGCATGTAGTATTCTTTCCTTCTTCCTTCTTTTAGTATTGTACCTTTGAAATGACACCCATGACACCTTTCAACCGGCTGTCCGTCCGTATATGCCCTACCTCCCGCCCGTCCGCCCCATATAACCTCTCCTCCAGTGCTCACACAAACACTCGGTGACCTTCTTTTTTTTTCTTTGCCTCTTGCCTCTTCCAAACACATAGAATCGTCATCCATTGGGATCATGTTCTCCCCTTCTCTCTTATGCCACAGGGAAGAACGTCATGCCAAGTCGTTAGAGGCTTCCGTACATCCACCTCGTGAGTCCTGTGGGGACGGGCAACTTCGCGAATTTCCAGAAACTCGCCATGCTGACTTCATCAGACGTTCCATCTATGACAAAAAAAAAAAAAGCAAAGAAGCAGTCTTCTAGGGCCTTTCCACACATGAGAGAGAAAAACAAAACAAAACAAAGACAAGGAAAATGCTGGTGATAGTGACCCCATCAGCGTCAGCGTGTGCGTTGGTTTTGCAATGTGCTGCAATAGCACGTCTACCACTGGAATCTCGGCTCTCACGAAACCCTTGTCCCCCAGACGCCACGGCCTCCAGTGACTCCAAGCCATTCACCGTACTCGCCGCTCTGGAGATGAGGCGCCCAGGCCAAGTTGGCGACTTCATAGTCGGAAGCCCAGCTTGCTACCGGGCTGCGGCCACCTTCTTGCTGGGGCGCTCCGTTGATAGACGACGAGGAATTGGCGTTCATGAGATCCCACAGGAGCACCTGGCAATCGTCGCCACCGGTAGCAAGGAGGCCCCTCCGCAGTGGCGACCAGTCTAGGCAATTGACATTACCTGTGTGACCACGCAGCTCAAGAAGGGCTTGACCGGGCTGGCGGGCATCGAGGATGCGGATCGCACCGGAATCCTGGGCAAACGTCGCCAGGAGATGCGTGTCGTGTGGGGATGTGGCTAGTCGTAGCAAAGGCGGTGGACTGCCGGCACTTGAATTCTGGGAGCCAGGAGGGCTCACACGTGCAGTTGCGTCTAGATGAGCTATCAATCAGTAATCAAAGTCGAAAGAAGCAGCAATTATTGCAAATCACGCCAAATACTCACCCTTGTCATCCTTGCCCGTCGGCTCATATATAATGGTCGAGTGCTCTAGGCTTCTCAAGTCAAACATGCGGACGCTGCCATCCTGGCCGCAGCTCACAAAGACGTCAACGGTGTTGGCACAGAAGCGCACGTCATACACCTCCTTGTCGTGCGCAATGAGCTGCGTCTTGGCCGTCAGGGAGGGAATGTCCCAGATGGTGCAAGTAGTGTCGATGCTCGAGGTAATAATGAGGGCAGGGTTCATGGTGTTCCAATCCAGCGACGTCAGAGGCGCCGTATGATCGGGCGTCTTAGAATTGGACAGAAGAGCCAGCGGTGTCAGTTTGGCCCCGGGCCCCTCATTTCCACGCCTGGTGATGGTGCTGCCCGGTGTGGGTGTAGCGTCGGATGGCAGCGACCACAGTCTGAGGTGGTCGCCTGATGTGGCCAACAGATCCGTCGACTGCTTCTGCGAGGACGGCGGCTCCCAAAGGAGCCTCGTGACAGGGTACGAGTGGGTAGCCTCGGCAACCTTCGAGAATTCGAGCGTGTATTTGGAAGAACCGGGGGAGTATACATCTTGTGGGGTCGTCGTGGCGTGGCTGTCAAGGATTTGGATCTGCAGGGTTTGGTGGTTAGCTAAAATGGCACGACAAGATAAGAGGAGGTTGGGGAGGGGGCATGTGTCTCATCGGGCACTCGAGAGGCATCAGTCACGAGAAGGAAAGAAACTGACAAAGTTGTGGCCATCCTCGAGGTAGCTGCCGACGGCAACCTTGCCGGCACCATTGGCCTGTGGCCGCCATTTGCACCAGTCAAAGGCGTAGATGGGCCAGGGCGCCATATAGTTGCTAGTACCAGGCTGCGTATTGGAAAGGTCAACGCTCATAGTGCCTGGGCCGCTTTCCGACCTGTTGGAGTCCGCACGGGGCCGGATGTCAGCCAGACCCAGAGGCGTGTTGGAGAAGTGCCTCTGGGAGCCGGGCTGGGAGTACTTGGGTATATCGCTAGGAGACATGAACTGCGAAGCCGACGAGGTGCTTCCGCCGGGGGTCGTGGGATGGTAGGCATTGTAGCCGCCGGGGGCATCGTAGCCGCCAGAGGGGCTGGAGCGAGAGTAGGCGTGCGACATGGTGAATGACGACCTGGACGAACCCTGGGGTCGTTGATGGGGATGCTGCAGCTGCTGGGGCGAGAGCTGGGAAGGAGACTGCAGCAGGTCCTGAGATGACGACAAAGAGTCGTGGACGGTGGGAATGGCCGGCGCGGTAGATGTAGACACAGCTGGGGGCCTCACAGCCAGACCACCGGGCTGAAGGACGCCGGGGACAGAAGCGTATGGCTGCTGCTGCTGTTGCTGCTGCTGGTGGGGCTGGGGCTGGGGTTGACCCGAAACAATGGAAGTTATCGGCTGGTCGAGCTTGATTTGGGGCGGAATGTATTCGTGCAAGGACATGTGCTGGCGCTGCGGGCTCAAGCCAGCCATGTGCAGCTCGTCGTGGAAGTGTCCTGAGGCCCGGGCAGCTAGAGCTGGAGCGGAGGAGACAGAGGCAGAGGCGTGGGCATGGGCGCCTTGGTGTCGCGGGGAAGAGAAGTGCTGTGATTGGTCCATTGCCTCGGCCTGGGCGCCCCAATGTGGGTGGGCGCTCGTGTTTGCCTTTTGGTCGCTGTGAGGCTCAGAGCCCGATTGCTCTAAGGATTCGACGCTGACAACGGCACTTAGAGGGGGGCGATTGCTGACGCCACTGGCTGATAACCCTCTTTCCTCTTTTTGGCACAGATGTAAACGAGTGCGTCTTTGCCTAGCATCAAGGATGCACACAGCAGTGGTGGTGGTCGGTAGACGGACGGCAGTTGTTCTTCCAGTTGTCTAGGTGGCGCGAGCCAGAGCTGCTTTTCTTGGTGTGCGATTACACTGTTCCTTTCTCTCTTTTTTTGCCCTGTTCAGTGTATACTTCTTTCTTCTTTTTTCGCAGAACTGTCGATGATGATGCGACTGTTCACCGGAAGATCTGGTTGAGTTGACAGAGGGAATATTGCGTGGTATTCACAGAATGGAGAGAGTACGAGTAGCAGAGTACCAGTGCCAGACAAAGACGGGCTGGCAGTGGCCTATGGCATGTCGCGGAAGGCACCAGGGAGGAGGCACCTGCCTGGGGCGGGTTTTTGAAGGGATCAGCAGGAGCGGGTAGTAGCAAATGCTCCTAGTCGCGCCTGCCCAGGTTTCAGTGAGAACACTTCCAAGACTCTACAAACACACGCGCGTACGTGGCAGTTGCAACCCATCCACGCGATCAGGGAAGGTGCCAGCTATTATCTAACTGTCGACTCGTAATCACACCACAGTGACCACACAAACATCACCACATTTACATACATGTGCGAGTGCACATCACCCCCCATCTCCCTCTCTTCTCTACTACTCGGAGTATGAAAGGCCCCAGTCATCCAGCTACCCATGGATGCTATCATGGACTATGATATAGTACTGGATAATCTATCCCCCACGAATGAATCCACATGCCCCGTGGTGATTTCTACTCCATACACCTTATCCATGGACCTAGCTAGTGGTACTCGTAGATCCAATGACGCTGCTGGTCCAGTAATAAATATGCTGTTCCAGGCAGCCCAGCTGACCCTAGGGATATTACCGGCCAACGGCCGCCCCGTCAGTGGTCACACCCACCAGCCCCCAACCTTCTGATCGGGTGAGCTCACCCAGGGATTATTTCCACATGCAAGAAACCTTAAACCACGTCAGTGGTCATCGTGGGCCTCCTTTACTAAATCATCCAACTGCTCTGTATCTACAGCCTAGTCACCAACGCGTCTCTTTTTGGCGAACACCTATCTGTACGAGTTGGCAGCCGACAGTAGACCTTCAACTCAAGCTAGAAGCTCCCTACAATGACGTCGCTGTCCCTGACCGACCGCACACGACAGCGCTCAGCCTGGTTTGCACAACAACATTCTACCGAAAACGACATGCACGAACTCGATCCTTGGCCCGATGATGATAAAAACGACAGCGAGACTCGTCCTTCCTCGGAAAGGCAGCCCGTCTCGCATACAAACAGATCGCCCGGGCCTCCAGCACTGCTGCCTCGGTCGCCTTCCCCGGATACATGGTTAACCAAGTCCGGGGGACTCAACGGCCTGCATGGCTCGCCTCCTCGCTCGCGCACCAGACCGCTGTTTAATGGGCCTCCTCCACCCATCACATCCTCAGTCGTAATGGCCAAGACTTCCGACGTGGGCAGGCAACGCTCGGCAGATCGAGATCACACTGGAGGACAAGATAAGAGCAAGCAAGGAGGCCTTCGGAGTATACTGTTTGATCACGGAAAAGATGTACGAGTCCAAAGCCAACCTGACTCACCATGGCGTGGAATACGCAGGCGGGAAAAGGCTCTGGAGAAGGAAGCCCAGGAGTTGCTGGACCTCCAGGCCAACGGGCTTATTGCCGGCAGCCCGGGCGTTGCCACGCCGGGTACAGACATTGATGAATACAGCGACACGGGTAGTAGCACGCCTACGGGGACATTTTATTCGAGTGCCACGTCGAAATCACGGATGGCCAACTCACTTCATGTGCCGACGCGGTCAACGCCGGAAGGCAATGTCATACCCGTACGGCAGCCCAAATCATCTCGGCCCCGGGGCCTGCGCTCAGCGCGCATAGGTCTGAGGAGGACCATGTCGGCTCTCGCACAGCTCAAGGTCGAGGAAGACACCCGCATAGAGGATGCTCTTGCAGACCGCAGGAGAGCCCTGAACCAGCTGAACAAGCTGAGTCTGCGGCAAAAGAACGTGTCGGCCGAGCTACAAACCCTGGAGGAAGATGAAGAGGAACCACTCGGGCAAGAGATGCGTGTCCTCGGCACCAGGTACGATTCGGTGACCAAGGAGATACGCGAGCTTGAAGAAAAGCTGGTTGGGATGCGGAACCAGCGCCGATGGCTGCGAGGCCGGATGGAAGACGTGAAGAACAGGCGAGAAGCTGGTCTGAGCGGCTATCGCGGAGCACTCAAAGACGTCGACTCCGAGGTCACAGCCATTGTGACTCGACCGCCCGTGCAGCCGCTAGATCTCGAGGTCATGGGCCAAGAGGCCCGTAGCGTCGCAGCATCAGCTGGCGGATTGGAATTCATGCAGATGATACCAGAACGACGTACCACTGAAATGGCCAAAGCCTGGTGGGAGGCCGAGATCCTGGTACTGGAACGGCAAAGGTCTCAAGTTGACGCTGACCGGCAGGCGCTGGAGGATGGCGGCGCTGTGTGGGCAGAGGTGACGCAGCTCGTATCGGACTACGAATCTCGGCTGCGGCAGCTGATGAAAGGTGAGCAACCTCCTACAGAAGGCAAAGGTAAAGGGAAGACGCCGTCGCAGGAAGACACCATACGCCAACAACTTCCTGAGATGCACAAGATTATCGAGAACCTCGAGCAGCATCAGAACCAGGCGCAGGAGAAGGGCTGGAACCTGTTGATATGTGCCATTGGGGCGGAGCTGGAGGCATTCACCGAAGCGCAGGAGATGCTTGAGGGTCTCCTGACAGATGACTACGGTGGTCAAGAGGATGCCGAACAGACCAGCCAAGAAGGAACTGGCGATGGGAACAGGGAGAAACACGATGAGAGCAGCGACAATGAAGTGCCGGCAGATTTACTTGTGTCACGAGCAGCCGACGATACAGCCAGCACGGTACCGTCTGTGGCAAGCCCCCCTATTGGGCCTGAGCTGAAGCGGACCGAGAGCGTGGATGATGTGCCGCCCGAGTTTCTTGCCGAGCACAGAGAGAAGATGGACTGATGAGAGTTTCTGAGAGTTTGTACCTTTTACGATAGAGATTGCAACAATGGTTGGTGGCGTGCATAGAAAGATATATTGAACAGTCGTGGTCATATACAAAGGCATGATAAAACGGAGACAAACACACGGCATTTAACGTGACATGATATGTAGTGAACGCCTGGAACGAAAGAGCAGACTTGGACGCATAAAAAGAACCCAAACTTAAGGTGCAAAACGAATAAGATATTGCCGAGACAGACAGAGCTGAGTGCTGAACTTTGGCCCTATGGGAGCGAGTTCAAGGGGTGGAGAAAACAAAGGAAGTCGGGGACCGGATGGGGGGTATATGATATGACACGGGACCGGATGAGAGTTGTGTGTTTATCGGGTTCGTTCAAAGAAGCCGCTGGAGCCAGCGATAGCAACGGACTGGTCCATGACCCATTCGCCGACGCCGAGGTACTTGTCGATCCACCCGTTAACATCCTTGTTGTCGCCGGAGACCTTGTCTGTCTTAACGCTATGGGGATGTCAGATATACGAAACTCTTCAAAGGATTGTTTTTTCAACGAGTCAGGGGGGAGACTCACGTCAGGCCGGTTGAGCGCTTCATTCCGGCGAGGAAGGCCGAGACTGTTGAACCAGTTAAAAATATGTTCTTCAGATCGGGATGTAGACAGGGGGTGGAAGGCGGCAGGAGAACGTACAGAGAACGGCATCAAAGGCGTAGTGGGTTAAACGTCCAACCTTTGACCACAAGCCCAGAGTCAGCAGGTTGAGGAGCTGCGAGGATGAGAAAAGCCTTAGAGAATAGCCAAAAGGCAAGGGGAGAGATGCTTGTTTGTATTCAAACGACCAAGCAAGCAAGCGTCATCACGTCATGATGACTGCTGTAGGATGTCTCGGGAAGTTGGCTAGAGCTGGACGTACCACCATCTTGAAAGAGAGAAGCGTATTGTACGCTGTCTTCGGGGGTTGTATATCGTATCGAAGAAGGATGGAAGTTCGAGTTGCGCGCGGTATCCGGAGTCGGGATCGAGGTCGGAGCCGTATGTATGGGAAATGGCGGGAGTACAGCTGAAGTCATGTGGTTCCACTGTCGTCGATGCGTGTCAGTCATGCATATCATGCACGTGATCCCATTTATTGTATCACATGCTCTTATCCTTCTTATCGATAACAACGGGGTTCTCTCTATGCTCCCCCAAACCGGGGAGCAGAGCCGCATGCATAATTGGCTCCATGAGGAATTTATTCTTATAATTTTAGTACATAATTTGAAAGGTTGGATTGACAATCGACCCACAAAGTAATACTAATACGAGTACGCCGTACGATGCCATCTAGGTAGCTAACTTAGGTTGACTGACGACCTAGTGTAACTCACGTACGAGTAATCGTATTATTAATATGGAAAAAGGCTCGACAAAGGAAATACATTATTCTCTATCCAAAAACTACTCAAGTCCTGGTTCTGAAGACATGGTTTGACGGGTGGACTGATAGGTAAGAGAGAGGCACCACGTGTGATTGTTATACGACGACTGTGTTTGGATCAGCTGGTTTCTCCAGACGGTGCACAGTCTATTAGTCTAGACAATTGACGTTGCCCCTCTCCTAGAAGTATTACGAGACAACAATAAAGTAGGGAGAGAAGGTACGACGTACGACGCACGACGCACACCGCAGCAAAAAAAGAAAGAACGAGAAAAAGGTATAGAGATCTCCCCTCATCTGCCGTTTTTGGTATACCGATACAAAAGTGGTTCAGGTATCAATGACCAGTGCAATATGTGGGGGATTCGTAATACATGCGTGTAACATGGACGTAGGCGCCTTTTTGTTGAGCCGCCCCCGCGGGTTTAAAAAAGAAAAGAAGAAAAGGAAAACGCACCGCTGCTGACTCCGTAGCATGGAGCGACGGTGCCACTTGCCGCCATGGTGGAGGGGGGGGGGGATTTGGAAGTAAGAGGGAAGGAGCAACGAGACAAGCTAGGTTAGGTATGTATCATTGGTAGTAGACAGTAGACAAGCAAGGGTCCATCCCATTTTTTTTTTCTTTGCCCCCTCCGTGTCAGAGAGGGGCAATGTTGTTAATTAGGCCGAGACCAGTTGGCTTTTTTTTTTTTCGTCTCCCGCCTCAAGCACAACGTATATTCTTAGTACTAATAGCCTTGTTTGCCAGCAAATGCCTCAAACGCTAGACTCGGCCAGTTGCTGCCTGTCCAGGGCCACGGCGCAAATAGAGAGGGGTGAGGGGCGGATTTGACCGAAGGGCTATCGTTGGGTGGTGCGTAAATGTGCTAATAAAGCGTTGTTTTTTTTCTTATTATTCTTCATTTTCTTTCTCATCTGCTGATGGGATGCGCGTCTTTCTTTACCCCTCCGGGTTGCACGGCTCTAAATAATGGGGTTTGTCTGCATGTTGCCCAGCCGTTTCAGGGAGGCACAGCGCAAGAGAGAAAAAAAAAAGAGAATGATCATTCATGACACGACAAGGGACCATATGACTGGAGTCCTAACACACCCCTCACCCCTCGCGTAGAAAACGCTGTCACCGCCAGGGTTTCCGGGGCAAAAGAGGCGGAGAGTCAAGGTACTTGTGTGTTTGTAATGACGTTAATGAATGGAATATACCAGACGAATCAATCATTTTGTCAATACTACCTGTAGCAGCCAATGTCATTTTGACCTATATCCTTTTCTCTGCTGTCCATTCTCTGAGCCTCTAATACACATCTGTAAGGGTCCTAAAAGTAGATGACATTGGCCTCTTAATTTAGTGGTACTACTGCTACCTGTATGCTGTAGGCTATTATAGCCGTCTTAGAACTTTAGTGGTGTGATGGTGGTGGTGGGGTGAGAACGTGAGAAAAAAAAAGTGCAAGAGCTTTGGTGGGGGTTCTTTCTCTGTTCTTTTCCCCTCCCCCTCTGTTTGCATTGGTACGTAGCAAGGGAAACCACCACCCCACCTCTTGGCTCTTGCCCTTTCCCAGCCAGATCCCATATCTTTTGCCCATTCTATCCCACCACCCACTTTCTCTTCCTTCCTGCTCTCTCTTTTTTTCCCCCTCCTCTCCTCATACTCATAATCCTTTACCTCATTCTCCCATCCTTCTCCAATACCCTTCTCTACCACCTCACCACACGTAACACATATGTCCACCATGGCGAACCGCAATCGCACCGACAGCATCATGGCTGCTACTGCCAAGGAGCACCTTGAGCTTGGTGGTAAGATCAACTGGCTGGCCTCTCTTGACACTGCCTACACCCCCGAGAGGAACTTCCGCCGCTCCTCCATCATCTGCACCATTGGCCCCAAGACCAACTCTCCCGAGAGCATCAACAAGCTCCGCACTGCCGGTCTTAACGTTGTCCGCATGAACTTTTCTCACGGCTCGTATGAGTACCACCAGTCTGTCATTGACAACGCTCGCGCCGCCGAGGCCTCGCAGGAGGGTCGCCCCGTTGCCATTGCCCTCGACACCAAGGGTCCCGAGATCCGCACTGGTAACACCAAGAACGATGAGGACCTCCCCATCGCTGCCGGCAAGGTCATCAACATCACCACTGATGACCAGTACGCTGCCAGCTGCGACACTGAGAACATGTAAGCCAATGAGCCCTAAAACTTGAAACCAAGGAAGCGACGAAAGGCAGAAGTGAAGAGGGAAATCGTAAGACGAAACGCAATAGATAGAGGGAGAAGACTAACATATCCGCCACCAGGTATGTCGACTACAAGAACATCACCAAGGTCATCAAGCCCGGCCGTGTCATCTACGTCGACGACGGTGTCCTCGCCTTTGACGTCCTGAGCATCAAGGACGATAAGACCGTCGAGTGCCGCTGCCGCAACAACGGTTTCATCTCGTCCAAGAAGGGTGTCAACCTGCCTGACACGGACGTCGACCTTCCCGCCCTGTCTGAGAAGGACAAGTCCGATCTCCGCTTCGGTGTCAAGAACAACGTCGACATGGTCTTTGCTTCGTTTATTCGCAGCGGCAAGGACATCCGCGACATCCGCGCCGTTCTCGGCGAGGAGGGCAAGGACATCCAGATCATTGCCAAGATTGAGAACCGCCAGGGTCTTAACAACTTCCCCGACATCCTCAACGAGACTGACGGTGTCATGGTCGCCCGTGGTGACCTGGGCATCGAGATCCCCGCCGCCGAGGTGTTTGCCGCCCAGAAGAAGCTGATTGCCATGTGCAACATCGCTGGAAAGCCCGTTATCTGCGCCACCCAGATGCTCGAGTCTATGATCAAGAACCCCCGCCCCACTCGTGCCGAGATCAGCGACGTCGGAAACGCCGTCACCGACGGCGCCGACTGCGTCATGCTTTCGGGTGAGACGGCCAAGGGTGCCTACCCCAACGAGGCTGTCTACGAGATGCACGAGGCCTGCCTCAAGGCCGAGATTTCGATTCCCTACGTCGCCCACTTTGAGGAGATGTGCAGCCTGGTCAAGCGCCCTACCAGCACCGTTGAGTCGTGCGCCATGGCTGCCGTCCGCACCTCTCTCGACCTTGGTGCCGGCGGTATCATTGTCCTGTCCACCTCTGGTGTCTCCGCTCGCCTCCTGTCCAAGTACCGCCCCATCTGCCCCATCTTCATGGTGACGCGCAACCCCACTGCCTCGCGTTACAGCCACCTGTACCGTGGTGTCTACCCCTTCCTGTTCCCTGAGACCAAGCCCGACTTCAACAAGGTCAACTGGCAGGAGGACGTCGACAAGCGCATCAAGTGGGCTGTCAACCGTGCCCTCGGCCTCAAGGTCCTCACCCCCGGCGACAGCGTCGTTGTCGTCCAGGGCTGGAAGGGCGGCATGGGTAACACCAACACCCTCCGCATCGTCCGCGCCGACCCCGAGCACCTGGGCATCGGCCAGCCTGACAACTAAAGAGTTGTTGGTCTACGATAATAACTCCAAAAAAAAAAATGATGAGAACGACTCATACCATTACCCCGACTGTTCTTCATCTAATTTCCTTTGTTTCGATCTCTATGTTTTATGTTATGGATTTTCTTTAGGGCAGGGAGTAATGTTGCATGTTTGATGAATGACCACACACCAAAAAAAAAAGAATGAGCCTTGATAGACTAAACGGGTATTACATGCAATGGAAGGAAGGTTTGAATGCTTGTTAGGTGCAAAGCGGGGGAAATGAAAACAAAATAAATACAAAAATGCATGAATTGAAGCTGCTCTACAGTGAGAGTGATTCCACTCGTCAATGGTCCCATCCGCGGACACGTCTATAACCCGCGACCATGCATCCTCTGAATACCGGTATCAGCGTACACATATGACTCCATCTACTAAAGATTCTTTATCTCAAACCTCTTCCTCAGATACTCTCCGTAGCGCAGAGCCAGCCAAGGCAAAGGGATCATGATGCAGGCAATAAAAGCTAGGAGACTGTTGCCCCATCCGAGACCGAGGGCATCGTACATGGGGAAGGCAGCCATAGGCAGAACGGCGCCAAAGATGGATCGCATCAGTGCGTTGGATGCTAGGGCTGATGCCTCGTATACGGCGAAGGCTTCCATGAGGTACATTTGTAGAGACTTGGGGCGAGGGTCAGCACTCGAGAATCATGGAGATGCACACTAACAGACGGACATGGAGAAAGACGTACCATGAAAATAACGATCATAGCGGTGCCAACTAGCATTGTACCGATTATGGGAGCGATCCAGTGGACAGCATAATCTGCTGTCCATCCATATATAAACAGGCCAGACGGGAGGAGAAATGCGCCAACTTTTAGCGGAGGGAGACGGTATTCGGGCTTCTGGCCCTCCGGCTCTCTTTCCTCAGCGGCAGCAGCGACACGATCCTCCTCGATCTTCTTTCTGATAGACCTGTCGCTGGTGGAGGAGAAGAAGACAACACCAATAACGCTACCGAGGCCGAGACCGAGGAAAGCCAAGCCGGCCTCACCGGTGCTGAAGCCGTATATTTCCATGTACAAGGATGTCATGCTAGCAAACATGAGGTACATGTAGGCGTAGGCGATACCGACGTACAGAGCTGAGATGAAGCATATGGGTGAGAGGAATAGCATCTTGCAAGGTCGGAGTATGCTGCGCTTGAAGAAATCGCGAGGATGCAAGCCATTGTCCATCTTGGACCGCAACAGCTGGTTGCCCGTCTCCTTGCGCAACTTATTGGTCTTTGCTTGCAGAAGAACGGGGGCATACGTCTCTCTGGCAAACAGGAAGAAGGTAATGATGGCCGCACCAGACAGCATGGATATGATCCAAAACACCCAGCGCCACCCAAGCGCATCGGCAAGGTATCCACCTGCAACAGGGCCAACGACGGGCCCCATAACGGGACCCATGGCGAACCCGGCCATGGCAAGACCTCGCTTATGGGGCACAACCATGTCGGCAATGGTGCCGCCGCCGTTTGTCATGGGAACAGAACCAAAGAGGCCGGCTAAGAAACGGAAGCCCATGAGGGCACCAAACGAAGGGGCCTCGGCGCACGCAATAGTGAATACTACAACACCACGTGGCTCATGGTTAGCACCGGGGGGAAACGGAGACGGCAGTGTCGGTATCCACATCGGGCCGGACCGGGAACTGTGGGGGCGGGGTGTCAACTTACCAAGGAAACAAACGTTGCTAACGTAGTAGACTCTGAGTCGGCCGTAGATCTCGGACAGGGGGGCGAAGACCATAGGACCAGCTGCGAATCCGAGGACATAGATGCTGACGACAAAGGATCCCAGTGCACGGCTAGTCTGGCGAAACTCAACCATTAACTCAGGGACGCCAGGGGCGAACATGGCTAGATTATGAAAATGTTAGTACCATCATTTTCATACAAGGTCAAGTCACTCAGGAGGAGGGATTTCTTGGGAACCCTACATGATCCCAGAGGGGTGAGAAAGCACAGGACACTGACGAGGACGCAGTTGGACACCTTAAGCCAGCGGGGCCAGTTGTAAGGGTTTTCCGGGTCGTCATCATCATCCCAAAATACAATGTTGTCGTCTTCAGTGAGTGTATTATCATCAAGGTTCTTTTCCTTGTCCACATCAAAGTGGCTATTTTCCGTAATGGTATTTCCCTCGCTTGCTGCAATTCCCGCTTTGGGAGTTACCGTGGCAGATACATCGTCGTTGGTCGGATGCGACACAGCTTTCTCTTTAGATCGAGGACGGTCTTCTTGAGAGTCAGCAGCCATACTGGAATTGGGTTTTCTTGACTCTAGGCCAGAAAGGGGACCACTGAGAACTAAAATACAGGAAAGCAACGGCGAAGCTTGTCTATATAAACAATAAGGCTACAAATAAAGCTCATCAAGAGACCCATATAACAGGACTCCAATACTCTCCTTGTATACCATAAAAGTCATGTAATACACGGACTCCGGAATTCGGCACCGAGAAAACCCAGCTAGGAAAGAACAGCGAGTGAGTTTCCCTTTATCATGGTCTGTGCCGCAACACTAGACGATGCTTTTTGTCTTACAGCATATGCACGTCGTACACCGAGAGTATGATTGGACTGCATTGCTTTCTTTTCATTCTGTGAAAGCAAGCTAGATAATACGGTCGGTGATGTTATTTTGAAACATTGGATGAGGCAGTCAATAAGTCGAAGAAACTTCTAACCCGTTTTTTTAAGTCATCGACTAGAGATTGTGCGCAGAACAGATCTATACAAGCAGCTCCTTCGGCTACGTGTATTAACTACTTGCAGAGTCTCTGGCCGGACAGGCAGCAAGTAATACACGGTTGAACTTAAGCGAGAACCGGGGTAAGTGTCTCCGCAGTTTCGATTGACCAACTCGGCCGTAGCGTGCATGTGCATGTAGATATTTACCCGCTCACGAGGGTTGCCAACCTGGCCACTCAAGAGGGTGTGATGGATCGGAGTTCGGGCTCGGGGTCATCTATCTCCCCTACAAGTCACCCTTGTGATGCATGCAGTGGAATAGCCACCTTGACTGCCGTGCATCATCTCGCTTCGGCTCGGAGTTGGGGTCGCTTTTAGAAGCGGAACAGCCAAACCCGATCCCGTCCAATCTACATGTACCAGATAGCATTCATCCACTAGTTTTATATATTCCGACGCCAATAAATGAGGGATGGGATGTTCTTTAAGGCTCTATTAGAGCTCAGTCCCTAACAGAAAAGCTCAGGAGGAATACTACATGCATATATATGTATAGAGTAGAGAGCTACCTGTGTCCTTGAAGAAATATGCATGCATGGATACCCAGAAGGGAATGCAACTTCAGTATGTCCCTGGACTAGTTCCCATCTGGTCCCCCTCAAGTGTCTTTACGCTGTTTCCTATTATTCCATTCGAGAGTTATCCGCCTCCTCATCTCACCCAGCTTCCTATAGTTAATATAGCACCGATGGGTCCTGTCCCGAGAATCTTCATTCGATCCTCAAAGGCTTGTTTTCGCTCCTCTACCCACTTGATGCAGGCCTGACGCAAAAGAAAAGATACCAGGTCATCCACATATGTACTAAACTCTGGGGAAGTTAAGTGGTCAGTGGCTGTTGAAGGTCAGCATCACTCTTATCAAAGAATACCTGAAGATCGTCGGCGCTGTCGAAGATGATAGACCATTGGCCATTTTGATGGTTGGATCGCCAGTTTTCCACAAGGCGTGGTATGTCCGCATTTTGTTCACCCTGCCCTCCTATCCTAACAGAATCGGCAATAGTTCTGAAGCCTTCTTCAACAAGCGCTGCCTTGCCGGTGTGTATCCAGAGCACGCAGATATGGCCATGTTCGATAGCAGCTCGGTGGGCATATTTGATAGCCAGCTGCGACTTGCCTACACCACCGAGACCCACAAGAGTTACACGACTTGGTGCTGTCAAGTACTGTGGGTGTATCTGCTCAAGAACATCGCCGCGGTTCACAAAGTGATCATATTGGAAAAGGGAATGTATGCAAAAGGCCTTGGTGTTTGATTGAGCTGCTGCAGTTGTGGGAAAAATTGCACCGACCCGTTGAAAATAGAGCTCATGAACTGGTTGCTGCTACTTTGGTTGGTGTTTTGAGCATAAAGACATGGACAAATCAGATTCGACATCGAGCCCGACAACAAGATAATCTTGTGGGCAGTAGTAATGTTGAACAATGAGTTGCCGATATGGGCGGCGGCGGCGGCGGGGGAG
>FYEV01001536.1:65072-149380 GCA_900188565.1 Geosmithia flava | reverse complement strand
AAGAGTATAATAGTAGAAAAAACTAGCTACGAACGGTATCCCTATTAAGCCCTATAAAAACCACACAATAGAAGCCCAACCCTAACCCTACAGCGACCTCTGATATATATCTAGGCCGAATCCTTCGAGGGGCGTGATACCGATGGCTGGAGTACAAGGTCGAAGTTTGTCCAAATCCGACTGTTCAATCGGATTTTTCTTGTCTTTCACCGACGGTGTCCTGTTGTCGGTACGTGTTGCTCTGTTGAAAATGCAGGAATTCAGGATTGGCACTGCCCTTTCCCAGCCAATTTTGAAGACACCCGCTCGTAACTTGTTGGAATATGTCCTTGAATTCAAGTGAAATTCGTAATGTGTAAGAACATTGTGGCCCCAATGCCGGGCCACAGCGTCGAGAGCAACGAGGTGATCATGGCCTAGGTTCGCATTTTTGTTGAAAAAGTGCCACTCGTTGCCAGAGAGGGACTGGGGAATATACTGCAGGAAGAGAAGTCGGTAGTAGGCAAAAAGGCATTCGACAGACGCTTGTCTCCCAGTGAGCTGTTCCCGGATTTTTTTACATCGGCGAAGCCTTTGGTGTTTTGGAAGCATTTCCAATTCCTCCTTGCAGGTTTGGATCTCCCTAGCGTGGGAAGGGAAAAGGCCAAGCGCGTGGCCGAGTTCAAGAGAGCCATCTTCGTTGCCTGACATGGGCTGCATTTCTTTGAGGATAATAGGAAAAGGCGACTCGTCATGTAGAGGAAGTAAAGTTTTAAGATTCCGTTGACCGCACCCTTTTAAAGAGAAAAAAGCGGCTCGTTCTAGTAAATATTCCACGCCCTCGTTGATTGCCATTGCATCTTCCTATTGTGGTAGGGATCTGATGTGAGCTGCAACATGGTTTGTCTCGTCACGCGTGTGGCTTCGGGACCGTCAAATTATGATGAGAACGAGTACGAGGGGAGGAAACCAGTCGTGTGTGCATTATTGTGTGTGTGTGCGGTGAGCTGTATCATTGATCTGCGAGTCCCTGGCCTGTAACTACTCCGTACATGTATTCGTAAATGAAGGGCGTGCGTGTACATACACGTACATGTACGACAATGTACTAAGTGGCGGATTAGGTGTGGGGGGACACCTCAATCGCACCAAACGTGCCACTCAGTACATGTTCATACTGT
Organism: Geosmithia flava; assembly: GCA_900188565.1. Lineage (NCBI taxonomy): Eukaryota > Fungi > Ascomycota > Sordariomycetes > Hypocreales > Bionectriaceae > Geosmithia > Geosmithia flava. The sequence goes on along the minus strand of FYEV01001536.1, from coordinate 148,220 downwards.
CTCTCAACTTAGGTATTATGTTTCCACTGGACGCATGGACACTGGGCGATATGCCTGGGCGGCAGGGCGGGCCACAACCCAATACTACATGTAATACGACGTCACCGATGGTAAATTGGGCATCGGGGATCTTGGCAAAGTGTTGGGTTTGACGATGTTGAACGAGAGGACGCTGAAAGCCTGGGACTAGATGGGTATAATTACAAATATAAGGGAGCTAATACCTTGATCTCGCCATCTGTCATGCCGCCCTTTGGCAGAAGTGGGTATATGCAGGCATTGATCCATCAAACTCAAGTTGATACATATATTCATGTCAGGCGGAAGGGTTGAGGGCGACAACCCTCGGCCATGCCGGCTGTAGTGCCGTAATGTCGTTGTCCGGCCACGAGAATGGAAAACGTCAATGGCCTTTCATAAATCCCGTCCGCGTGAACACAAGACGTAGAGGAGGCAGCGTCTGAGTAAATGTATCCTTCATTCCCGCATTAAACTCATGGCCAGTCTCTCCTGCCGAGAGTTCAATATTAAATTGGAGAGCGATTCAGCCAATAACCATGCGCATCTCCATCATGACCAACGCCTTTCCCAAGCACTCCCATTGTCCCCTCGCAAATGGGATCTAGGGTACCTTCTCAATCGACGTGATTTCTTCCTATCGCTCCGGTTTGAACGACAGCGCTTCGTGCAAGTATCTCTCGTCTCGCTAAATTGCCCATGTCGGCACCGAGGTGATTGGTGATTGTGTCTCCAGGGATGAAACCATCATCAACGTAGAGACCTTCCAGGGGCGTAACGCGGGCCAGACCTCCAGGGACTGAAGGTCTCAATCGAAGGGATTCGTCAATGACGTAGTCCAAGTATGGCACAGCTCGCACCTTGTCATGCGTCCATTCATAGTCACCGTTAGGGAACTGCGCCCTTAAGGTAGCTTGGAGGGTGTTGTAGCAGTGTGGATTCTTCGTCAGAAATAATAGTCTGTAGATTGTTAAATAGAGCTGTCTTTCGAGATGGATCAATGACTCATGTGTTTTCTAAGGCTGAGGATACGGTATCGCTATAGGCAAGATGGCTTTAGCATTGATTAAACGGACGAACACATATCAGGGTTGTATATGGTATACCTTCCAGCAATTATGAGCGGACGCGCATCTTCCCCCAATACCTTGTATCCAGGGGGTTCTGACGGATCACCATCCTCTTTAGCCTTGAGAAGCCATGAGATGATGTCTCGGGGGTCCTGGTCATGGAGGGTTGACTTGTCGCTGTCTATGGCCTTGTACGCAGTCAGAACGGAAATGTTAGACATTATTTCTTTTAATGAAATCATTCTTATACCTTGCGTTTCTCACAGAGCTGTTGATGGCACCATTCAGTGAATGGGGCATAGCCCCCAGCCGCTCCAGGAATCTTGGCGAGCATAGAGGGACGGTGCCGAGAACGCCGATGGCCATCATGCTTTCGTGAACTCCTCTAATGGCTGGATGTTCGCTGTCCCGCTCAAGCATATTTAAGTCCTTTGATAATCCTACATAGATGTACATTGTTGACGAGAAGTTATATATTTATTTGTTTTCCCTCGCATTCACTTACCAATCTTGCCCATGATGTCGAGCCCCAGAAACATGGTATATTTGGTCATGTCCATAGGCTTCTCAATGTGCTCTTCAATTCTTGATAGAAGATTTTCAACCTTTTCCGCAACACACCTCTCGTACGTGGAGATGGCTTTTGTGTGTAAACTCCAGCCAAAGTGTCTATGATATCAGTGACACCACAGTCGGTCCATATAAGCGCTTGCAACGAGCGCTGCCCGGACGTAGGCTCCCACAGAGCTGTGCCCGAGACCCGTAGCATAGCCGATACACAGGGACGTGAAGCCAATGAGGTACGCACAAACGAGCTCCCAGAAAGCGCCGTCAACCTCGTAGGGCCGGAATATGAGGTGATGTGAGGCTATTCCGGCAATACCAAGCATACCAGCCGTGGTTGAAACTGGTGCAGCCACAGCCAATCCGAGTGCAGACTCCGGCTGCCATGGAGACATTTTTCCTTTACCGTACACAGATCTAAAGGCCAGAGTTTTCACATAAGGAAGAATCCAGGTAATGAATAAAGAGAAAAGGAGGGGAAATCAGGTAGCGTTTGATGGAAGGAAGTGCTGGTTTTACGTGCTACCTACATGTGTATTTCTCTTCCACTTAAAACCAATTGAACCCTTTTTAGTAGTTAAGGGCCGTACTCCCTCCTCTTACTCACTGAACCCCACCTAGAAGGTGGTATGCAAGCCTAGACACCCGTTTTTCCTGGAGAAAATATTCATGAAGTGCAGGGATAGATGCGAAGTAAATATGTGTACCAGTACGAGTATGCATAAAATCTGGAGCCAACAGCAGAAGACGCACTGGACTGACCTTCCGGCTGCGCTACCACCTTCTTTTCGGCACACACGCCCACATGTGATAATTCACATGTACAGGTCGTTTTCGCATCATTACATTAATACATCGTATTCCGCTGATGTGCCAGGCTGATATTAATGGCAGACAATCTAGGGGTATATTCTAGGATATCCACTCATACCAAAGGCTCTATCGTCGCCCCTCACATTCCCCCTAATTCTTACCTTATGCTATGTGCATCGCGGTTCATAAAGTAAGCTTCTATTCTTTTCTTTTCTTCTTCTTCCTCTCCTTACATGAGAGGAATTTCATTGCTTGACCCGTTGTATCAAACAGGTAATCGACAGATCCTGGGGGAATCATATACGAAGGATCCTGTTGGGTGTAATCGATGACTATATGTACCAATTCAGGTCAGTAGAGTACTTATAACATATCATATTGAGTTGTATGGCGCAAATGCATACTCTGATCAACAACGCCTTCACCTAGAAGTTCTGGGACCTTTGCCATCTTGGACGTAGAGACGGTGGTGATAACCTTTCCCGCAGAGAAAACATTCTTTGCTAGTAAGCACGCAAAGGTGCCCGTCCCACTCACTTAAGTAATATTTTTTGTCAGAGCGATCGTCAATGGAGGTAGTGGTAAATGGACAAGAATCCTTTTAACTTACAGCCACCAGGTATAAAGACAGTTTTTCCGTTTAATGAGCCTTGGTACTGTCTTAGTGCCTACAGCGCGGTAACGCCGGCCAGTGGTAAGGCTACGGCATCACTGAATGAAAGGTTCTTGGGCTGGAGAGTAATGTAGCGTTCGTCACATTTAGCATACTCGCTCCATGCCCCTAGACATACTTGGTCAGTTCCGGCCTACCGTAGCCGCTCGGAGTCTTGTAGGGTTGTAGCAAGTATTACCTCGATTGGCCTCGGGCAACCGGGTGTAAACCTCGTCGCCAACTTGAAAAGCTTTGACATCTGGACCAATTTCGGCGACAACACCGGAAGCATCGTATCCAATCTGGTACGGAAATCTAGTGATATGTGATAATTTGTCAATATGGGCCTTGTACTGGTGTCAGGACCTATTGGTGGAAACTACTAGAAGTGGGGCATGGAACCGGGTAGTCACATAAATAGACATCTTCCTCGCCTCTCAGCGAGGAAGATGCCAACGATCAATATACATCTCGCACTATTGGCACCTTCACTACTGTCTCGTTGATACCTCTCTGTCTCCTAGCAGACCTTGTCACTTATCTCACCCACCCCTACCCAGGTCAGACTCGTTGTCTGACAACTGGGCGCCTCGATTACTCACGCTTCCTTGACAGCCAATTCAAATGCACCATCTGCTTTCTTTACATCCATCGGGTTGATGCTCGCCGCATGCACCTTAATGACAACATCAGCTCCTTGGATCACGGTCGGACGGGGCAATTTTGAGAGCTCATATCGAGATGGATCAGTATAAGTCGGAGCGGTAATGGAAAGCATTTGGAGAGCCATTGGTGTGGCAATACGCAATGCGCAGTGAAGTGTCAGAATCAATCGACCATGGGGCAAATGACAAGTTCTCTGCTGTAAATCACAGCAAACCCAGTTGGTTTTATGCATTTGACCCAACCGAATTATAACGGGGCTCTAAGCCTGCAGCCCTGATCTAAACCAGATTGCCACCGCGCACGATCGGTCCAGTGGGGCCGAGCTGCGGGGCCGCGTTGTGGGGCCGCGATCATCGTCGCACAAACATCCAAACTCCGCAGGCGGATTTGCGGACGGTGACAGCATAAAATCATTCCCGCTGCATTCTAGAGAAATGTTGTGGAGATTCAGACTAAGATCATGGTCTCCATATCGGTAAAATCTCTCCGACGGTTAGACAATACACCGTCGGGCGAACCCGAGCCCCTACTCTGGGGGTACTAACTACTGCATGCGAGAAGAATTGCGCTGGCCATGATGGGAGCGTCTCAGTATTGGTCCGTTGGGAGGAACTTGATTAGCTGCATCGTTAGTTTTATGCTGAGGTGCGGATGGAGTTCTGGCGTGGAGGGGTTGGGGGGCTTATACAATTTGATATACCGTTGCTGGCTGGATAGATTGGATTAAAGTGACGTAGCTATGATGTTGCTCGTACGACGACATCGGATACATACTTATACTCGCAATCTCCTCAGTTGGGTCCCATCTTGGTTCTATCAATTACAGCATATACAGAATTATAACAAATCCCTATAACATTCAGTTCTTTTCCAGTATGCCTTACCTCAAACTTCGAGATGGAGCCGACCTTTTCTACAAGGACTGGGGCAACCCAAATGGCGAAATTGTAACATTTTCACATGGCTGGCCACTGAGCTGCGATAATTGGGAGAACCAGATGGTTTTCCTCGCTGACAAGGGCTATCGTGTCATCGGACATGACCGTCGTGGCCATGGTCGTTCAACCCAGACCTGGGACGGCAATAACATGGACACATTCGTCGACGACCTAGATGAGCTCTTTAAGCACCTCAAGGTCACGAATGCCGTGATGGTTGGGCATTCCCATGGTGGGGGCGAGGTCACCCATTACCTCGGCAAACACGGTACCAACAGGGTCATAAAGGCCGTCCTCGTCGGAGCAGTACCACCCTTTCTACTCAAGACTGACACCAATGCGGACGGGATTGACAAGTCAGTCTTCGACGCTTTTCGGGAGGCAATCCATAAGGATCGTTCCCAGTTCTTTTTGGATGTTCCTTCAGGTCCATTCTTCGGCTTCAATCGGGATGGTGCCCTTAAGAGCGAGGGCCAGATCCGGAGCTGGTGGCAGCAGGGTATGAATACCAGTTTCAAAACAGCATACGACTGCATTAAGGACTTCTCAGAGACGGACTTTACAGAGGATTTGAAAAAGATCGATATCCCTGTTCTTGTCATGCATGGGGATGATGACCAGGTTGTACCCTTTGCAATTTCGGGAGAAAAGTCTGTCAAGCTTCTACCTAAGGGAAAGCTCAAGGTCTATTCTGGGGGGTCGCACGCTATCCACAACATCAATGCTGATGAGGTAAATCAGGACCTTCTCAGCTTTCTGGAGTCATAAGACCTACGCACAGAACTTATTGAATGACAATTTCTATTGTGGGGATCCAGTATCGAATGTCCAAAGAGAAGAATATTCTTATAAAGAATCAACACGGAAGGTTTGGCTAAATACACTGCACCTTCAATGAATGATCTAGATGCCGGGTCTATCATGACAGTCGTATTCATGTAAATTTATACCTGGCGTTGGCAAGAAGTCCCATCATTATGGTTCCTCCAGCCTCAGTCCGTCAGTCTGCCTATCTATAACTGCAATTCTGCGATATGGCCATGTTCTACTGACGAGACTTCATACGGAATTGTTTATGCATGGCGATGCAAATTCCTACAGCTTGAACTACTAGTAAGCTATGTGGCGTATGCATCCTCCTTCTGGACCCCTGTTGATGAATCCGATCGTTTAGAGGTTCAACTACCGATTGGCCTTAACAACAAGAGAGAAGAAGCCACGTCACTCAGGTTTCTACCTAGACATGAAGTACAGCGAAGGGCTTTCTGTACTATTTATCCTCGTTCATTATAGTGACACCTATGGAGATGGACTTCTGTTTCCCAATTACACGTAGACAGTCTATTAGAATGCACGACCCGAGGAAGGAAACGTAAGATGAAAACGGCCCTTCAGTTTTCTCAGTGACTGTCCCAGGATGTTTCAAATTGCAACATAGAGCATTACTAGCAACCATAAACTAGAAAGCGGGAGAGGCCTCCGTCCTCAAAAACGCCTGGTGCAAAGGACTTTAGGGTCCTGATTAGGGAACTGGTTCCGTCTGTCTTCCATGCCTTGGCCTTTTTTTGTGGCTGGGAAATCTGAGAGACTGGGAATCTGAGAATAAATGTCGCCTCCCCATTAGCAATAGTCATATCGGATTCTAGTCATTGAAGAGTTACTAAGCCCCCTCTGGCTCTAGATACTATCACAATAACGATTCACTTTCATGGTTGACAAGAAATCAATCAAAAAGGCTAATGCGAAACAATTCTGGGTCGAACCTCAGCTTTGCTCTCTTCTGGTTCAAGTTCATCGAGTAAATTTGTTTTGGCTACCCTGTGAGTTGACTTTATGAATGAGGTGCAGATGGCCTTCAATCAAACCGCATATTGGTAATGAATGATGAGTTGCGCTACGAATTTGAACGGACTAGTGACATATGATCTCGGTGAACGATGCGGTCTGCAATATATACGAGAGAGATGGGCACAAAAAAAGCAGACCTTTGTTATCTCCATCCTAGTGAGAAAGCGTGGAGCATGTGTACATGCATATTTGTATTCTTGTCAAGGCTATGTTACAATGCAGCCAACTAGTCGCTCAAATACACGCAAAATTGATGCTTGGTTTATATCAGGCTTAAACACACAGCCCTATAATATCGCACGACCCACAATGTTAGTTGAGCCTAGGAATGAGACCCAGGAATCAGTTGAATTCCGCTCAATCATATATGCTGAGGGAACGTCCCCAGCTGGATGGTCATTTTTGCGGAGTGCACAGCCCTGCGGACGCCGGTCGTAGCAATTACGAGGCTCACAGGGCGGATATTGGTCGCATCCCTCGCATTCAGTGTAAGCTAGACAATTCGTTGAATGATAGAGCACGGACTTCGGGGATTATTGTACACCTGCCAACGTACGGATTTAGCGGCCAACCCCAACTGTATTACGCGGCCGTTTTTATTCATTAGGCCCAGGCGGCTGCGCCACGCTCCATATGTGTTCTCTTATCGGTTTCGTCGTTTACATATAGAGAAAGTACATGTATGTGTACGATGAACGGCGCGAGTTGTAAGTGCCCCTGAGTATTAGTCGGCCGTTGTAATCAGGAACATGGTCAAAGGAGGCTTACTTTTTTCGAATGGATTCCCCTTTTTGGGGAGTCTTGACCGGGTTTGTACTAGTAAAGCGAACAAGGTGGTTTTCTTGTACATCTATTTAGATACCAGAGCCCCCATGACCTTTTGTAGTGACAATATCACAATGATTAGCAGCAATACTGGTTTACCTTCTCCATCGTCTTTCCCTCTCGATACAATACAATCAAGGTAGACCTTAGTCGTTGCAATGTCGTCCTACTTCCACTATGACCCGTCACTTGCTGCGTCTGCCGTGTTTGCTTCCCTCTTTGGCGTCACCACCGCGGTTCACACGTTCACGTTTATCAAGAAGCGATCATGGTTTTTTACGCCTTTTCTCACTGGGCTCTTTTGTACGTCGACTTTCCATTCATACCCCGAGTCCATGAATACTATTTCTCACAAACGGAACAGTTGAAAGCTTTGGATATATTGTCCGATGCGTCTGTATAGACCAAAAACCCGATTACACGTTAGGACCATATGCAGCCCAGCTCCTACTCATTCTCCTTGCGCCGGCACTCTACGCAGCATCCATATACATGATCCTCGGTCGAATGATAGTCGTAACGGACGGCGCAAAGTACGCGCTGATCGGTAGGAGATGGCTTACAAAAATATTCGTTGGGGGCGATGTTATATCGTTTGCTATGCAATGCATCGGTTAGTGATCTCTTAGATTTTCCAGACCCACGACGCTCTTGATTAACAAGGTCTACAGGTGGTGGCGTTCTCGCTAGTGCCGACACAAAGGACCAACTGGATCTTGGTCAGACAGTGATCCTTGCTGGCCTCTACGTCCAACTCATCTTTTTTGGAATATTTATCATCATTGCGGCCATCTTCCACTTCCGCATTTCTCGTCATCCCACCGCGAAATCCTTGTCTCTCCCATCGCGGTGGAGTCGACACCTCATTGCCCTCTACATCGTCAGCGCGCTTATACTTGTCCGCTCCATCTTCCGCGTTATCGAGTATGTCCAGGGGACTACTGGCGAGTTGCAGTCAAACGAGTACTGGGCTTATATTTTTGACGCTGCCCTGATGTTTGTCGCGCCCCTCGTCTTTCATGTTATTCATCCGGGCAACATAATCAACCAAGACAACCTCACCGGCAAGAGTGCCGATTATGTTAGTCTTACATACCCCTATACCAATATTCTCGGCCGAGGAGTGCTAACATCTACAGGGAAAGACGGCAGCTATTAGGCTTGAGACACCTGTAGGTGTGTAATTATATACATTGGTGATATTCTGCGTTATTGTAACGAAACACAACCCAGTTTCATCTAAACACGTTTTACAGACATTGAGTGAGGGGAGAATAGACGGGGTTATGGGAAGATATATTGTACCTACTCATATTGTCACTAATGTTGGCACTATTCCATATATGCATCAGGACTTTTCTTTCCTTTCTACAAGGGCCCGTATTTCTGGATGCCTTGCGATTTCCAAGCACATGTATGCTTGGTTTAGTATTATTGCCATGCGATGAAAGGTTTAGACTATAGTTGTCGCCTACACACCAGTGCTTCTTGTCTAGGCTTACTTTTCTTTGAAATATATGACTGTCTATTATAAACACGAATCACCGTTCCAATAACATGATATGTCGTCTCTCTTGTCTGCATTAGGAATCACAATATGTGGTCAGCTGTACCACGAGGTCATCGGGGACAAGGGTCCATTTCACAACCCCTCACAGTATGAAGCTAATACTTCCATCGGCAGAGATAACATCGGGGACCTTGTATCTGTGTGTCTCAAGGCTGCAATTCGAAGTTAGTATTCATGTTGTATGTTCTTGGGCGGGGTGGTGTTGTTACCTCCATACGAGATTCCCAACAGAGTTGCTTCTCTGGACTTGGATGAACTCGGACACCTCCTGACGTTGGGCTTCATCTCCACAGTGTTGCTCAATTGCCTCCTTAGCGGCGGTATCAAAACGCTCTTTGGACTGTTGCAAAGCCTCGACACTCTTAGAGATGGCTTGAGTGACATTGCGGGTAATCATAAAGGTGAGTGGGACAACGCTGTCAATGCATCCGAGTCTCATCTCCTTCATGAGGGAGAGCAAGTCATTTGTGATGGAAATTATGATGTTTGTCTCGTCCCAAATTGCCTGCATGGGCGGGCTGCGCATAATGCCTGCGGGAATGCAAAGGGACGCTGAGTACTCGCCGGCTGCAGAGCCAATATACACCGCACTAGTTCCCAGGCGGAACTTCCAGTATTCTTCTAGGGAGAAGACATGGCCCTTTAGCCGGCCAGCCTGCTCATCTTCCGAAGCCGTCATAAACTGGGAAACCTCATCGTAAAAGCGCTGGCACTGGGCCGTCGTGTACGAGGCCTTGAGCGCAGCCCCGATGACATCGAAGCTCTGCACAATACTGTTTTGGGGCTTGGAGCCTATGATTCCATCTGATAGACCAAGGCAGTGGCCTACAAAGAGAAGTGTGCGCTCTCTGTATTTCTGTGCCCCTAAAAAGTCTTCTGAATAAGCACCGGTGGGCTCGTCTATCTCGTCATCCCAAGTGAAGAGCCAGATGACGAGGTATGACAAAGTTTCGAGCTTTTCCAGGGGTGCATCAGGCCACCATAACGTTGTAAATGAGGCAAAGTCCGCAGCTTGGAGGCGCTTGAACTTGGCCTGGTCAAAGTTGAGGCTACACAGGAACATCGGTCAGCTTCAGTAACACTCGCATTTTGGGCCACTGTAAGTCACAAGTTATCTTCGAATCTGCAATTACTTTACGAGACGGGTGTTGACCTTTTCCCTCAAGGGCTCCACAAAGGGCCCCATCTTTTTGGCCTTGATCCCATCCCAATCGTGAAAGATTGGTTTCAGGCTTGGAATGTAAGCCGACTGGCCCTTGAGACTTGAGAGAAGTTCATGGCGTAGATTGGGAGGCTCAGGCACCGAGGTCCCAGATTGAACGAGTGTTTGCGACATTTTAGTTTGCTGTAGGAAAGGGTAGATCTGGTTCCAGCAGCTTGGTGTATGAGAACAAGGAAGTTAATCCGGTGAGAAGATCAATGGTAGACAGGCGGAGAAGGCGACGACGCTTCAGCAATTTGTGTGTACATGTATTTATAACTGCACACACATGAGCATGGCAGGTGTGGCGGAAGGAATCTGACTTTAATGCTCCTTTCCCGTAAGGATGATGAGGGACACAAGGAGGAAAGGGGACAGATGAGAAGGAAGACAGGGAACAAGGAGGGATATAAGCCGTACAAATAGCGGGAATGCAAGAGGAGAATTCTCCTCCTGGCATGATCAGTATACCTCACAATTCTGCACTCAGCTTGTGGTACCCTGTGACCCTGATCCGTCAGAAAACCCTGTCGTGGAGAGACGCTACAAGACGTACGTAAAAGGTGATAATACTTGATGCGATATTACTCCCCCCCCGTTAGATCATGTTCGCCAGAATAGACCCATTGACCCCCATCCTTATCCGCGTATTCGTACCTCCTCTTTTCTCAAGGGATCTCCAAGTATGTACGGAGTACATATCTGGTATTATAATTTATGCACTGGCACGTCAGCAAGGCGAGCAGCTGATACAGTTGACTACAGTCTACAGGTACTAGGGTGAGCTAGGATACGTCTGATAAATAAACGAGGTACGCAAAGTGTCAAGGTCCACGACGTATTATGTGGTAATCTTACTCTATCCTCTAGAGGCCGAGGGATTTGCCGATGTTATGTAGTAATACGTACGCACCCCCCTCCCCCTGGTCTGCATTAGCAAAGTGGACGTGGCCCACCACCAAGCTGCCGGTAATACCACAACTCAGCACCGCTCGTTTTCCATTTCCAAGTTACAACACATGGTGCTAGGTAAATCTTCCCCCGCACGGGACTGACTAATGGCTATCAGTTGTCAGTATGTAACTCATCAGGTTTGGCGATCGCATGTGGTTGGGCAATCGTTCGAGCTGTTGTTGGTGACGATTTGCCCAAACAAGAACCCATCCACTCGGGGCCAGGGTATTACATAGACACCGACGGGATGTCGGCTGGGGTCTATTTATCAAACAGATATCCCATGCACTCTCACCTTTCTCTTGGCCTCCTTCCAAGTCAGTAGTTCTGATTCAGTTCGATCTCCCAAGAGGTGCTTCAGGCTTACACTTTGAAACTTCCTATTCATCTTAAAGTTGTCAAAGTGTCCGAAGATGCCTTCCTCGGTGATTTTCGTCGCCGTCGCAGGCCTCGCAGCCTTGGCTGTCTCAATCATTTATAATCTCTATTTCCACCCTCTCGCTAAGTTTCCGGGCCCTCGTCTAGCTGCGGCCACGCATTGGTACGAGGCCTACTTTGAATTGATTCACAAGGGAGGCGCTCAGTACGCTCCCAAGGTGCGCCAGCTTCATGCTCAATATGGCCCCATCATCCGCATAAACCCAGATGAGATTTCGGTCAACGATGGCGAGTTCCACGACAGGCTTTATGCACCCCAGCCTACTATCCGTGACAGGCATCCCAACTTTTCGTCGTCGCTGGGGACTGCCAATGGATCCTTCAGCTCCGTGGATCACTTCATTCACAAGCGGAGGAGGGTGGCTTACAGCCCCTTCTTCTCCACGGCTAACGTCATGGCTACCGAAGCAATGGTTCGCGGGAAGGTCAATCACTGCTGCGATCTACTGTGGGCTAGTCGCGATTCAAACCCCAACCTTCGCTCTCACTTTGCCGCCATCAGCTTTGACAGCTTCTACACGTGGGCTTTTGGCCACTCCCTCGACCTCTTGGACGACCTCTCCATGGCCCAGAAGTGCAGTGACACGGTTGAGCTCCTGGTCACCAGTGCGCCATTCTACCGCATCTTCCCTGCTGTCATGTACTGCGCTCGAAGTGTGCCTCACTCGATTTTACGACTCTTGTCTCACCATATTGGCCGTGTCTTTGACCTGCACAATGTAAGTGTCCCTAAGAACTTCGTGTGAGAGCGTTTAACTGACAAGAGAAATCTAAAATTCAGCTCATTTATCAAGCCGCTGAGCGTTTTGTCGAGGCGCAGGAGCTGCAGTCCAACGAAAAGAGTGAGGACGTGTCGTCTGTTGAGAAGCAGGAGACCGAGACGCTGTTTTCAGTCATACGCAGGAGCAAAGCACCCGAGTCCGAAAAGACGGCATCGCGCATTTCTCAGGAGGGGGCAGAGATGTTCATGGCATCCTTTACACCTGGAAGAACCATGATGTTGTCCATGTATTACCTGCATGCATACCCCCATGTGCTGCAGGCTCTGCGAAGCGAGCTCGACGAGGCCAACCCGGACCCTCAGAAGGACATAAGCTACAAGACGCTCAACACCCTTCCATATCTGGTAAGTAGCCTTGGCATCCACAATTGAAGGATTACAGGTTTTTAGCTCCGTGTGTGGGTGGTGTGGAGAACGTCAACGGACGCAACGCTGTTGTTGACGAAACGGTGCCGACGCGGCCTGTCAGTCTGCCGTTGAACAGGGCTAATCATTGTGTTCGGTCGCCCCACAGAAAGCCGTCATGAAGGAAATCTACCGAGTTACCTTTCCTGTTGGCACTCGCCTCCCCATGACTTGTCACGAAGTCATGGAGTTTGGCGATTGGAAAATTCCAGCCCACGTAAGCCAACATCCGAGGGATAATGCTGAGAGGGGGAGGGGGGACCGAAGAAAAGACGTACCGGGCTAAGAGGGGCGCGCTAACATTGAATCTTACTCTGATCAACAGTCATCCATTTCGGTAAACCACCGCAACCTACTCTTCAACCCAGACATTTATCCCGAACCGTTTGAGTTCCGCCCCGAGAGGTGGCTGGACGCGGAGAATCCCATTGACGAAAAGCGGTACTTTGTGGCATTTGGCAAGGGTGGCCGGGGATGCCCTGGAAGAGAGTAAGTTTCGCCCCCATCTTTCCTTTGACATGGAGGCTTGGGGTAATAGTCGTCTCTTTCCCCTCTGCCCCTCCACCCTCCCCTATCTCCTCGTTCCATCAAGTTTTCCCCTGCCCATGCCGTGCCGTCAGTGGTCACTATACCCACCCGCTCCGTGTCCTCTTTTTTTTTTTTTCCTTTTCCTTGTCTTTTCATTTCGGTTGCTGACGTTGGATGACTGCAGATTTGCAAGTCAGGTTATTCAGCTTACCCTGTGCACACTGGTTCAACGCTTTACTTTTGAGCTGGGCAAAACAGATTTCGCCAAAGACGTTGCTCCCAGTCGAGAGTCGATTCTCATCGCTCCAGCATTCGCCAGTAAAGGTGTTAAGCTCAACATTACGGGCATGCGGACTTGAGAGGGTATCAATTCCTTCCCTCCCTCATGTCGTCCCATGCTCTCCGCGTTCCGCGGTGCGGGCCCTTGCCAGCTTGTTGGTTAGAAAAGATACCCTTGTACATGAAATGAGAGTTGAGACTTGTTGGTGATTAGATGCACGGTGCATCTGTCAAAGTCTTGATTGCCGGTAATAATGAGTAAAGAAGTCGGTGGCGTTTTCTGAGCACGCTTGTCATCAATCTTCTGTCACGTCTCCTTTTAGTATTAATATCGCTCCGTACATAGCTGCCATGATTCATTATGTCGTACAATTGATTTTTTTTTTCTTTTCTTTCTTTCTTTTTTTGGGGAAGAATGCGTCCAATTTATATTTATTTAGTTGATTAGCAACCAACATGAGCTCCGCTGTAATATGGCAAGTACATATATGTAATGGCAAATAATATGAGCTGTCGTAGCGTTACCCCCGACGACGTAGTAGTAATAAAAGTCAAGCATTAACGGTGGCAATGTGACTCTTTAACGAATGACTGCGACTGAAATACTTCGTACAAAGGCCTGATGAGGGTGTTGACAACGTTGCAATGCAGGAATACGTCTGGAACATGCAGTTGTTGTTGTATTCACACGCGTGTGGTAATAAACAACCAGTGTACGGAGTAGACTCAAAAGATCCTCGAGATTCCCAGGCTCCAACAAAAGAGAAGCAGACACTGGGAACATTCAAAAGCTAATCCCGCTGCGGGTTTATCTAGTTTCGTAATCCTTGCTTTCTAAGAAGCCCTACGACTACAGGTCAGGTAGTAGCTCGTACTCTGCAATAGTAATACTCCGTACATGTTCACATTATCAATACAGCCATCCCGGCTGTTGGCTCTCTCGCGACTCATACTTTTCTTGTATATATCATCAAACTATCATACGAGTCTTCATACTGCGTCATATGTCCATAGGCTTTCATACACGTTCGGCACTGATATACAAGGGCATAAATATCGTATGGATCGTCGCTCCAGTATCGATACTCGTACTCTAGCATCTAGGCCTGGTTGGGCTGACTACTAGTCCAGTGGAGCGGACGGGGATACCCCCACCAGTCCGAGGGGTTGAACCTCCAGGCACCATTTCCAGAAGCGAACCAGTACTTGACCAAGTATGGCATGACCCAGGGTAGGGGAGGGAACGTGGTTCCGCCCTCGTAGGTCTTGTCGGCGCATCCAAGGACAACGGGGAACATGTCATACTAAGATTGCATCGTGTCAGCTTCTCGTCATTTTTTCAGGCTCAAGGGTAAAAAAGAAGATAAAGTGTCTTTTTTTGCGTGTATTGATGTGGTCGGCGAAACGTACCAGCATGCCGAGACTGCCAGCCTTCTTGGCAACCTCCTCGCCCTTGGCCATGGCTTTTGCCATAGCATCACCGACTTGCTCGAGAGAAAGAATAAAGTCCACCTCAGCGTAGAGATGGTCAACCAGATACTTGCTGAAGGAGTCAATGATTTCCTTCATGCCACCGTGACCCTCCCACTTGTAATTGGAGGGCTTGACAGTGGCGGTGTAGGTTGTGAGGTTGTCGAGTCCAGGCTGGAAGAGCTCGTGCTGGTCCTTGGGCTCGTCCATGACGCCCGACTCGCCAGTGATGGCATCGACCTCGGGAAAGATGTACTTCTCCTCGACGTCGTGGTGGTGGTGAACCATCTTGACCCACGAGCTGGAGAAGGCCAGGAGGTCCTTGACGTCTTGCTCGACATATGATGGTGACGATGAATCGGGGACGTGGGGAGCTTGTTGCACAATGGCATTGAGACCGCGGATGAGGATGTTATGGGCTTGGGCCATGTCGGTGGCTACCTGCACATGGCTCTTGGAGGTCTACATGGTTGTGGTCAATTAATTATTAGCACCTTCACCCATGCACATCATACGGGGTAGATTTCAAGAAAAAAAAGCTAGGTGTCAACATACGTCGAATCCTTTTGTGGCGGGGGTTGCGACAAGATGGAAAGGCTCATCTGCCCAGGGGGCATCTGATGGTCGGGTAGTCATGGTTGTGTTGTGTGTTTATGTGCGTCGTTATGTGCCTCTCTGCCGATATCTCAGTTTCTCGCGAGTTGCTGCAGCCAGCTGTAAAGGCTCAAAGATAAAATGAAATGGTCGTTGAGATAGAGGATATTTGTCGGTGGGATGTAGAGCTTGGGCGTTCCCCTGTATCTATATACGTGCGGCGTAGCAGTGATGCTATACGGAAGTCTGACAAGGCTGGGACGTTTGCTGACGAATCTGATCGCTAAGCCGAAGGTGTTGGTTGGTTGAAGGACAGGTCCAGGACGGTAACGATGTGCGTTGGGCTACTTGGGTAGGGTAGGGGTGTAGAGGTTGCGACATAGACACATCATGGAAAAAAATAAAAATAAGAATCAAAGTGAGCAATCATCAAAGCAATAGGTGGAATGCACAATGGAAACAGAAGGTGATTTGGGGCGGGCTTCGGCGTTGACAGCGGAACGATGTAATCTTCCGACGGGATTAGGGGGGAGTTGAGGGGCCTATTCCATGAATGGCCTATTGCGGCCTGTGAGGTCAGAGCCAACAGACGAGATGGACTGATGAGCCTATCATCATGAGCGAGATCATAAGCGGATGCTTCGGAAGGTACAGTGCAACATGAGTGCTCATTGTGCAATCCCGTAAGCCTGCGTTCTAGCTGCCGGTGAGCGAGCAGCTCAAGGTGAACTGCGACGTTCAAATATTACTACATGTAGAGGTACTCGGTAGTAGTGCTTGCACTATAGCTCGCAGGATTACGTCGCACGGCTTCATGCGGAGAGCAGCACGTGGTGGCTATAGTAATATTTGATAGCACGGCACTCAATGGTAATACCCGTAGTTTGTGCCTGTAATAGTCTCGGTAATTCGAATGTAGTCCATGGCCCCATGCGGGTCTTTGGTCAGCTTGGGGGCAGGAACCTTGAAAATGAAGAAAGGTACTAGTAGATGATAGATGTCGAGGGAGAGCTGGGTGTCAGACGAGGCAAGAAGCAAAGCAAGCTTAGGGCCACAATGGCCACGATGCAGATACGGAGATAATGGCAAATGCTAGCAGAAACCTGCCTTGAACAGTAATACATGTACCATGCTGGATTGATCCACGATGGGTGGGGTAAGGATGAGCACTAACACTAATAGTGACAGCGAGGGTGAGGGGCGACGGGCTATGAGAGAAGTGGGATGGAATAGATAGATCAGCGGGAGCATTATTACCGGGTAATACCATATACGGATACGGATTATTACGTAGAACAGATGGAAAAGACATGGAGATGGACCAGCCTAAAAGCCGGTAGAGCAACATTAGACCTTGAAAACATGGAGCACTCTATGGGTGACTGCCCATGGCCCGTGGGTCACACCAATGAAACAAACGCCAGGTTGCCTTAGGGCTTAGGCCGAGAAAGGGACACGGACAGAGAGACAGACAAATAGACAGAGACAGAGAGACAGACAGAAAGACATAATGGTATTTATTAGTAGCATGCATTCTTACTACATGAATCTACGGGCCATATATTAATATTACTGGGTCGTAAGATGACATATGCAACCGCGCCTCTTCGTACTCGTAATACTTGACCAGTTGAGTGCTCGTAGTATCGATGCATGAGTACCACGTTGTGAATGGACAGGGAAGAGGAGGGAGGGGCTGGTGCGCATCACCAATTGCCCCACATTCAGGATCATCTCGTGCCTCGTTGGGCTGTTGACACTGGACAAGACAGTACCTGAGCTACAGCCTTTTGAGCATCATTTCATATATTACAGGTGATGTGGACATAAACATGTGAAGCTACCACCTATAATGGATGGGACACAGTCCATACCAAAGTACATATCAGCCCTGGCTTCATGCAGCAGAGTGATGGTGATCTACACTCGAAAGGTTACAAGGCCTTCGAAGCCCTGTACACTGAAATACCCGCCCTGTATTCGTAAACGCTAGACACCATCTGCCGTAAGCCACCCGCTCGACGGCTATCAAGGAAATCGCGTGCAGCTTCATCTAGTGATTCTAGTATGCACCTTTTCTGCACCCATATGCAGGCTTACTGTACTTTTTATGGATCCTCCCGCGCCCGCTGGCCAACCTAATGCAGTCCAAGCTCCTCCATGCGACTATTACTCCCACCATCACCACTTTTCTTTGCCTGTGCCGATCTGCAGCCGCTCATCATCCAGCCTGTAAGTTTGAGTAGCCACTTTGTATGTCTGCGTGTCCGTGTAGACATAGATACCTGAAGACATGGGAAGAGAGAAGATCACGACGACGGCGACGTACATCGACCCTCTTCTCTCTGATATCTATCAGTCTACCATGGCATCGTTGGATAGTAACAAAACAAACGTGGAGATGATGGAATCGTCGTCGTTATCACTTTCATGACCCTGGCGATCGTCTTATTCAGATTATCTTGGCCCCCGTCATGGCGCCATCACACGCCGAATAGATACCAATATGGCAAGGTTCATCATCTCTTCTCGGCCACATGTTTGCCTCATGCAACCCAACCATTCTGGGATTCGGCGATTAGCGCCACTCCTACTGCCCGTACAAGTAATATCACGGTGATAGATAGTAGTACATGTAGAGTCCATAATACGCACACATACTATTACAGTGAACTACTGGTATTTCCCGTACAGGCAGTGCCCGTGCTCTACGTCCGGCTAGTATACATGCCCTGCCAGTATAGGTCGCACAAGCGCACATGGCCGGTATGAGCCGTCTTGTTCTTCTCGAAGGATGATCGCCCGTGATCCAGTTTCCTGTTCCGTCATACATGGCGGCCCCGCCGCTGCGCCGACTCGCCAGCCGTCTTAGCCTTGCATCGCCTAACCAGGAAACATGTTCGTAATCATCCACGAGATGGATGGTATTACGGCGTAGTACATGCTGCTGAGCTACTATTGCTTGTGTGCGTCCTTGGCTTCCCACCTTGTAAGCCCGTCTGCCGGTACAAGAAAAGGGCACCAGCCTGCTGTTCCTCTTGATCCATCTTGTCCTCGTTGTTCACCTACCTTCTTCCTCTCTCTCTACAATCACACCTTCCATCATCCGTCCAGATATTTCCTTTCATAACCGGAAATATCAACTTTCACAATGGCGACGCCAAAGTTGACACCCGACCAGATCGCCCGCATGGACGAGGACCGGAGCGTGTCTGTCATTGCTGTTAGCACTCTCTTCATCATCCTTTGCACAATCGCCGTCGCCCTTCGTTTCTATGCCAGATACAACCGTCGCATCGGTATAGAGCTGGACGACTGGTCTGCACTGGCTGCACTGGTGAGTTATTTGGTCCTTCTCCATACGTGTATTATGCCACGGCCTCGTCACTTACACGCCGCCTCTAGGTCTTTGCCATCCTCTACTGCGTCTCATGTGTGATAGGTATGTGCTTGGTCACAATTTACCCTCCCTCCTTGACATGAAAGGCTAACATGTAATGCCTTGAAGCTCTTCCATTTGGTATGGGGAAGCATGTCTGGGCCGTCGACCCTACGCGCATCTGGCGAATCCTTCAAATCGGCCTCTTCAACGCCCTCATCTACTTTACCACCCACTTCTTCATCAAGCTTTCCATCCTTGCCTTTTACAAGAGAATCTTCACCCTGAGAATGCCATGGTTTAAGTGGTGCCTCATCGCCACAGCCATCTACAACGGAGGCTGGTACATCTCGTCCTTTTTCGCCGCCCTCTTCCAGTGGTATGTTTCGCATCTACCTTTGATCTTTCAAATCGACGTTACTAACATGTTGAAACAGCTACCCTCCCCAGTACTTTTGGGAGCAGCAGAACCCTGCTCTTGCACCCCCTCCGGCAGGCACATGCGGCGCTCACAACGCTCCCCTCGTCATCGCCACTAGCGCCCTCAACACCTTTGGCGACATTCTGATCTTTGCTCTCCCACTCGCCATGCTTTCCAGGCTGCAACTCAACCGTGCAAAGAAGCTCTCTCTCCTGGCCGTCTTTGCTACAGGTGCTCTGTAAGTTGGCTCTATGAGATTCAATCGTCTCCATAACAGATGTTAACAAGTTCACAGTGCCATTGCCGCTGGAATCATCCGTCTGACGAGCACTCTTTCTGCCGTCGGCCTCGGTGCTGACGTGACGTGGGTCACAGCCGACATCTACATGTGGACGGCCGTCGAGGCCGGCGTGGGACTCATTTGCGCGTGCATGCCCACCATCGGACCCCTCCTTGGTCTGGCCGGCAAGAAAATCTCGAACCATGTCTCGGAGCACACCATGAGGTCCCAGGCTCACAAGGTACATGGAACTCCGCGCTCCGAAGCCGGAAGTTGGAGCGCCAAGTCGATGACACGCAAGTCAGCGGCCCTGGGCAGCAGCGACGGCCACTCGGCATCGTCTGACGAGAATCTCGAGCTCAAGATGCAGAGCCCCAAGAGCATCATCCGCACCGATGAGTTTTCTGTAGACACGAGTTCGCGCAAGGACGACACCTTGTTCGAGACGGACGTTGTCATTGGCACCGCTATCACGAGTCCGGTATAAGGGCATGGTCATCATTTTCGAACATTTCCTTTGTCCATTTGCTTCTTTCTGTTTAAATTGGGCCTTTAAATATTACGGCGCGCGGCGTGTTTGGTGTTATACTGGACGGATTGGCTGGGCTGGGCTGCCCACGGAAACATAAGATACCACGAAACAGGCAGTATTATATTAGTCTTTTTACTGTATATATTTGTATCCATTACCCTCATATAAATGCACGTTTTGGCAAAGCGGAATAGCAAAAGAGGTTATCGATTGTTTTCTCTTCGTGAATCAGTGTGTTCCCGTAAAATCATCATCCATGTTTGCCTTTAGAGGCCACTATCACTCGGGTATTATGTTAGGCCAGTTGTCCGAGCCGGCTTGTGAATACTGTACATATGTTCCGTGGGCTTTCTTCTGTTGCACCGAGTCCGTAGTGGTACATAATGGCTCATGTGCTAGTGCTGTGCTGGAGGCCACTCAGAGCGAACGATCGGGCTTTGATATGCCGGTTGGCTCGGACCCAGGGGTCGACAAGGATACCAATCCTCGGATGCCCATCTCAGGACAAGGGATTGAAGGAACAGGCCAAAGTAGGAAGGTCATCTTGCAATAGGAGCCCTACGCATGCTCTTATGTCGACGTCCTCGAGAGGGGCAAACAAACTCCAGTGAAGTACAGACAGCAAATAGAAGCAGCCGCAGCAACAGCGTCAAAGGCCGAGCTTGAACGTTACAAAGCTCCTCCAAACGGATCATCGGCCTTGGTGGGCTTCAGGTCTCCGCCAAAAGGATTTTCATTCTTCGCAGCGGGCTTCTTGTCTTCCTTGCCCATAGCTTGTTCTCGTCGGGCCTTTTGCAGGGCAACGAGGTCGACTCGGTCCGGGTCTCGGCATTTTTGGAGTTTCTTGCGCAGCGGCTTCATGGATTTGGCAGTTTCGACCTAGAAGTATGTGATCAGTCAAGGTGGGGGTGAGAAGATCAGGTAGTGGCAGAAGACTTACCGTCCCCCAGTATTCTGCCATCCTCTCGGGAGGCTCCTGCTCCAGCATGACGCGGCAGCTCTGTATGGTGGCGAGAATCTTTTCTCGAATATCCGGCTGAACGCCTTCAGTAGGTATGAGCATGTCTGCGAGACCCGCGTCGGCCATTTGCAAAGTCGCCAGCATGATCTGACTGGGTGTGTAGTGGAAGTAGACGTCCGTGAGGAGAGGACTAAACTTGAGAATCTCTCGGGATCGCGCATGCGCCCTGTTGATACGTGTTTCCTGGTCGGCAGGCAGTCGTCGTCTGAGCTCCAGGATGGCTCCCTCGAGGCCGCGGAATGGGTGGCGTACGTCGAACGCGAAGCGAATGCCCTGGCACAGGAGGAACTCTCCCGCGAGTATCTGCTCTGGCGTGGTTCCCGACAACTTTTCCGTCAGCCTGCCTAGGCGAATGTAGAAGCCCTCTGCCTTGCAGCCAAAGAAGAGGGATGTCTTGAGCAGCTCCGTGGGAGGGTACGTCATGACCGAGTTTGTCACGTAGAAGCGTCGGAAAAAGATGGCGGCCGTAGATCTGATCTCGGTAGGCAGCTCGCAAAACTGTGCGGCGCGTATCAGCTCAATCGTGAAGAACCGCACGAGCGAAAGCTCCTCGTCTGCCGTGAGAAACTCTGGCAACGCCGCTGCCTCCCCTCCCAGCCGCGCCGCGTTCTGCTGTCGAGCCAGGCCGTTGGTCTTCTCCCGGAGCTGCTGCAGCTGCAGCCGCGGAAACGACCATAGCCGGTATTGGCTCGAGGTCCGGTATCGTTCGTCTTCCGTCGCCATCGTCCGTCCGTCGAAGCAGCTCAGGATTGTGTTGTCGTGGAATACAAGGTTGGCGTCGCCGCCATTCTTGAATGGAGAAGAGCCGGTCCTGTGTCACCTCGAACTCAAAGCCGTAATTTATACAGTTTGTGTACTGTGTTTGTACACTGTCTCACCGCAAGTGCGACGTACGAGTACATGCAAGCTGCATCAATAGTACTACATTCTATTAACCGTTCTTTTGTCGTTTGGCCAAGTCGTTGATCGTCTGTACTCTTTGTAAATCTCGCTTCAAAGTATCACAATACCAGCTACAACGTTCATGATGATTGTATCGTCATAAAAATAAATTCAAGTATTCAAGGATAGGGCTCATAATGATAAAGACTTGTTTCCAGAACAACTGTAGGCCCCCCCATACAGAACCACCAACGCCAACAAAAAGAAGATACATTCAAAAACTCCATGGGCATGAAAAAACGAGACAAAAAGAAATTAATCAGTACCCAAGATTCTCCTTGCGGGCAGGGACGGGCGGCGGGGCAGGCTTCTTGGCACGGTTGACGGGCGGTGGTACCTTGGCACCAGGACCAAGACTGCGGCTCAGGCTCCCGTAGCTGGTAGCAGGACTGAGACTCTGGCCACCATAGTCAGGGCTCCCGCTGCCGCTGGCTGTGGAGGCATCGTCGGCAAAGACATCATCACCAGCTCGGAGGTAGGAGGCATCCCCTCGTACCTTGGAGACTGGGAGGGGAGGGGCTGCGACGGTGCGAGGAGCTGTGGCTGCCCTGGGCATCGCAGGTCGGGGAGGCTGGGGCGGAGCAGGGGGGCTGCGACGTGCAGCTACGCGTGGTGCGGGTGGCACTGGCGGTCCAGGCTCATAGTACTCGAGTTGTTGCGGTTCATCGTACGTGGCAACGGAACGGGCATCCTGCCACGAGTTGGAGCGGGAGGTGGCGAAAGGACGCGAGGCGGCCGAGGCGGCGCGAGAGCGCGGCGCAGGGGGCTCCAGGAAGCTCGATGAAGAGTAGGTGGCAGCACCCGAGATGGTCTCACGGGCACGGCGGAGCTCCTCAGCGCAGCGCTCGTGGTATTCGAGCTGGGCGTCGAGGAACTCGTTGAGGGCGGCAACGCCGTCTCCCTCGGCCTCCTTGATGTCCTGCATGCGCTGCAGCACATCATCACTCGACTCCTCAAATTTGGCCCTGTTGTTGCGAACCTCTTCCTCGATGCGGAAGTCGTCACGCCTAGCTTTGTCCATCTTGGCATTGCTGGCGTCGTAGGCGAGGCGACGGTTCTCGAGCTTCTTGCGGGCACCCTGTGAAGATGGTCAGTCACATCAGGCTTGGCGGTATATAGGGTCAGTGTTTAGAGCATAGTATAACGTACCTGATACTCCTTCATCATGGCGGCCCTCTGCTCGAGGCTGCCACCCCAGGTGGCATTGGCCTGTTCGAGATAGGATTCCTGGAAGGAGGCGATACGCTCGTTGGCCTGGCCGACGGCGACCAGGCTGTTGCCGAGCTGGGACTCAGCCTCGTACTCTTCGCCATGAGCAGCCATGGTGCGGCCGAACAGAGCAGCCGGGGCGGAGCGGTCCCTATCCTCGAGAGGGTCGCAGCGACGGCCGATCCAGCGGGTGTAGAGGCTCATGGACTTTTGGAGACGTTCGGTACCTAGGGAGGTGTCATGTCAGTTGGGGCCCTACCGCATGGGAGGATGCAGGAGACGATGCAACGTACCTTGATTGCGAACATTCATGTCGGCCTCGAGGGTCCTGAACTCCTCGGTATGCGCGGTGCGGGCCTCGCCGCCCATCTTCTCGCCAGCCCATTGGAAGGCGCGATCAAACTTCTTGGTGATATGCATATTGGTGGAGGTGGGTGCAGTGTGCGAGTGTGGTTGAGGAGAGAAAGGGTATTAGTGGAGTGGTTGTGAGCTGCCTGCAGCGCAATGGATAGATGATGTTATTGTGTGATCAAATGGCCGCCAGGGACACAATGATTGAAGTTGTAGCTTGTTGATGCTTGCTGCGTGCTGAGGAGGATAGCAGAAACGAATGGCTGGAGGATGAAAGGTCTGTCGAAAGCCTGAGAGCTAGAGCACTGTAATGAAGAACTCTTGAGGTAATCCTGGTCAAGATTGTTTGTGTGAATGAATGATCAGAAAGAAGTGGGAAAAGAGGGAAGAAGAAGAGAAGGACAGAGAGCACATAAGACAAAAAGGACAAGGTTCCCATGTAATGCGGGAGGTGGGAAGAGGGAGAGGGAGGGAGAGAAGATGGAGGGGCGGTTGGGGATGGTTGGGATGGATGAATGGGGAAGCTTGGTGGCAATAGAATTGGGCCCCTGATATGGATGATGGCGATGGCGTTACTGTCAGTACGAGTACTCATATGGGCAGGTACAGGCACAGGGACTGGAGCACGCGTGCACGTACCTGGACGCTGCACCAAGCACTGAGAGACATGGGGAGAAGCATGGAAAGACTGGAGGGATCCAATGGACCCGTCTTGACTGGTAATAGAGTGGAGCGAGTAAATTGGGGCGCTTCTGTCCCTCTTGGACCTTCTGGGGGGGTCTGATGCACTGATGGTGCGCTGCAAGAGACTCTCAGTGGCTACCGCCGGGACTCTGGGTCTTCTGGGTCTTCTCCATGGGTCTATGGACCCCTGAAAACCCCGGGGCTTCAAGCCTTTAACGGAGTCATGGACTGCTATGCGATGCAGCGCTATGGGTGTAGTATCCAGTACGGAGTATCCATGCAATACGTACGACGTTGAATGTATGGAGGTGAGTTGTAGGCCGTCGGGCCGTATGCATCAATCGCCGAATACTACAGCTGGGTCCTCTTATCTGTCTTAGCAGATCAAAAGTGAGGCAAGCACAGCATGTCACTCTGTCGATCTCTACAAGTTGTGTGGGTGTTGAGCTCTGACTGTTGGCCTTTGGCCCTTAGGTGTGCCTTGATGCCTTTCAAGTTCCATGGATCACCCTGAATTGGATCGTACGAGTATTCCTGGGCGGGAGGCGAGCGTACGTGTCGAGTCAATGGCTCTCTACTCGTACCTGCAGTCACAGGTAGCACTCGTACTCAGTAGCAGACTAGCAGTACGAGTACGGAACACAAAAGCCCATTTTGGTATTACGAGCCAGCCCATAGTACGAGAAACCCGTTTATAGTAGCCAACAAGACTTAAAAAGTACGAGAACTTTGTACGAATATACGAGTCTATGTGCGTTTATTTTTGCTCGATGCAACTGCAATATGCAATAGTCTTCTTCTCCCCACACCTACTGCCAAAAGCAGGTACAAACAACTCTAGAGTTCTAGACTCTGAACCGGTTCCTTCATGGCCACAACTAGACGTTGACTAGACCGACTAGACAGCTTAGACATACGACTATTGGCGCCTGGCATGCTTCCTTGGCTCAAAGTTCCAGGCACGGGCTACCAGTAGTTCAATACCCGCCTCTCCATCTAAAACACGGCCGTGCGTTTCAGACTTTTTGGCAGAGGTCAATCCTTTCGTACGAGTACAACGCGTACTCGTAGAAGTATTTACTAGAGGGGTACGGAGTACAGCGTTCTTTTATCCGTACATTCTGGAGCAGAGTCCAGTACGGGTAGACGGCGAGAAGAAGCAGGCTTGGAGTTCCAGTGCAGGGCAGGGTTTACTGCCATCCATGGATCGACTCTGACCTGTAGGGTGTGACAATACCACTGTATCAGTGACAACTCATCTCCATTCATTTTAATCATTTTGCAAAGCCAAGAAGGCCAAGCAACGGGTATATATGGGTATATACAGGGTTGTTCTCAACGCACTCTGGCCTCATCCAACAGTCGTACAAAGTGTCTCGCTGCCGTGTGTACGGGTAAAAACGACTTAGCTTCTATCTCCTCTGTTCTACTCGTGCTCATACATGTATCAAATGTATCCTTGAATAAGATACCATTATACTTGCGAGACCACTGTGTTTATTTGTTTATTTTGTAATAATGACATTCTACCGTCTGCGTCTCTCCCTCCCTCCCTCCAACTTTTTTTAGTTGTCGGCCCCAATTTTCGACCAAGGGGGTGGCTTGGGTTGGTGTCGCGTCCCCCCTCCATCAGGTTCTTGCACTGCCTCGTTGAGTCCTTGGACAGGAGATGGCACGGGATGTACTCCGTATTACACGGCAATGGAGAGAGATTGTATGCAAAAATGAATTCACGAGGACATGTAAAACTGACCAAAGAGGAAAGGAAAAAAAAAAATTGGGAAATATGAAAAGTCTCACGCTATTCAAGTCTCGTTACTGTCGCGCCATTCATAGAGGAAATCATGGGGACCGCCTGTAATAACATTGGGAAACACCTACGACAACTTCTACCGCCAATCATTTCCCCACAGATGACAACACCACGATGCTGCTCAGGCAGCTACTCAACCCCATGGAAAGAGAAAGAACAACGCACCACCAATCCTCCCCAACCCACCCATCAATCTTGCCACCACCCTACACCCAAGGGCGCTAACAAAGGCCCCCTCGTCCGGCCCGTTGACAAACAAAGGTTGTGAGAAGAGCCAAGAGGTAGCAATGGATACGATGCACCCAACCGTTTTCCTGGGGAAGAGGGCTTTCCTCACCCTTTGGCTGAGGCAATTGCCAATTGGAAATAAATACTGGCTACCATGAAACTTCCACAGGTGAATGTCGGACGAGCACGCGGCCCTCGTCTTGGCAGGGTCCATGACCCTCTTGATCTGACAGTGACGACATACCCGTAGAATCCGGGGATTGTATTATGTGAGCTCCAAAGATACTTCTCTGTGAGTATCACTCATTTGGAGCCTCACCACATCAGTCATCTTTTTACTTCGGTCAACTCGGGTCATCAAGCGGTCATCTATCCATCATGAGCGGCTCACAATTCCCCGTGGCCAGCTGAAGACCATCAATGACCACAGGGTTTGATGGATGACACTTTAGAACATACTTCTTGGCAAACAAAACTTTGTATTCGGTCAGAGTTGCATGGGCAGTCGGCCTTTGGCGAGGTTGCCGACCCGATCTGTACCTTCCTGGCCTCTATTCCCAGGCAGAGGATACATATAAACCTGTACACAGCTCACCTCTCCCAGATCGGGTGGCTCCCTTTTTGACTCTGTTGGCTAGATGTCATCGATGCTACTCTACGGGGCGACAGTATCTGGAGGGAATCTTTGGGGAAAGAACAATGAAAACACTAAATCTCTGCCCATCGGGAAGGAAGGGAGAACTACAAAAGGGAGCATCCAAGTCATGCAGAGTTTCTCAACTGTCAAGCAGCAATTCAATCACTGTCGACCTTTCAAAACTTGATCATTCTACTAGAGCCCATATTCTCTTCGTCTCTCCCTTGAAACACCGGTGCTTTCCGCCTCTTCCATCATAAACAATGCACTACACAAGCACAGCCAAGCTCGTCGGTCTCGCCATGGCCCTCGTGCCGCTCGTCAACGGCACCCCGCAAGGCGGTCTACCATGCGGGCTCAAGATGGCCCCCTGCGAAGAGGGCATGACGTGCCAGCCCAACTCTGACTCGTGCACCGACCTGAACCGCTGCGCCGGCCGATGCCTTTTCAATAGCAGCAGTATCAATGCCAACAAAAAGAAGTCATATGTTCTGTGCGGCGGCTTCCGCATCAACCCTGCCAGCTGCGAGGACGGCCATGAGTGCTGTGACGATCCGAGAGATGCTCACAGCTGCGGCATGGCCTGCGACAAGCCTGGCATCTGCGTGTCCAAGGACGCTGTTCGGTACTACAAGGACGTCCCTTGCCCCGACGGGCTCAACTACTACCCTTACTCGGACAAGTACAACTTTACCGAAGCCCTAGGCATCTGTCTGTGAAAGCAGATGTCTTGGACATGAAGAAAAAGGATAGATACTGGCGGATAGGGGTATTCCTGTGCATCTGGTCGAAATCAGTCATCTTTCACTGGTAGATAAAAGAAGCACGAAGTTGAAGAACAAAACTCATGGCGCTGTACAAACCGGCATAGAAACAGATATAAATAATAAAGGGTTGTTTACATTAAAACAACAGTTGATATTATGTACCAGTCTAGATATGTACCACACGGTTATGTGTGTGTGGGTGTGTGTGTGTGCCACCGCTCGCTTTATATGTAACATGGGAAAAGTAAATGTCAGGTCCAGTCCCTCCACTGGCTCATATGTATCCAGAATCCCAAACAGAAAAGAAAAACAAATAAGAATAAAAGAATGATGGTGCGGGGTATGATATTAGTACATGTCTGCTGAACGAAAGACAGGTTCAGCACGCTTCTCCAGGACACCTTCCCAGAGTTGACGGCCCTCGAATTCGGGGACATGGAAGAGGACACCAATCTCTTGGCTGGTCCACCAACTCGCTCTGTCGAGGTTGCCGGACCCGAGGATGAGGTACTCGTCGTCGACCATGGTCATCTTAAAGTGACAAAGAACAGGCTCATCCTCTTCTGCCATCCTGCTCTCAAGAGGCTTGTAGTATAGGATCTCGAGACGTCCCGGGCCTAGGGCTGGGGCCTCTGGGTCATTGAGTTTCGGTTTCCGATTGACAATGGCCTTGTACTTGGCGATGAAACGATCTAGACACCATGCCGTGGTCGTACCGGCAGTGACGAGCTGCTCGAGCATCATCATGTTCTTGCTGGTTCGGATCTGGACATCGATACCGCGGGCTAGGGCCGCGAGGAGGGCCTCCATAGCGGGCCACGACGTGACGTTCGGTGTCACGATGCTAATGTTGCGCTCGGCATTGGCGACGAGGGTAAGAAAGGCGGCATTGAGGGGTGTTACGGGCGGATTCGAGTGTGACAGGAAGGGGAAAAGGCGGAAGCGTGGGTTGCGGTGATGCGAGGAGGGGAGAAAGATGGTGGGCACTGTGGTCGTGGCCGGGAACTTGAGCGACTGCGTGGGCGAGAGCTGCAGGCCACCCGAGTGTAGTGACGCACGCTTGGAACGCAGAGGCGTCTTGTTGAAGGTCATGGACGAGTGCCTCCTGTCACTGGACGGGGAGGACGGCCAGGAGTCAGTGTCGGTGGCCCTCCTGGGATCCCAGACGTTCCTGTGGAAGGCGGAGAGCTGGTGAACGACGTCGCCCTCGACCTCAACGCAGCCCTCGAACCAACGCTCCCAGCTCACGTTGCAGCTAGGTACCCATGCCCTAGAATCGTCGACAACAAGGTATTTGGGGTGCATGACGCTAAAGGGCGTAAAGAAGAGGCTCTTGACGGTGAGGTCGATGCCAGCCTTGCGCAGCGTCTCGGCGTTGGGCAGGCCCAGCTGGTGCCACTTGGCCGGCGGGTATACGTAGCCATCGGGGGATGACGTGTGAAGGAGTTTCTGAAAGAGGCCGCGTGACGATAGGCCAATGGTGACACGCAGGGTGGGTGCGTCGGGAGACTCGAGGCGTGAATCAGCCAGCTTCTCGAGAGCCTCGCGGAACGAGTCGAGAGTGGGCGAAGGCGCCCAGTAGCAGGTGACGAAGTCGACAGTGTGCTTGGCATTAAGGATGGCGGGCAGGAGCGCTCGCGTGAATATCGAAACACCCGTGCCGACGTAGAGTGCTCGGGGAACGCTGGTGGTAATGAGGGATGCTGGGTCGTTGACATAGTAGTTGGGCAGATCGCTGGCCTGGTCTTTGGCGTGGGCGCCGAGGAGCTCGGTCCAGGGGCCGACAAAGGACTCGGGAAACTCGTCGCACATGATAATGGTGGTGATGATGATTATGGTGATTATGAATATGGTAAAGAAGTCATGGATGGGGTTCCCAGGGGTGGGATGATGGGGGGCGGGGAGGAAGAAAAGGAAAAAGGAAGCGAAGAGGGCTGATGTCTTGGAGATGGTCGCAATTTCGATGTTCCTCGGATCCGGTGACGCACGGGAAATGCAGGCTACAGGGGAAGAGACCAGCAGCACGGGTGGCGCGCGCTACTATACCAGCTTAGTACGTGTAATAGCGGCAGTAATAATACGAAGTACGAGAAATCAATAATCAAAAGGCTTGGGCAGACATAGGCCTTGCTTGCTTCTCAGCTGCGGTTAATTACTTTTTGGCTGATGGGCGGGATCCTAGCCGCTACGACGTAATGTGATTAGAATATCGTGCCTGAGATCAGCACCAGCATCTAGGTGGCATCAGCGTTTAATAAGGTGGTCCATACCAGATCTGGTATGCTAACAGGGTGTTCGTGTTTGCAGCTCTGAGCTCAACTCGTACTACTACTGGTAGTAGTAGCATTGGTATGGATATCAAAATCAAGGTATGGATAAGCATGTGGCATACGCGTGATGTTCAGCCAAAAGTTCAATGCTTGAGCAAGTTGAAACAGAACGAATTCGATCCTTACCGACCAAGATCCGATCTGCTCCCGAGTATCCGTATTCGAGTCTCACATAGCCTATAGGCGATTGCCAAGCTAATAATGCTGCTGCACGGCTTGTGGCATGCTGAACGGAACGAGATGAACTCTCACCGCCTTGGCCCCACAACCCCAAACTCGCTCGGGTGAGTCGAGTCCCTTCAAACTGGCAACTCCTGAGGCTCTCTTTTTACTCGTACGAGTGTCTGTTAGACTCCTCCATTACCAAGTTACGGTACCAAGGAAATGTCCATACTGCCCCTCCATCCCACAGCGTCCCACAACCCCTGAAGACCCCCCTCTGCTCGTATGCAGCCCTGAAGAAGCCCCTAATAAGCGCTTAACGAGTACGAGTAGTCAGCTCCCAATATTCATCAAACAATCGTCGTGCTTCCCCACCATCAACAGCCTCATGCGCGCCTAGCCACCACCTTCCTGGAATCTACCGACCAACCATCCCTTCTCTGCCGCCCGCATCTCCTCCGTCACCCACTGGCCATAGCTCCTCCGTCCCGAGACCCCCCCTGTCCCCCCGGTCACCATGTTGTCAGGTGTCCTCATCTTCAATCAAAAGGGCGAGAACCTCATCTTTCGCGCCTTCCGCACCGACTGTCGTCCGCGACTCGCCGATGTCTTCCGCATCCAGGTTATATCCAACGCCCAGGTTCGCTCACCCGTCCTGACGCTGGGAAGTACAACCTTTAGCCATGTCAAGCACGAGAATATCTATCTGGTGGCCATCACCAAGAGTAACGCCAATGCCGCCCTTGTTTTCGAGTTTCTCTACCGCCTGATCCAGCTGGGCCGCAGCTACTTTGGCAAATTTGATGAGGAGGCTGTCAAGAACAACTTTGTCCTTGTATACGAGCTTCTAGATGGTATGCTCTCCGCCTCCTACCCATACACCCCTTCTTGACCGCGGAGAGAGCAATGCCCCTTGAGATGCACAGTGACTGACAGACAGGCAGAAATCATTGACTTTGGATATCCCCAAAACACCGAGACCGACACGCTGAAAATGTACATCACCACCGAGGGCGTTAAGTCCGAATCGAAACCGGCCGACACATCAAAGATTACCATGCAGGCGACGGGAGCTCTTTCTTGGCGCAAAGCTGACGTCAAGTATCGCAAGAACGAGGCTTTTGTTGATGTCATCGAGGACGTCAACCTGCTCATGTCGGCGACAGGGGCGGTGCTGCGAGCCGATGTCAACGGGCAAATTGTCATGAGAGCATACTTGTCCGGCACTCCCGAGTGCAAGTTTGGTCTCAACGACCGCCTGCTGCTAGACAATGACGGTCTGCACAGCATGCCCAACGGCAATCGCATGGGTACCAAGGCGACCAAGGCGGCGGCGGGTAGCGTGACGCTCGAGGACTGCCAGTTTCACCAGTGCGTCAAGCTGGGCAAGTTTGACAGTGACCGCATCATCAGCTTTGTGCCCCCCGACGGCGAGTTTGAGCTGATGCGCTACCGTGCGACGGAGAATGTCAACCTACCCTTCAAGGTGCACGCCATTGTCAACGAGGTCGGCCGGTCCAAGGTCGAGTACAGCATCGGCATCAAGGCCAACTTCGGCCCCAAACTGTTTGCCACAAACGTCGTCGTCAAGATCCCCACGCCCCTCAACACGGCTAGCACCACAGAGCGATGTACCCAGGGCAAGGCCAAGTACGAACCGTCGGAGAATGTTATTGTATGGCGCATCTCGCGCTTCACTGGCCAGAGCGAGTACGTTCTCAGCGCAGAGGCTAGCCTCACCAGTATGACCAACCAGCGCGCCTGGAGCCGGCCGCCTCTCAGCCTCAACTTCAGCCTCCTCATGTTTACCAGCTCGGGGCTGCTCGTGCGTTACCTCAAGGTGTTTGAGAAGAGCAACTATTCCAGCGTCAAGTGGGTTCGCTACATGACTAGGGCCGGATCATATGAAATCAGGTACGATCTCTTCTCTTCTTCCCTTTTATCTCACTTTACTTTTTTTTTCCTTTTTCCTATATTCAAGCGTACCCTTATTCCATCCCTTGACTTGACTAACACATGAGACTTGCAGGTTTTAATATCTGGCCGATCATATGGTTGTAGTTATGGTAGCACAGCATGTATGGCGTTGTTGTTCTTGTTTTTTTCTCCCATTCGCTTCCCTTCTATTTATTTTTCTTCTTCATTTTACTTTAGGGTTTTGCTTCTCCTTCTTTCGTTATTTCTTTTTGGATATCCAGGCTACCTGACTATCCCGGGTCCATGAGTTTAAGCGGCACTATTGGCGTTTTTAAATATATTTGTTTCATGACGTTGGTTCCGCGCCTTGTCTACGTACCGACACGCGCTACTCGTACTCGGGCAGGCCGTTACATCGAGCACGGTACGAAGTACTACAGGCTGCAGTGGCTGTATGCACGAGATCTCCAGTCCGCACTGCTTAATAAATGGTTGCGAGCTGGTTGGTTTCAGATCCATGGCAAGAGCAAGCTCGAGCCCCTAATGTTGGCTCCTCGCGCTCGGACACTGAGATGCTGGCCAGGGTTAGATTTTAGCCGTGGGCCATGATGAAACGAGACATGTGCGTGAGTATCTAAGTCAGGGATAGAATCAGGTCTCGAAAAGTCGGAGAGCAAAGTAATATGGAGACGGTATTCAGGGCGCATCATTGCCAAGTACTAGTAATAATGTAGTAGTTCAAGTATTCATACTAGTACTCGTAGAACATTGGTCACAAACAAAGAGAGCAGTGTATCACAAAACACACATGGAGGAGACAAGAGAGGGAAACGTACGGTATTGGGGGGAGTTTGGGAGTAGTAATAGTGTTGTGAGATAATACATGTACAAGGTAGCACAAAGACAAGGTCTTCAACTACTCGTTGAATTACGGCGTAAAGCACGGATAATCGTAAAGACAAGGCTGTCAATCTGGACGCATAAAAACGCCAGAGCTCACGGATGCGCCCCGGTCTCCCCAGTAGCCATGTGCCACGGTGCCAGGGATGCTGCTGCTACGCTACATCGTAGGGGTATGGGATGCAGCAGACTCGGTGGCGTCTCATTACGGATAATGGTGATGCTCTTGCTTCGACTTAATGATTACCTGTACTCCGTAGAAAGCAATAATACTCCGTAACAATGAACCGAGGAGCTAGTTGGGGTACTGTCGGACGAACTAGTTACGAGTAGAGTTGGTGATGCAAAAGGCGGATACACCAGGGCCCAGGGGCAAGGCTTCGGATATTGCACCAAGACAACGGCCAACAACAGCAACAAAGAAAAAGAAACGAAAAAGAGGGAGGGGCAAAAACGGTTTACCGGTCTTTTCGGACCTACGACGTATTATTGGTGAATGATGTCCCTCCCCCTTCCTCAAGAGTTAAAAGTACGAGTATGAAGAAGAAAAACGAAGTCCCAAGGTGGCCCGCTCTTTTCGGCAGTCTCTGCGGGCTGCATGTACCGTTGTAGCTACCACGTGTGCGCACGGATGACAGGGGAAGTGGTTTGCCTGCACGAGATGTATCAATTGAGGATGTATTCGCAATCATGGAAGAACGAGGTGGTATTAAAAACTACTTTACCAGGGAAGACGGCGACGAAGGAATGGTGTCGGGGCATGGATAATGGCCGATCTTCGAGCCGTAATACGTTGGCGGGCTAATTGTTTTCCGTGATGTATGCCACCTGCAGCATTATTGTACGATGGGAGTGGCCGCCATGGCCCATGACAATATCGGCTTGTCTCAGTTGTGTATGCTTTGGGAGAGAGCTCCGGTCGGTTCTCTGTGCTCAATGTCAACATGGTGGTGGTCTGTCTCCTTACAGGTAAGTGTTGGTGACGGCGTCTATTTTAATTACAAGGTGATACTAGCACCGTTATACGTCGGACTAGCTGCTAGAGTAATTACTTTAGTGCTCCTAGTAGCGATACTAGTAGGAGACTCTAGTCGGGATCAATTGTCCTGGCATGTTCCTGGGGTTGTTGTGTTTAATATGTCTTGAACTCTTACTCCGTGTTATGAGTAGTAGTTTACTCCGTGCATGGGAGCTGACACAGCTATGACTCGTAGACGGTGGTTTCCGACGGCCGTTTATCACGAGTATGCTCGTACTCCGTAGTCTTTTGTATCAACCGTTAACTCGTACTCCGTACAGCCATACTCGTACATGTACGAGCAAAAGAAAACCACTGCGGCGCCGACGCTGACGAACAAGGTACCAGAATGTTATCCCTGAGGCCATGTGGCGACACTGTGTGGATTTGGTGATGCTCGTGCGCATAGCCACGCGACGGAAACATGATGTACCTAGACTGCGACGTAATGTTGGGATTCTATCACTCTGACTGTGTGTTAATGCTGTGAGTATAATAATACTACTCTGCGTTAAACGCCAGATGATACGCACGAGTATGTGATAGTCGTCATACTCTATTTTCGTTGGCATTATCATGCATCACAACCTTGTCCTAGGAACAGTGTGGCACAGTGTGTGACACACAAAAACACATAACCAGGATTGCAAGGGAAGGAAGGAGCGACTGGGACTTGTTGACTTGCTCCTTCCCAACTTTCCCCTTGCTCCGCACCTGCCCGCACCATGTGGGAAGCATCTCCACCACTCTGACTTCTCTCTCTCTCCCACTCCCACTCTCCCGTCTTTCCATCCAATGACTCCGGTACTCTTCTGTTCTCTCTCTTTACCCCCCTAGTCCTCGCCTGTTTTCTCGCTCTTGTTCCATCACTCTTGTTCCCCTCTCTCCCACTCAAATCTGACCATTCCACACCCCGACAAAACACACCGCAACCGCCTCGCCCCATCATAACGTCACAGAGGAAAAAGAGACAAAAAGGCACCATCAGTCGACTTGGCCTTATTACAACTTATTATATTCCACAAAAACCACAACACCACCACGAAACAGCTCCATCTTTTTTGCCCACCGTCCTCTCGGTCGTCCCACAAACGCTTATACCCGTACACTTGACATAATAACGACAAGCACACAACCCTCTCAAGAGCTCCCTTCAGAAGCTACGAGTACAACGGCGCAGCGCTAGACACTCTGTCCCCCACCTGGTCGTCTTCTGATTCCACGCGCTTGTTGCTGATCTCCCTAACTCCTCTCTTCTCCTCTCCTCTTTCCCTCTTTCACTCGCTTTTGACTTCCCCTCGCCCCCCTCCCTCCGTTTTCAACTCTTTTCGGCATTTATACAAAACGGCAGGCGAATATTGCTACATATTTCGCACCAAACTATAGCTCATTCATACCACCGCCTAGTAACAATCTACCCACCACCATGCCTCGCTCTCTAGACTCGTCCCGCCCAATCATGGCTCCTTCGGTATGTTCTCTCTCTCTCTCTCTCTTGCCCTTGTCCTTTGTGCAGCTCCTGCCCTGTCCATCTTTGATCTCTCTTGGATCCTGGGAGAAGCTCTATTCCAGAGTACATGCTATTACTCCGTATGCTCGCATGATACAACCCTTCATCCACCCCCACTCTCTCTTCTCCATCACAAAAGTCCCCCTGTCCCTCAAGCTTCAGAACGGTGGACCTTGCTTGCCACGAGGCACCTCGGTCCATTCCTTGGCTTGCTCGCCTCCTTCACCTTGGTTTTGCAAATAAAGAAGACCTTTTCCCTTTTCAGAACTATTCTTTGTTTCCCTCTCCATCACTACAGAGCTGCTTTTGCCCCCGCTTCACCCCACCACCACCACAGATCATCATCAACCTCAAGCATTCGCAAACATGAGTACTGACGCCACTATCCCTCGCAAGACCCGTACATCGGTCCGCTACAGCGCCTACAGCGTCGCCGCGCCTTCCTTCTCTCCCAGCGTCGGCACGTCGGACACGGCCACCAACGAGATCCGTGACATCGCCACTGGTCTCGACCGTATGGAAAACAAGGCCCTCTCCTCCCAGCGCGTCATTCTCAGCGACGAGAAGGCGGACAACATCAACAAGATTGCCCTCGGCGCCAAGCTCGACCGTGCTCTCGAGCGTCGGATGAGTGGACAAGATGCCGTCATGCGCCCTCGCCGTAAGACGGCCTCGGTCACCGACAACATCAACGAGAAGGCCCAATAGACAAGCCTATGCCGCACCGAATGTCGACAACGACAACCCTTACATCAACCCTGCTACTTCATACATCGCTCTCCCTCTCTTCCACGCCGTGACCCAAGTAGTATCACGGGAAAGAGAAACAACGACATTGTCAAAAGCTCTGGGCATGTCTTGACTCGTTTATGACCGCCTGCTGTCGGCCGCTGGCTTATCCGTTCACGACAAGCCTTTGCTCTCATTGACCTACTCGCTCACGACGACCCTATACTTTTCTCCGTCATCTCTTGCGGTCTACTCCACATGTCTCGAGCCACGACCTCTTCCGAAAGTTCCTTTTTATGCGGCCCAAATCTTTATTTCGAGACGTCTTTGATTTTGCTCCGTGAAAGGGACATTTCTACTACGCCACAGCGCACTCAGCCACCTGCTCCCATTGTGTGCTTTTTCTCCTCCTGTCGGCAGACTGTTTCACGATACAACAGGCATGCCTCGGACTATCAGGTATACCAGCACACACAAACATAGTACACACACATTTCTTTTCAGCTTCGTTGAATGTTTTATGCTTTTATTGTTGTTTT
Source organism: Geosmithia flava (assembly GCA_900188565.1). Lineage (NCBI taxonomy): Eukaryota > Fungi > Ascomycota > Sordariomycetes > Hypocreales > Bionectriaceae > Geosmithia > Geosmithia flava. Next base: position 111,237 of record FYEV01001536.1, on the reverse strand, counting down.
TTACGGTTAGGACTGGGATTTTACTCTTTGCGTTGGTTCTTTTTTTGGTCTTTTTTTTTTTTTTTTATCAACTACACATATTTCCTTGGACGGCCTGAAATTACGGTCAGAGTGCTTGATACCATAGCTAGAAATGTTGAAGCGAGCTCCTATAAAACGATCCATGGAGCTCGGGCATCTGAATGACGCGTGAATAGCGCTTAAATATTACAGAAATTGCATTACTTGGTGTTGCCATGGTTGATAATATTTTTACGTCAACGTGATTTCAATGTTGAGCGACGTACAGGGTATTCATAGATGTAGTCAAATCAATACTAATATAATAGTAGTACCATTTTGACAGTTTTTGAACTTCTTGTTTACAACAAACTAGATGAGGATTCAAGAAAAGAAATTTCGCGCAGAGGTCCGGATACTGGTATTCGGAATATATTATCTACCAACGTCCCTTCTTGATACAACTAAAGAAATGAAAAGTTTGAAAAGTTTGAAAGCAGCCCCTAACGCCAAATCGTGCCGCTCCACAGCCCATATCATATGTACTCATACAACGGCAACATGAAGGACGAAGAATGAGTCCAACGAGAAGAAAGAAACACGCTGTATTAAACCAAGTCGCGTCAAGTCACGCCCCCCTCCCAGGGGAAAAAAAATGCAGAACCCGACTAGGTCCCGTCTTAGGGGAGCCTAGCATTGATATCCTTGAGTAGGGACATGAGCTCTGCCTCCTCACCCTCAACCTCGAGTCCTTGCTTGACCCAAGACCTGGCCTCCTCGAGACGTCCCATCTCCTGCAGACACTTGCCTCTCCTCCACCAGGCCTTTGCGTTGCCAACCCTGCGAATGTCGACGGATGTCTGGGCGTCGATTGCGCCTTCGGGCCACTGCTGCAGGGCCATGTGCGCCTGTGCGCGATTGGCGTAGAGACCAGACAGCTCCTCACGCACCAGGGCCGAGGGCTCCCACATGGGACGGCCCTGTGCCATTTGGATGCCCAGGGTGTACAGCTTCAGGGCGTCCTCGTAGCGCGCCTTGCGGTACTCGGCGTTTCCGTTGTCGCGGAGCTTGCTAACGTTTGCGCTGCGCTTGGGGTTGACGGGGACGGGGGGCAGGGGCACTCCTTGAGGGCTGACGGCGTCGGCGGTGCTGATCAGGGAGCGGTGCAGGGTGTTGAGCTGCTCCAGCTCGGTTTGCAGGGCGCGGGTGCCGCGTGTGCCACTGCCGACCAGGATGGCCTTGGACTTGGGGTCCATTTGGAGGGGTTGCATGTCGAAGTGGGTTAGGTCAGACATAATGGTGGTTTCTTAAATCTCGTATCTGGTGCCCGGTGAGTCGAGTTCGTTTGCGCTCGCGCGAGATGATATGTAGTCGAGTTGGGGTTGGGGTTCCGTCGGACTGGACTGGCATATAAGCTAAAACCAACCCCGAAAGGACACTTTAGCTCCAACAGACGTCGACCCGCCAGTCCCCTCTCTTATCTTATCACCACATGATCTACCCCGGGCCATCGCACAGCCCACACAACAGGTGCAAAATGACGAAACAAAACGAGGTGGCGGGTCATCAAAGTTTTTGGTGGTTATTTTTAAACAGCGTAAAATTCTAAAGTATTTTGTGTAGAACACTTTGCCCTATGATAGCAAATGGATGTTGTAAATACTGTCTTTATGGCATTCTATGTAGTCGTTGGTGTGCGATTGCTGTTACATGTGCTACTACCAAGCCCACGCTCTCGACATTGCGGGGGAATCGTCGGGATCTACAAGGATGAGATACTCATACAACGTACATCACATTTAGCAGTGGATATGTGGTAGTTTAATTGCAATTCCTTTGATGCTCCCTATTTAATGTCATGGACTACTTCGACCGCTAGACGCGAAACAAGAGTAATACAAGGTAATGGGTTCCCAAGAGGTGTATATACCCTCATGTAATAGATACTCATCACCGCACATACAGTTTCACGCAGCAAGTGTCGTCTTCCAGTCTTCCTCATGCGCGTCATGGTAAAAAATCGTTGTTCTCTTTTTTTCGTCTTTTGGTTTTTTGGGTTTTTGTTTGTCTTTCCGTGCCTTCATTTCGATATGGGTTCCGACGAGTCTCTTTTCTTTCTCTTTTTTCATCTTCTGTTTTCCTTTTTCTTCTTTGGTTCCATTGACAAGACAAATATGTTCCTTCTTTTGTGTTTGAGAAGTAAATACCATTATCCGTCCCGTGAACAAAATGCAAAAGAAAAAAAAGTCGGCCAGAAGCCGCCGCATCACCCTTTGCCATCACCCAGAAGCAAAACCAAGTTCAAATCCCTGTAAGAAACCGTCGCGCCGATCTAATGAAACGCACGAGAAATGTCGGACAATGCTCGAGTCGCCGTGACCTTTCCGTTGGTCCAGCTCGGTCGAGAGTATCCGGGCATTTTAGTGACCGTAGACAGCAAGGGCCTTCGCGGTCTCGCCCTTGGAGCTGGCAGCCGCCTTCTTAGCTTCGGAAAGTTGGCGGGCAGCGGTCTTCTTGCGCTCGTAGTAGGCCTGGGCCTTGGCCTTTCTCCTCTCCTCGAGACTGTGAAATATTGTCAGTATTGCTGCCAAGCAGGTAAAAAAGAATTATGGGAAAGGAGAAAAGTAACGTACCGGCCAACGACGTCCTGGTACTTCCAGCCGTTCTCGTGGCTGAGACGGCCGACAGTGCAGTACTTGCGGCCGGGCTGCAGGCGGAGAACGCGGAGAGCCTGGGGAACGACCATCTTCTTCTGAGTGTCGTAAGGAGGGGGGACACCCTCGAAGACCTTGAGGCGCTCAAGGGCGGCGGCACCGCGGGCAGTCTTGTGAGGGATCATGCCACGGACAGCCTTGTAGAAGATGCGCGAGGGGGCACGGAAGTGGAAGGGACCACCACGCGTGGGGTTGAAGCGGGTGATCTTGCGGAGGTGGGCGGCGTACTTGACTAGAGACTTGGTCAGTATGTGTTTGCTCGGGTCGAGGCCGTGGCCCGCGCTCTCTTGCGAGAGACTCCGTCAAAAGACAGGAAGGAGAGAGGATGCGACGTACGCTTAGCGCGGAAGAACTCGCCCGAGATGTTGAGAGCCTCGCAGCGGACGACAACGATCTTCTGACCGTTGAGGAGCTGCTTGGCGACAACCGAGGCCAGACGGCCAAGGAGGTGGCCCTTGCCATCGATGACAACCTGAAAAGACATTTCCCGTTAGCAATCCGTGTGCCTTGTGTGTAGGTGTTGCAGTGCGCCCGCCGGAGGGGTTGTGTGTGTTTCTCAAGGAAATCCAGATAGGGCATAATTGAGGCACCACCACCGAAAGATGTGAAAATCGAAAAATAATCATGCTGCGCTCGTGCGCTCTTCCCATGGCGTTTCCTCTGCCTTGTCGCGTGTGTGCGAGTCGATGCACCCATCCGGATTCCCCAAAACACCTTGTCCCCCGGCGGGACCCTCAATTGTGTGCGTGCAAGGTAAAACTCACAACCGACTCGAAAGACGACATGGTGTCCGATTCTATGTTTGTGAAAAAGAAAAGGAAATGTGATAGCACAGTCGACCGAATGGACACGCAAACCCTCTGACCGCGCCGGCGAGAATCTGCTGCTGTGCTGTGCTGCTGGAGGGGTTAGTCGTCCCGGATGTTTGAAGTGGTCGCGATATGATGGGACAACGAAAAATCCAAGTTCCGCTTGGGTCCTGGTTGTGCCTTTGGGTCAAATGCGCTAACCTAAAACAGAAAAGGGCACTTTTTCCTTGTAAGCGACTGAGGGCTACCGCAGAAAATGCTTAGGGCTGCGAAACCTAGGCCTGTGCCTCCGAAGATCTGCCGCCCACCACCGCCCAGGTGCCCAATCGTGAATGGAAGTGGGGCTTTACTGCCTGTTTCTTTCGTCTGCCACATCGACAGTTCAATGTGTGTGTGCGTCGCCCGCTGGCGTGCCCACAATCATGTGACCAACCACATTACGCAGTAAGTAAATCCGTCACATATGCGAACCCATCACACTAACTAATACCACGGGTACTCGTAATACTGCCACATGGGTTCGGCTGCAAGTCAAAGTGGATAACGGGATGGATGGTATAATGCCCATGGCTCTATGTAATACTCGTACTACTGTAAAAAGGGCACGTTGCTTGGTCTATCAGTCTTGCTCATATACAGGTATTCGTAGTCACTATCACGATGTATAGCCTCATCTACAGACACCACATATATGAAAAAGAAAGGAGAAATGTTCAAATTACTAATATAATCATCCCAACCCGAAGAGAAAAGATGCAAGGTGGGTTGTGCCTCTCCCAGTATCGTATAATGCTCGCATGCTCGCTCGCTTGGCTTACCTGGCCGCAGCCTTGGCCGCCTTGGCCGCCTCGTCAAGTCGATTGCATACATTTTGTGTCTCCTTGATCAGGGCCTTCCGTTGGGTTCGGACATCCGGGTTACCATCGGTCTCGACATTATCAGTCTTGAGGATCACGTGCTGCATCACAGACTCTGACAGCTTGAGGTGTTCCTCCTCTATCTTCTTGGGGTCCGATGGCGGCTTGGCGATAAAGGCTTCGCAGAGAGGTTTCCATTCGTCGAAGAAGCAGGAAGAGATCTCCTCGAGCTGCTTCATGCCCCTGCTTCCAGCATCAACGGGAGCACCTGCATTGGAGGACCCAGTGTTGGAACTGCTCGCCGTCTCGTCCGCAGCTGTGGGAGCCTTGTCCTTCTTCTTGTTCTTGCGTCGACGCTGAGACTTGCTGAGCCCGGGCGCGACATCCACGACCTCCTCAGCTGGGGGGCTGGCGCTGGTGTCAAGAGCTCCGTCGGGCACGACAGCCATGATCTCGCTCTTATTCTTGACACCGTAGCGCCACACGGGGGCGCCGGGGTCGCTCATCTTCTTGCCTTTGTATAGAAGCTTGACGCTAGCAGTTGTGCGGTTCGGCAGCCCCATCATAAGCACGAGGCGTTCCGCAACATCCTGGACGAGGACTTTGCCGTCGGCTAAGGACCTCTTGGGGAAGTGCGCTGGATACGTGACGCCCCTGTTCTTAATAAGAAGCACGTCGTCCGAGACGGGCTGAGGGCTTGGGGGGCGCTGTTCGTAATAGCTGTCGGTGGTGGGATCACCAATGTCCTGGGACGTGATGTAGCTATAGTCCTCGTCGGTCACGTTGGGGACGCCGCCGGACATGGAGCTGTAGGGCGACAGGCTTCCGCCGCGGGACCAGCCAAATCTCGACATGGTGAGGGGCAGGGCGGCAAGAACGGCAATGCTGCTATAGACGATGCCGGGGTGAACTCCAAGCGTCTCGATGATGTATTCGTTTGAGCCGTTGAGGATGGTGTTGAAGTTTGTCAGCGTCTCGTTGATGCCGGTCCTGAAATGCTGCAGGGCACCAGAGGTGGCCACGACAGCCTGCGTCGAATCCACCTTGCCGGGTGTCCAAAGGTGGCCCGTAATAGGTCACCTTTGACTGTGGGAGGGTGTCTGGTTATATAACCGGGAAAAGGAGGTCGATCTACAGCGAAATGTTGCCTGCAATGGTATCGAATTTCCTTCTCTCTGGATAAAGGGGGGGCTGTTTGTCGCCTCTGTCCTCGTATCGTATACGGCGCGTCGCAAAATGGATTGTGTCGAACGTGGAGTTCCGGACACTCGTAGCCTCCGTCTCCGAGTTGAGCTCCAGGCTGAATATAAGCAAAAGTTGAAAAACGTAATTGACACAGCCACGGGGAAACTGTTGGGCGTAGTTGGGAGCCACTTATATGCAGGAGCAGCAGTCCTGGTGACGGAGTCGAAGTCCTTTCCTGGCAAACAGAGGATAGGTGTCATGTAGGTTCATACGGGAAGCTGAACATGGCCCGACCCTGAATTTTCCTGGTGCCCAACAGCTCACTTGATTGGCCACTTGGTGATGTCACGCAGTCCACAGGGGACATCTTTGTAGAACGCTTACCCTAAAGTTTAAACGGCGATTGTTCGGGAAGTCTAAAGGCGCTCCCATGGGTATGGGAAAGGCAGTTCCTGCTTATATTGCCTTTCTGGATAAGTGCAAACAATTGTTCTCTACCAGAACGGCCTTAAACAATCAATTTTTGGAAGGTATGGGGCCGTTGTTATGCAAGTAACTGTTCTTACTCCGTACCATCGGCGAAGTGACGAGATGGTGTGTAACAATTGCATGCTTATCGGTGGTGACATCTCTGATATCAATTCACCTTTCACCAGCCGTAATTACTGGATGTTGATGGTTTGAAATCAGAAGCTTCTACATTAAATGAATTAATAATGGAGATCTCATAATACACTCCAAGCCCCCCCCTCTCCCCATTAACTGTCATGATCATAACGGCGTTTGCTGTTTACCAAGAGGGTAGATTCCGGGTATTGGCTGAATGAGTAAGCAGCTACTAGCCATTTGGTCGCCGATTGCATCATGGGCCATAGGCCATGGACCATGGGGGGGGGGAGGGTCCACTCGATTTTAGTCCCCTCCCCCCAAGCCGAGATCGCCTTTCCTGCGTTACGACACGACCGCATTATAAAGCATCATTGACACCCTCCGACGCCCCCATCCCCTCTCTTGTATAACATCACCCGCTTCCCGTACGTTGACCAGAAAAGCCCCCTTCTACTTTACTTCTCCAGCTTAAGAAGAGCGCTCCTAACTTGTATTTGCAGCTATCAAATGAACGTTTTTCGCAGATTCTTCAGCACCACACCTACAGTCAACATGGCATCCGCATCCGCCAAGGCCCAGCAGTACATTGACAACAATGCTGTTGGTATGTCGCAATCCCCGTAGTCGAACCGTGCAAGCCCCCGTCTTTTTCGCTCAGCCATACTGACTCCTTTACGCGCCATAGTCGTCTTCTCCAAGTCCTACTGCCCTTACTGCAGTGCGACCAAGTCGCTCCTGAGCAGCCTCGATGCCCAGTCCACTGTGCTTGAGCTCGACCAGATCGGTAAGTCCCTCTTTTCGCCCCTCCTCCTTCCTTGGAACCATGTCCTTGGCTGACACATGTTACATCGGTTACAGAGGACGGTAGCGACCTCCAGGATGCCCTCCAGCAGATCAGCGGCCAGCGCACCGTCCCCAACGTCTACATCAAGCAGAAGCACATTGGTGGCAACTCGGATGTCCAGGCTCTCCAGTCCAGCGGCCAGCTCAAGGCTCTGCTCAAGGAGGCCGGCGCTCTCCAGGCGTAAGAGGCTCTCTCGCAAACCCCTTTGATATTCAACCGACCGGAACAGCGTCTCCTTACGCGACAATGCAGAACATCCGAGGACGATGCGCCCGATCGCAGTAAATTATAGAGCACGATTCTCATTAGCTGTCTTCGCGAGGCGAAGTCAATAAATAAAAGGGCGTGTGCTTAATGATTGCTACTGCTATTGCTACACTGTGACATTTTGGCTGTAAAATAATACATGGATGGCAACAAAATCCAGACATCTCTTTCCGTCGCATACAAAAATACTACTAGTTACTGTTACACAGTCTCCTGTCGCGCATGCGATTAGAGGACCTGAGTGGCAACAGTGCCGACGGGCCTCTCAACAAACTCCATGACACCGTCGACAATGCTCTGCCGGGCACCCTCGGAAGCAACCTTTCGGCCGGCGAGATAGTTGAGCCAGAGAAGACGGGATACTCTCTCGTCGTCGACGGTACCCATGACGTCCTTGCGCAGGGCCTTTGTGCCCTGGTCGTTGTACATGACGGATAGCTTGCCAGCCTGGTCGCGGCACATGATGAGCTCCTTGGCCTTGGGGACGGAGCCGCGGTTGAACATGGCCTTGAAGTCCTTTAGGGAGGCGCCAAACTGCTCATCGGCGTAGGCCTTGGGATCGGATCGAGTGCGACCGGTGATGGCTCTGACGAAACCGTCGCGCAAGTGGTGGAAGTCGGTGTCCTTGACGGGCGTGATGCGGAACAGGGTGCGGCAGCCGGCATCGCGCAACAGCTCGTCCCATGCGGCCTCGCCCTCAGTCTCGTGCATGAGCGACGCGCGCAGCCCTTCCTTCTCCGAGGGAATGAGCGTCGTGGCTACTGAGTTGACCTTTTTGACGAGGTAGTGCTGCAGCTTGGCCACATCCGGCGTTGCGACGTAAAAGCCTACCACATACACTTGGATGCCAATAAAGGTGACGCTGCGGGTCCCCAGGCCGACGAGGGTGAACTCGGTCCCCTCATTGTCCGTAATAGACGCGGCAATGGGACCATCGGGCTTGGGTTCCGAGGGAAGTTTCACGTCCAGGGTGCGGGGGAACGTGGTGACGACACTGTTGCCTGTGGGGACAATCTCGCGACCCTCGTCGTCGTGGAGCACCACCTTGCGCTTCTCGCCCGCCTCCGTCTTAAACGTCTCAGTTGGCACGGCAGAGTCGCATTGAATGGTCTGGGTCTTAGACTGATCATCCAACGCCTTCTTAAGCTTCCACGCCGTGTAGATGAAGGAGATGATACCGGCTCCCGCCCCCGCCGCAAGGAAGGCTGTCCGGTTGCGATCATAGTCGCGGCGCTGGTCGTTGAGCTTGTTGAGGTCAAGCTCTTGGGTCACCCGAGACGTACCACGTCCCGTCTTGAAGGTTCGACAGCTGCTTGTCAGGCAGGCCGGAGACGAGGCGGCGGCACGAAGCCCCGTCCGCAGGGCCGGACCTCGGGTTGTTGTTGCTACTCGGCGAAGCATGGCTTGTCTCGGGGGGATGATTGGGAGCTACTAGTGTCGTGAAGAACTAGACTGAGTCAGATGGTGGTATCTCCAATTGATTCGTCTCTTCGATTGTAGAAATATTCCAGCGGCCGTCTTATTTTCGGTTCCGTCGTAGTGGCTGGTGATTGATTGTTAATACTACTATTCCCGATGGCTTGAAGCATCGAACGATTCCGACGGTACCATCGCGGCACGTGATGTAGAATTCTCGACCTATGACGTTACACCTTGATTATTAGTACCCTGCATGGCTCACAACATAATTCTGCCGATTACGATCAACTTGATCTTTTATACTTCTCAGGCTTCCTTTTTGCTCTTTTCCCTTTGTTCTTATTTGATTTGAATCCTGGTTTTGAACCTGCTCATTTGAACCACTGTTTAGTTTTGCATGCCTGCGAGTACATGATGCAGATCGAGTTGTCCCTGTGATACTCGTTGGAGGGCGAAGGATGCACGATGCTGGTAACCAATACGACAGATGATTACATATGCTTGGACATATCACATCACCTGTCAACCGACCTATAAGACACGACGGATCACGAGAGTTGCATCGCATGTCTCCCTAATCGTAGGACAAGTACTCACTGATCTATGATTCCCTGTTCTAGCTATGCTTGGGTCTCCATGAAGACGATGAAACATGTAGAGGTGCTTCATAGCAGACTCAGGCTTGTCTGGATTACTACTAGCACACGTGGTAATATACAGGTAATACACAATCAATCCGTACTTCGTACATGCATCATCATGGGCTTGAAATATCGAATGCTTGTACAGATTACAGGGTGCCATCAATAATACACTTGAGGATACTCCCCGTAAATAGACATCCTTTTAGTGATCTAGCAAGTACCGATTACCTTGGAGTGACTTTGATGCTGCTCCATGTGCTACAAACGGTCACCTGCATGAAGCCTGTAATACGGGACGAGTTATAGGGGGGGACCACGCTATAATTACGGCCCTGTCGTCCATACGATGTGCACGTGGATTAGTAACGAACTGTCACCTTGGGCTTTGATAGTGGTTTGCCTCCCTGCGTCTGTGTACGTGAATGCACTTTAAGATAGTGAAGGCCAGAAAGAGTTGAACTCAATAAAACAGTAGACAAACAACGTATTGTACTCGAGCCCATATGTAATATCACCAGAGGTTTGCTGATTGTTCAGCGACTGTTGTTTGTGTGTGTGGCCCCCTCAGCCAAGCCCAAGCGCCAACGTCAGCAGCCAGCTCATCAGCAGCAAACCAAAGGAACCCAACGGCATCCCGTAGGCTGTAGCTGCAGATGTACTTTGGTACTCTGGTACTCCGTACTTGTGTTTGGCATGTTCAAGTTACTACAGGTACTTGGTGCCCCGCCATCATTGTTCAAGGTTGTTCTGGGCGCTAAGGTTGTCGTACTCATTCAAAGGCTCAAAGGCTTAGGCCCGCCTCCACTCTTCCGTCACCACCAAACCCTTTTGGCTGTTTTGACTCGACTTCCCTTGGCCACATCGTCTCTCCTCGCAACTCTCTACATACACAACCTCATTCGCATCCTCCGTCTCTGTACCCATCGCGACACACAGGGTTTTGCGCTTTCGACACGCCTTCGACGCCCAGCCCACCTTTCTCTCTCACGTACATTCCTCCAGCGTCACCGACCCGCCAAGCCCGCCGTCCTCCCACTACTCCTCCTGTCCTTCGACCAACGAGTGCCCTCCGCGACCCTTTTCCCACCCCTCGTTTGCCCTCGTCTCCCTTCCTTCCTTCTTCTTTCCTTCGAAGACGCCCGCCACCCACCCCTTTCTCGTCGACGTTACCTGTGATTCAGCCCATCCTCTACTACAGTCCGACAGCTGCCTGACCCCAACGACAAAGGACGACATCTGAGCCACTTCGCCCCACGTCGGCTCATCGGAGACTCTCTCCCCGGCACGCACACACACCGCTGTGTGTTCTACACAGTCTCATCACGGGCCATGAGGCCTGATGTGACGTCTCCCCCTGCCGGCGCCGCCGATATGACTTCTCGGTCGGTGTCGGCGTCGGAGGAGCAGGATGACTCCCGTTCCACGTCGTCGACCGCCTCGCCAGCTCCCCCCGACAACGAAGAGTCCGACTTCTTCCTTATCAACAACGACTCACAGTCGTCACTCGGCGTCCCAAACTTCCAGGATATGGCCGTCGATGATGCCTGCTGGCCCCCGGTTAACCGCCTCCCCAACGAGATCCTCATCGGCATTTTCTCCAAGCTGAGCGCTCCTACTGACCTATACCACTCCATGCTCGTCTCCAAGCGTTGGGCCCGCAACTCTGTCGATCTCCTCTGGCATCGACCCTCGTGCACAAACTGGAAGAACCATAGCAGCATCTGCCAGACACTGGGTCTCGAGAAACCCTTCTTCAGCTACCGTGACTTTATCAGGCGGCTTAACCTTGCCGCACTCGCTGAAAATGTCAACGACGGCAGCGTCATGCCCCTCGCAGTCTGCTCACGGGTCGAGCGTCTCACTCTCACAAACTGCAAGGGCCTGACCGACACAGGCCTCATCGCCCTCGTCCAGGACAGCTCCTCGCTCCTCGCTCTCGACATATCACAGGACAAGCACATCACCGAAGAGTCCATCAACGCGATTGCCGACAACTGCAAACGCCTCCAAGGTCTCAACATCTCGGGCTGTGACAACGTCTCCAACAGCAGCTTGGTTAAGCTCGCCCAGAGCTGCAAGTACATCAAGAGGGTGAGTTTTCTACAGGCTTCCCCTTCCTTATCCTTCATGGACCCCCCCTCCACTTCTCTCTATTTGGACGTTGTGTTTCCCACCCCAGCCCGTGCATCGCCAGACTTGTACTACCAGCCGCTTCTATTGTGCAGCATGCTTACTCTACTCTCTCCTCTAGCTCAAATTGAACGAGTGCGTCCAGGTCCACGATGACGCCATCCTCGCCTTTGCGGAAAACTGCTCCAACATTCTAGAGATCGACCTGCACCAGTGCGGTCAAGTTGGCAATGGCCCCATCACTTCTCTCATATCCAAGGGCAACTGTCTTAGGGAATTGAGGCTTGCCAGTTGCGACCTGATTGATGACCATGCTTTCCTCTCCCTACCATCCGGCAGGACCTTCGAGCACCTCCGCATTCTCGACCTGACGTCGTGCTCCCGTCTGACCGATGCTGCCGTCCAGAAGATTATCGAAGCGGCCCCTCGGTTGCGAAACCTTGTCTTGGCAAAGTGCCGCAATATCACTGATGCCTCCGTCTACGCCATCTCCAAGCTAGGCAAGAATCTCCATTACGTTCATCTGGGTCATTGCAGTCAGATTACCGACGATGGTGTTAAGAAGTTGGTCAACAACTGCAACCGCATCCGGTATATTGACCTAGGGTGCTGTGTGAATTTGACAGACGACTCGGTGCGGCGACTGGCCATGCTTCCCAAGCTCAAGCGAATAGGCCTGGTCAAGTGTAGCTCAATAACAGACGAGTCTGTTCTTGCTCTTGCCGATGCTGCGTTCCGCCCAAGAGTGAGAAGGGACGGGCATGGCGTCTTTGTCGGTGGCGAGTATTACGCGTCGAGCCTCGAACGAGTTCACCTCAGCTACTGTGTCAACTTGACTCTCAAGGTAAGCTGATAATCTACACTCTACGCGCTACCTGTGTCCTGGGGCATAGGGATGATGCTGACAATAATCATAGTCCATCCTAAGGCTACTCAACTCCTGCCCCCGCCTGACGCACCTGAGTCTCACGGGCGTTGCTGCCTTCCAGCGTGACGACTTCCAACCTTTCTGCAGGCATGCTCCTCCTGGTACGCATAGGCACCTTTTCTAACTGCATCAGAGGGGCATTCTACTGACACTGAGAGACAGAATTCACTCAGCAACAGCGTGACGTCTTTTGCGTCTTCTCGGGAAACATGGTATCGCAGTTCCGCCACTATCTGAACGACAACTCCCAGTTTGATGAGCTTCGCGATGGCCACCCCGGGGAGTCGCGTCGCGCCCGTAATCGGCCACAGCACACACCGACTGACATTTTGGGCGACGCCGAAGGCGTAGATGATGAGATGGGAGATGAAGACCCCGACTACGAGGTTCTCGACGCCAACCAGCTCGGCGGTCCCGTCTACCCAACTCACCTGGGTGGTATGAATGCTACGGCGCAAGAAAATCTCCATATGCCACCCTTTTTGCAGGCGATTCCCGTACCCCCCGAAGGGCCGCATGCCAACAGCCACGCAGTCCAACCATTCCCAGCCGATGGTACGCAGATTGGCTCACTGGCCTTCTCCAGCTTCCTCAACAGCCAGCCGGCAAACGGCGCTCCGCCCCTAAGCGCTCATGGGCTTTCACTAGCTAGCATGGCTACCGCAGCCGGTTCCACCGGCGGGACGGCGCATGGAGCCAGCACAGCATCTATGCACCAGCAGCACCAGCCACCGCAGCAGCGTGGAGAGGAAGACACCCCGGGGCAGCAGGACCAGGCTAGGCCCAGCGACTAGGAAATGCAATGGCATCTGCATAGACATGGACAGAGCCGCGGGCACCAACAATGCACAATGCCGAGCTGGGGCGGGACCTCTGGGTGGGCAAGGCATCATGCTGATGGCTCTTAGCAAGAGCTCTCTGCACATGGCTTAGTGACACTGTATACACCCATCTGCATGATATGGTGCAGGTATTTCGTCAAAGGGGCGAGAACAGTATGGTTCATTCCACAACAAACTCCCACTTTTACAGCCGAGAGGTTGGCACGAGTTCCAGAGCAGAATAATACCCCGATGTTTGTAACGAACAGATATGGCAAGTGAAAGGGAAAATTGAGGGATACAGAGCTTGGAGGTGGATTACGAAGGCTGGGTTTGATCGGTGTGCTTTTTTTTTCTTTTCTTTCTTTTATTCTCTTAGCATGGCATATACTTATTTTTACGACGGCGTGTTACGAGAAAGTCGGGAAATGGTCTTTTGTTGTTCTTATTTGTTTTTCTTGTTCGAACAGAAAGGGGGGGGAACAGTTCTTCGTCCCTAGTTTGAAATCCCTGACATGAGCTACCTAGGCAAGGGACAAGGGCCACGCCAACCCCCCCCTTCACTCCAGATTGAAGATTTGGCTTATGGGCAGACGGGCAAAGGTGCCACGAACGAGCTTAGCGGGACGATGGCATTTTATAGTGTGAGCAACAGCAACATACCTACCAATGAATCATGATGTATTTGTTTTTTTCCACCTACTTAACCTTTTTCTCCCTCTTCCTTTGGTTCATTTAGCTTGAACTTGGCGATTATCAGGCATGGAACTATTATGATTGAATGTACGGGTTTGAATTATAGTAACAACATCTCTCTAGTCCTGCTGCAAGGCTTTTCCATGCAAAAATATTTGTGCGGCAATATCAACAAAAAAAAAAAAAAAAGAGAAAGAGATAATAACTGGGGTATGCTTCTCCTGCTCATAACAACAACAAAACGACAACGGTCCCAAGACTCAATGGATAAAAAGACAAAGCGTGTTTCCACAGAGACCAATATATTATTTAATTGATTCTTGCTGTCACTTGTGGTCATCTCTGTGGTATCACGTCCTTAGACAGTCTGGGGAACCTTTTCGTGGCTGACCATGGCGCTGTTGTTGCCGAGCATGCCGTGGCCGTTGACAGAGCTGGCCGAGTCAGAGACGTGACGGGTGAGCTCGACGTAGTCGTAGGCAAACTCGCCGAGCTGGACGTCATCCATGCCGAGCTCCTCCTCCTCGGCGGTGGCGCGGAGGGACAGGCCGGGGACGAGGTTGAGGAGGAAGAGGATGATGCAGGTGAGGACAAAGGACCAGGCGAAGCAGCTGACGGTACCGGCGAACTGGTAGCCAACCTGGACCCAGTGGTGCTCGATCCAGCCGAGAGGCTCGTTGCTAGAGCCGTCGAGGTTGACGACCCAAGAACTGGATTTTTATAGTTAGCATCTCCAATTTTATTTGTGGACATGGGGGGGGCCGTATAAGTCGACGGGACTTGTACTTACGCAGCAAAGACACCAGTGCAGATGTTTCCAACCATGCCACCGATTCCGTGGACGGCAAAGATATCGAGAGACTCGTCAACACCGACGAGGAACTTGAGCTTAGTGGCAAAGTTGCAGCAGATGCCACCGAGGATACCGATGATGAGAGCGCCCCAGGGGGTGACGAAGCCGGCAGCCGGGGTGATGGCGACGAGACCGGAGATGGCACCGGAGCAGAAACCGATGGTGCTCCACTTGCGCTCGAGGCGGTAGTCGAGGAGGGTCCAGGCGAGGGCACCGACGCAGGCAGCGAGCTGGGTGTTGTAGGTGGCGAGAATGGCACGGATGTTGATGCCGAGGGCAGAACCACCGTTGAAGCCGAACCAGCCGACCCAGAGGAAGACGGTGCCGATGACGACGTTGGTAACGTTGTGGGGGCGGTAGGGCATACCGCCGGTCTTGGAGTATCCAACGCGCTTCCCGAGCATGACACTGTAGGCCAGGGCGCAGGTACCCGAGGCGATATGGACGGGGCCGCCGCCGGCGAAGTCGAGGGAACCGAGGTTGAAGAGCCAGCCGTTGGAGTTCCAGGTCCAGTAGGCGATGGGGTCGTAGACGACGGTGGTCCAGATGAAGATGAAGACGAGGGCGGGGAGGATACGGCCACGGTCGGCAACGGCACCGATGGCGAGGGCCGGGGTGATGGAGGCGAACATGCCCTGGTACAGACAGAAGAGGATGTCGGGGAGGTAGTCGGATCCGTTGGGCTCGGCCATGGTGTCCATGAGACCGAACATGGTCAGGTCACCGAGGAAAGGGCCACCGGTGCGGGAGAAGGTCAGGGAGTAACCCCAGAAGAACCACTGAAAGCCGACGACACCCACGCTCAGCATGGACAGGAGAAGAAGCTCCAGAGCAGACTTGCGACGCGCAAGACCACTGTAGAAGAGACCGACTCCGGGAATCATCAGCATGACGAGACCCGAGCAGATGAACAGGAAGCACAGGTGACCGGTCTAAAAACGATGTGTTAGTTTGGTTTATCTGACGCGTCAGGGTATGTAGAATCTCGAGAGTCAAAAGACGTACGTCGTAAAAGACATTAAGGTCGCTGGCTCCCGTATCGTAGCCATAGCTGGCACTCGTCGTCGTGCCGTTGTACTCGGTGGCCATTGTCGCGTTTGTGTGTGATTCAACTAGGCGTTGAGGGGCCAAGGGGGAGAGAAGAAACAAACGACCTCTGGGAGAGGGAGAATTAAGTATTGATATTAGGGGGGTTGACCGCGGAGGGGGAAGGATGGGGACAAGTAATAAATGATAAGTAAAGGAGTGAAAAGAAAGATACGGTACGATCTAGACGCCGAGACGCGGAGGAGGAGAAGGGGGAGGAGGGGAGGGGGGAAGGAGAGGTTAATAATAAGGATACGTACGACCGACCCAGGATCGTCGAAAAAGCAACAATGGTAATATTTTAAATTCTTTTTGTTCTAAAAAGAAAAAAGAGAAAGTGTCAAGAGAGGAACAAGGGACCCCCCAAGGTAAGACGGGGTTGTATTATCAAGTACAACTACGTGAGTACAACATTGTCGTCTACGAGTACTCTCGTATGGGGGGGCGAGTGCAAGGGACGAGACTCATCTTCCCTATCAGTATCATATTCAGGGGGGAGGGGTGGGTTTACAACATGAAGGTTGTGAGGCGCCGCCCCTTGGCATTGGAGAGAGAGAGAAGGACTGTGGGGGCGATAAGACTTTCTTTGTCCTCTGAATGGGAATATGGTATTACGGAGTAGAGGGAAGGAGGAGCACATGCTTGTTTGTATGTAGATCATTCTCAAATGTCAAGAGAGGGATGGATCCGGGTGGATGGAAGTCGGTGATCTTTGTCAACCTTTTCGAGGGCCTGATTGATACACAGTATACTCGTCATACATGTAAGTAGAGATGATTGCTCTCTGACGACAGGTGCATTGGGACCTATCGTACTAGGAACATGAAAGTGAGTAAACAAGACCCGTAACGTGGAATTGCACCTCCGTCCGTACGTGGTCAATATTGGTATGCGCATATATTCCTTCCATAATAAGGCAACGAACCGGCAAACAATGGAGGTGAGCCGACTACTACTAGATTCTAGTATTGGTAGTATGATACCAGATGTTTTAAGGGAATCGCACACCTACAGTACAGTACGGAGCACAAAAACTTGTAAAATAATGGCTATTGTTAATATAAACTTAACTGATGAGTATGCACAGCCGTGTGTAGGCGGCTCAGAACTGACACAACCATGATAAGCTCGTCGCCTCTGACAGGTTCAATGTTGCTCTGCCAAAGCACACGCCCCCCCTCCCTTTCCAACGGGCTTACATCTCAACTTACACCCCTGCTTGTATCCGACATCCCACACGCCCCTCTTTTTTTTTGTACTTGCCAACGCCATTAGTATCCGGAGAACGGAGTATAAAAAAAGTAAAAGAGCGTATTGGCAAGTGGGACGAGTATTGGGTCGTTGGCTTGATATTCCATAATACAGGTAGTATAGAGCATTTGTCGTGTTTAATGTTCTTATGTTCCTATATTCTTCCTTTTTCAACTGGTATTACAAAGTTTCGGCAACTCTTCCGGTCTAAGACTATCCGTAAGAAAGAGCAATAAAGTCGGATGTACTCCGTGTATACGTGCATGTACTCGTATATACATCAACTACGTGTACGTAAAACACGGTCCCTTATCTCTGGGCAAACACCTAATAACCGGTCCCCCCTAACACTCCACACAGAGTATGGTATGATCAACTCCCCATCATCCCAGATGACATTCTTGAGAACCTTGAGCCCAATCACGAATTACTTGGAATACTAAACATTCTCATCTCGACTTGGCCAGCTTCGCGATCATCACTCCAGGGGCCTCTTTTCGTCTTAAGGCCCATGAGGTTTCCAGATAAGCATAAATCGTTCCCCCACACCATGACGACGAGAGATGCCAGATGGTGATGATCACACTCTCCTCATTGTCTTCGTCGTCCCTTGGCATCGGTCATCATTGATTCCAGAGCATCGGGCTCATCTTGAGTCCCTTTTCCATTGACAAATTCTCATGACAACTATCACGGGCCGAGGTGTAATATCATGTCAGTATAGCGTATGCGACGCGTGTAGATGGAACCTTGTTGGTTGCCGTAGTCGTGGCGCTGGACCGTCAAATTCAATGCTCCCGCGGGACGGTTTCAAAATACCCGTTTCGCAGCCCAGCACAGCCGGGAATGTAACAGTACAATGTATTTGATGACCTGGAACACGAGTTCGTACATATACTCGCAGGTATCGGAACTTCTCATGGACAAAGAATGTCATGGTTGAATACTCGTACGTGCAGGCTTCCTCCCATCGTCTCTCCTAGCACTCAGCACTGCTCCTATCATCACATGTAGTATTATTTCCTCGACTTCGATCGACAGCCAGCAGTTAAGCATTTACGTCAGAGATTTTCTCCGAATGGATAGTGTTATCGTTCGCAAGGCCATTCTGAATTCTGACATGACCATATTCATCCAAGAAGAATGTCGTACTAGTTAGTAGTGAGAGTACTTGCAGCCAAGAGAGAGAGAGAGAGAGAGAGAAAAAAGAAAGAGAGAGGCTGCAAATCACACGCCCCCCCACTCCTTTAAGCTGCCTATTATGGAGTATGTGATTGGACCCTTTTTCCTTATCTCTTGGCGGGCTTCCACATGGGGGAGGGGGTGGACACCAACAGGGAAACAACCCGTCGATAGACTGCATTTAATATGGAACCCATCCCCCCCAAGAACAATTAACTAGGACACTAGTACGGAGTACGGGCTTGTAAGAATGAGCAACCGGGCACCGGGCACCGGGCAATACCTCACACTCACCGTTATCAATTGATTTTTTTCTTTCTTTCGAGGCTACGCGTACGGTTGAACTGAAACTGGTAGTTCCATCCCAAGAATGCCATCTCGTCGGCCGCTGCATCCATGTACACGCACGAGTGTAGATGTTAATATCGCATGTACGAGTCTGCAGGAACAGCCACGGCAATAACCCCCATCACTTTGAAGCTTTCTACGGAACTTCTCAACAGAAGCACGTCCTTCATGTAGTATTGTAGGACCTTGTACTTCGTAGACATTGTTCAGGAACAACATAAAATACCAATGCATGAAAGAAAGACTGTCCATGCGTGCCTGATCGTGCGACAGCATCTTTGTCCTCCGTCACAACCTCCACCCGCACACTCCCCTTCCTCGCCCATGCCTCAAAAAGGAACTTAAAGAACCCAAGAAGATCCTCCGGGAGATACGGGCACGTGAGCTCCTGTAGAACGTTTGGCTTGCGGTGCGTCTTTAGACCAAGATCCCTTGTCAACAGGTTCGCATACGGCAGGCCCTCAAGAAACAATTTCAAGCAAGTCAGAGCCGTAGCCAATGGGACTATCCACCGTCACTTTCCCCATTGCGTATGTAGCATGATTTTGTTGGTGAATTCTTCACCAAAATGGGGAACAGAATGTAACTTCCCAGCTAGGAAAGTGACAATCCATTGGCCCTAAACTGTTGCGCATATCGAGGTGCTCACAGAAGAAACCATGCCGGCAAAGGCCAGGTCACGGGATTGGACAATGGAAGAAGGGATTACGAATGGGTCATATCGTCGTAGCGGTCTTTCATCTTGGGACCACGAGCTGGTTCCTGAGTTACGAATGCAGAAAAGTGATTTTCATGTCGGCAATTTGGGCGGTCAGTCCGATAATCTCGTCGCCAAGGCCGACGAAATCGATGGGCGCATGCCTTCTTCCAAACATAATAGTGACGCCGCGGGTAGAGACTCTTGACCTCGACATAAGAGTTAATCATTGATCGTTTCTCAGAACTTTCTAAAAAGTGCCTACGATTAGACTCTCGACGGTAGTCCGGTGGTGAAAGTTGCGAATACGTGGGTATACATCTGCTTCTCCCCAGAGACACAAACTGAACCTGAGGAGCTGATTCAGCCTGTTCCTGAATGGTGTCACAGATACTGATGAGATACAGAGGGTTCCGTTTCCTGTTGTCAGCACGATCAAGTCCGCCTCTGCGCCGTCCTGTGCGAGGGTATAAACGGTATCGAAAGCACAATTTGCGCTGCTGACCTTAATGACATCCTGGACATGGAGATTCGGGGCCTCCTTGCAAAACCTCCTGCGTGGAAAAGAGGAGCACCGTAATCCTCGGCATTCTTGTAAGACGGCAGGTGTGGTGTTGATGTCAGACCAGTCGTCTAGACGAGCTTTGCCGTCTCAGTAGCAACCTGTTTTTATTCGCCTTTTGTTCGACCGTGTCGACAGTTGTGTTGAATCGGATACGTTCGTAGAATTCGAAATGCTTCGCAAAGTCGACGATGTAGCGATGGAGGACGGGCCCGGGGAATATGAGTGTTGGCATTGACACGGTAGACCCGAGGTCCTCTGTCATGGGGAAGACGGGGTATTCGTATGTGCCTCTCATATTGCTGGACTTGAGATCTGAGTAAAACCTGCTCTTGAACTACGTTCCACCACATGGTTCGGCGGATACGAGGACGGCGATCTTTGCCTCTGGCTGAACCTGGGTAACAGCCTTTGCGGCGAAGAATAGTTCAAACGCAGATGATGACTGCATCGCCTCCAAGCAAGTCGACAGTCAGGGAAGTGTTGTTGGTGAATATCACAAGGTTCATAAGAGGTCAAATCACGTTCAACCACTTACACGGAAGCCCCAGTCTTATTCTGAGTTTGGACCATTTGGTAGCCAAGGCACTCCTGATGGGCTTGGAGTTACCATGTCTACCATTTAAGATGCCAACTCTCGATTTACAGTAGTTATACTGACAGAATGTTAGTGAACTGAGTAACATACGTTCGGGGAATATGTTGGGGTGATATGATCAACTTCAATTCAATGAATCAATGGTGGGGCAGATCTCAGCGGATGCATATATCTCAGTCAATGTAGTACACGAAGGTTGAGGCCGAAGAGGGAGAAATGCAATTATGGCAGATGGTAAATGGGACAACTATTCGTATATTCTACACTGCTTCCAGTTGTATGCAGCCATCTATCTAACGTGCAAAGTCATTGTATTTGTCTTACATCATTCCGTAAAAAAGAGCACCGTTACAGAGTGCAACTCTTCACGACTGAGGTCGAGGGTAGGAGGTGCATGCAGCTTAGGGAGACGGACGCATACCAAATATTACTTGACTATAACATTCTTCAATCTCTTGGTGGAAAAGAAAGACAAAAAAGCCAAGCTCCGTATCCTCGGTTTCATCCATGTGAATCATAGAGAAATACAGGTAGTTACGGTCCCATCATGCAATGTAGGTTCGTCCGGCTCGGCTTATTCCTCCGGCCCATGCGCATCGACTGCAAATCGAGCGGAGAATACAATCTTGATCTTCGAAGTCCGTGTCCCATATGATGTGTCCCATTACAGCGTAAGCTTGCCCAAAGGCAAGCAGTATTAGTGCTTGTGAGCAGATGTGGAGACACTGACAAGGACAATGAACAGGGCGTGCAAGTTGAAGAAATCAGATAGCAAATACCTGTGCGGAGCACGTGTACTGCGTAAGACGAGATAACGAAATTCATCAACCCCCACGCCACTCCCCTCCAGACGCTACAAGACGCTACCTGTAGATAGCAGCAGAGCTCAGAAATGTCAATCCTCAACGTTCCGTAAACCGACACCTTGGATTGAACGCCCGCACAGCCCTGTGACGACGGTTAGACACGTTGTTGCGGGCGTGAAGATGCAAGATTCCCGCTCTTGGACCACTTCCCCACGGAGAAAGATGTTACCACATCATTGAGCAAACAGCAATAGAAAAAGTATATAAATCTTCTCTGTTCGCACCTTCAACTTGTTGCCATCTTCATCTCTCGTCGGTGTTGTTTGTCCGGGAATAGTACACAAGTTCGATGACAAGCTCCACCCCCAACTACGAGGCTTGCATTGCCTTATCAGTTGCCTACCAAAACCGACAACATTGAAGACTAGACAGCCAGCGCTGTCTTTTTGCCTCACCCCCTTCCTCTTCCTGTCGTCGGGCATGACCGGCCAAGAAATCCAACAAGGCCGATAAATTTTTGGGAAGAGTCCTCCCTATCGACGCCGAAACTGCAATTGCTAGCGAAGACGAGTGACTCGATTCTGCCTTATCAGACAGCCGAGACCCTTTCGCAGACTGCTAAGCCTAAAGCAGCGTGTCTCCGCCAATATTATCTTCCATCATCCATGCCATTTGGCACACGCCCCCCCTTGTTGGGTCATTGACGGAGCTTGCCTTTTCGTGCCGTTGACCCGTTATCCGCAACGTCAAAGCCCTCAGGATGGAAGAAGGATGCCGATACCGCCCGTGTAGCTGGTGATACTGCCCAAATGCCAAACTGTACAGTGGCGAGCAAGTGCATTCTCTCGTAGAACAAGGGTCTAAATCATTTCGGTCTTGGCAACCGCGGGCGAGGTTTGTTGGTAACAGAGTTGGAGATAATTAATGTTTACCATGACACACGCCTATGTGTGTCATGCTGGATATATTCGTAGTTGTAATACACGCGATTCCATGCCAGGTAGCCGGATAGCCGGGCCCGTAGCGGCCATGCCATGAATAGGCAACACGCCCAGGATGGATAACCTCTCTCCGGCCCGCGTTGGAGTCCATCCACTGCGTACTGTATGTAATGCCTACGCACATGTTTCTTGGTCCATCGTCGTGAGAGCCTTCTCGCCGATTGCATCGATGCTTCACTTAGACAGTTCTTCCTCCCACTCATGTTCCAGTAGGCTTAGCTTGGTGGCAACCTTGCGCGCCACAGAATTCTCAAGCTCCTGGATCTTTTCAGCGGCTATCGGGGCCAGGACGTATCGCGAAACGGCAAGGCTGCCCCTCTCCTCCGGCCTCCCGATGCCGACGGCGATCCTGGCGAGCGGCGACTCGGGGTATTTTGACTGGCTCACGGACGACTTGACGCTCTTGAGACCGTTGTGACCTCTGGGGCTGCGTTCCCAGTCGACGAGACGGACGACGCCAAAGTCCTTTTCGAGCTCGTCGTGCACCACAACTAGACTGAGGTCGGCTGGGTTGTACTGCCGTGTCATCTCCTGCCAGACGCGGGCCACGAACCCGCCCGACACGTTCATCAGGGTCGGCGACTGAACCATGGTGTACTTGGGCCCCTTTGACACGAGACAGGTTTGCTTGCCCATCTTGGTCGGTTGGTAGGCGGGCTGGCCTACGATTTTGGCGAGGCCGTTGAGGGCATAGTGGCCGGCGGAGTGTAGGCTTGCGTATTTGGGCAGAGGGTTGCCCACACTGACCACCAGAAAATGGGGGTTGAATCCACCCATGCTGCTGGTGTTATCCCCGTCGTTATGAGAATGATTATGCATATATGTCTTTGGGTGTTTTGGCCTACGAAACGCGAAAACATGTGAGGGAGCTGGGGAACATTAGTTTTTCCGCATGTAATTAGATGTGGCTGACGTTGTTTCTTGTGATCCTGAGGGGTGTGTAATGCGTAAATTTTTCAAACATGGCCATATTAATACGTTCCGAGCTTTTCTTTTTCTTTTACAGTCTGAATGTGCCTTTGAGTCATACTTTTATTAGATCTTAGGACACTGGAGAGGGCTGTGGGTTTAGATGGTTCAGTGCAGTGACTTAGACATGCATTGATGCACGGAGAGGCTAGCATGTGATTGATCTGCGGATGCCGCGCAACATCTCACAGCATCCACGTTGAGAAGAAAAGAAAAAAAAAACGCGATATGCAACAAAAGACAAACAATAATGACAAACAGGAGATCCGTTATTCAGAGCTAATAGACAAACGGCTATTACTGAGTAGTATCAAAAGAAAATGGCAATGAGAAGGACGCATTCGGCACGCTTGAAGTGGTACACGTGATCCACTTGCGGAATAATGATTGTGCGTTCTTGGCAGCTTGCGCCTCACTCGGCTGACTGACGTCGCGTTGGGCTGAGCACCAGCATCGTGGCTGCGCTTTTCGTGGTGGGCTTATTGCTCTTCGTCATCCATTTGCAACTCGTCCGACAACAATATTCACTCCCCGATATTTCCAAGAAGCCTCGCTCGAAGAGACCCGATCGATAGACCAGCCAAACTCATACACACGGATTTTTACATTTTTTTTTCTCAATCCGCTCGGCGCTGAATCGTCAAGATGTCGTGGGCGGGTAGGTCAACCAACAACACACACACCCCGCATCTGGGAGGGGCCATGCTGATCAGACTCCAGGGTTCAAGAAGAATGTGAACCGCGCGACGACGCAGGTGATGATGAAGACGGGTACGATTCCTTCCACGGGCGCTGGCCATACGCCGCAGATCGATTGTCTAACCTTCGAAATACAGGGCATGTGGAGAAGACCAACGATCGCGACTATGCCGTCGAGGAGAGGTACGCAACGGCTGCCGTCATGGAAGCCCCGGATCATATCTGACAGAGAAAAACAGGCGATTCAGAACCATGGAGGCTGCCTCCCTGAGGTTACAAAAGGAGTCCAAGGGATACCTAGACTCATTGAGAGGTATGTCAAATGTTGGGCAAAAATAAAAACCCTGAATGGGATACTGACTGTCGATCTCCTTTAGCCATGACGGCCTCGCAGATGCGCATTGCCGAGACGATAGACGCCTTCTACGGTGATTCGGGAGCCACGGATGGCGTAGGCCGCAGCTACAAGCAGGCCGTGGAGGACCTCGACGCCGAGACGATAAAGGCCCTGGACGGCCCGTACCGGACGACGGTGCTGGACCCCATCACCCGTTTCTGCGCCTACTTCCCCGACGTCAACGAATGTATCAAGAAGCGTTCCCACAAGATGCTCGACTACGATGCCCTTCGCGCCAGGGTCAAGCGCCTGGTCGAGAAGCCCGACAAGGACGCCACGAAGCTGCCGCGCACCGAAAAGGAGTTGGAAATGTGCCGCCTAGCCTACGAGCAGCTCAATGAGCAGCTGAGCACCGAGATCCCCCAGCTCATCGAGCTGCGCGTCCCCTACCTCGACCCTACCTTTGAGGCCCTTGTCAAGATCCAGCTGCGCTTCTGCGCAGAGGCTTACTCACGCATGGCCCAGGTGCAACAGTACCTTGATGCCGATTCGCGAGATCAGTACGCAGAGGGTCACTTGGATGCACGCGTGGAGCAGGTCCTGCAGGAGATTCGGGAGCTGAGCATCAGTGGAACGGTATAGATGGGGTTTTTTTCTATTTCTCGTCTGTTTTCTATCATTCATGTTTTCCCTTATAGAGGAAAACGTTGATGTGACGTGTCTCATGATGCCGCATCGACAAAACTACAACTAGTTCTGGACGGCGTATGGTCTGATAATTACCGATTTGGGTTTCTTCTTCTAATTCTTGTGTTTCCTTCTCCTCCTTTCATTTAATCCTTGTATTCACAGAAAACATGATTCCCACTCGTTAGAGAAGAGCACTCAGTGTATATCCAGCACCAAACATGTATTATTTTGTAAACCGCCAGACGCATGTGCAGACAGTAAAGCGCGGACGTGTTTCGTAGAGTCGTTATTCGTACCTAAGTAGTATTCTGCCTTGCTCCATCAGTGGCCTGCGTTGGCACTAGCCTGGCTCCTGAAGAGGTCGTTGAGGCTGATGACGCCGCCTCCAATGGCCTGCATGGCCGGGCCATACTCTCCCGACGGAGCCTGCGGCTGTCCAAGGGACCGGATCATGTTCCAAGTCTCAGTAATCATAGAACTGATCTCCTCCCTGGTACCGGCCTTGTCGTTGTGGACCCATACGCCGATGACTTTTTCAGGCTGACCGGGGACGTTGGCATCGATGCGCATGATGGAGAGCTCGCCCATGGTCTCGGCGTGGCTGACCTTGGCCAGGTCGATGACGACATTCTCTAGTCCTCTCCGATTGAGAACAAAGACGCACCCGCGCGGACGTCGCTGCGGGTCCTCGGGTAGCGGATTTTGCAGGCAGACAAACATGGTGCCCTCGACGCCCGACTTGTCCCAGCGCTGGCCCGTCGCGTCAAAGGTGTAGACGACAGCGTTGGCGGCGACCTTGAGGATGGTAGCTACCGAGGGGAGGTAGCGCTGAAGTACCGATAGATTCA
This sequence comes from Geosmithia flava, assembly GCA_900188565.1. Taxonomy (NCBI): domain Eukaryota; kingdom Fungi; phylum Ascomycota; class Sordariomycetes; order Hypocreales; family Bionectriaceae; genus Geosmithia; species Geosmithia flava. Next base: position 85,387 of record FYEV01001536.1, on the reverse strand, counting down.
ACTCCGTGTTTGTGCGTGTCGGCGGCGGCGGCGCATAATCGTGCGTCGACTGCATTGCTGCGGCGTCGGATTCGTAGTCGGATACAGCTGGGATACGGTTTGACGGCTGGCGAGTGTGCCGCGACTTACGCGACACATTCTTATTGCCGCTGCTCATGGTGAAAGAGCGGATGTATATCTGTTTTGTATAGAAAAGTTGTTGGGAGGAAGGTTGAGCGAAAGAATGTATGTAATGGTACGTTGTATGTTTAGTGTTGTAGGTGGATGGATGGTGGCATGGGTTGGATCGCGATGTGCAATTTGGTCCACCCTGGCAAGCATGAGGTACTGGCCCATTTAATGTGGGTTATCGATAAGCCACGACATGACAGATGACGTTCATGCGCTCAACCGGATATTTAGCTCGCGGGGCTCTGTCACACTCTCCCCTTATTAGCCAACTTCATGCTGGTATAAAGCTTCCTCCCCTACTCTAGAGTATTTCTCTAAAGACATTCCCCAAGTTGGTGATGCATTCCGCCATTATACAGATTCTCTCTTATCGCCCCAAACCCTTGTCCATTTCTACCAGCATGGTCTAGCGTCCCAAGACTGGCACCAGCAGCAGCGACAACAGCGACGATCACTACTTGCGCCGTCGCCTCCGTGGCACCTCCCGTTCGCCGCGAAATATAATACCCAATTGCCGCACCATGGCGACGGCAACGGAGGACCAGGATCCCCCCTCTGATCCCCCGGCCGAATCCCCCGAGCCGATCGAGGTCATCGCGGCCACCCCCTACTCTCTAACACGGGCCGTACACGCACGCCGTGCCGAATATGTCGGCCGACACAGGACGCGGGTAAAGATTGGCACTTGGAACGTCGCGGCATGCCCCGGAACGGACAAGGACCTGGCGCGGTGGTTTGTGGAGGGTCAGGGCGTAGAGGACAAATTCGAGACGGTCTGCCTCTCACCTAGGCTGGAGTCAGCCCCCCAGAAAGAGGCTGGAGACAGCAATGAAATCGGCCTCTATGTCCTCGGTCTGCAGGAGATTGTCGATCTCAACTTGACAAAGGAGTACATGACAAGAGCCGTCTACACGGACAACAGTGCCACGGGAAAGTGGCAAGCCGCTCTGGAAGCTGCCATGCCGAGCGGGTACGAGCTTGTCGTTGCCGAGCAAATGTTTGGGCTCCTCCTTCTCGTTTACGCCAGCGCGGACATTGCCCCGACAATCAGTAGCGTCAGCACCAAGCAAGTCGGCACCGGTGTTGGAGGCTGGTTTGCCAACAAGGGTGCCGTGTCGACAAGGCTGGTTCTGGGGGAGACGACAAATCTGGTCCTGGTCAACTCCCACTTGGCTAGCGGAGCAACACCTGCCAATCTTGACCGTCGCTGCTTTGATGCTAAGCAGATTATGTCGAGGACAGAGTTTGACCCCATTGTGCACGCTGGTATAGAGGAGGACGACTCCCGAACCATTGGCGATGCCGATTTTGCCTTTTGGTTCGGCGATCTGAACTTTCGACTCGATGGACTTCCCGGAGATGATATACGGCGGCTGCTCATGCTCCATGCGCGTGGAGAGTACGGGCCGGGAGACTCGAAGCTGTCGCGCCCTGAAGGAGACGGAGTCATTGTCATGCGGGACGCAAGCGAAAGTGGGGATGATACCACCACGACGGAATCATCATTGCATTCGAAAAAACCCAGTGTCGACTCCGAATCGCTTCCAGACCCCGACGACTTTCCCGAGGACCCGAGTCAGGACCCAACCTCTCTCCAGGCGACACTCGACTCTCTCATACCCCACGACCAGCTGAAGCGTATCGTCAAGGACCGCAAGGCCTTTCACGAGGGGTGGAAAGAAGGTGCCCTCACCTTTCTCCCCACCTACAAGTACGACGTAGGAACTGTCGGCCTGTTTGACTCGAGCGAGAAGCAGCGTGCGCCAAGCTGGTGTGACCGCATCCTATACCGGACACGCAGGGACAAGGATGAATACGAGAAAAAAGCCAAGGAAGAGGAAGAGACCAAGAAAAAGGATGACGAGATGCGCTCTCGTGGTCTCGAAGAAGACGAAGATGTTCTCTTCACGTATGATCCTGAAGCGGATGGCGTTTCCCAGAAGTCGAAATCCACATCTGACCTTGGGTACACCGAGTACGACGAGTATGATGAGAATGATGACCCAGAGCCTGAAGATTTCACAGGGCACGGTGGCTCCCTCGATCGTATTAGCCTCGACCTCTATAAGTCACATCAGAATATCACATCGTCAGATCACAAACCCATTGTGTCCTTGTTCACACTCGACTACGACGCTGTAATCCCGGAGCTCAAGTCCAGGGTATACGCCGAGGTGGCGCGTGAGCTCGACCGCGTCGAGAACGAGGGTCGACCAGGAGTCACGGTCATTACCGACGATGGCAAGAGCTCTGACGAGACTGCTATTGATTTCGGCGATGTTCAGTTCCTTGATCGAAAAGTCCGCAACCTCACCATTGCCAACACAGGGGGCGTTCCCGCAAAGCTTGCCTTTGTAGACAAACCCACTCGAGACGATAGTGATGACGACGATGCCAGCGGCCGCGAGTGGTTGTCGGTAGTCTTCTCATCGCCAGAGAATGCGGATGGCGAGTCGGATGTTTTGTCGAAAATAATAACACTAGAGCCTGGCGAGACGGTAACGGCAAGAGTCACGGCTCGTGTTTCCTCGATTCCCCTGGTGCGTGCCTTGAACGACAAGACCGCCGACATTGACGACGTCCTTGTCCTCAGGGTGGAGGATGGTCGTGACTATTTTATTCCAGTGCGGGGCACATGGCAGCCGTCGTGTTTTGGGCGGTCAATGGACGAACTGATCCGAGTGCCTGATGGCGGAATCCGTAAATTCATCACAGAGCAGGGCATCGAAGGTTCCATCCCCTACGACATGGACCAAAAGATGTCAGCCCCCCAAGAGTTGTTCAAGATCACAACGGCCATGGAGGACATGGTGGAGCGGAGTATTGCTGACGAGACGATGCTGGGGGACATTGTGGTTCCCCAAGCGACGGGATGGCCACTGGATGCCACAACATGGACACTGGCACGAGAGGAACAGGAGGCACACAGTGCAGCTGTAGCTGCGGCGCTTGACACAGCCAAGCCCCTCGTAGCGTCACTACCACTGGAGCTACCGTCACTGCGAAAGCTTGAGATTCTCTCCTCTGTGCTCGTCCTCTTTCTCTCCTCCCTCACCGACGGCATCATCCCCCGTACCCTTTGGTTCAAACTCAACAGCTCCCTGCCGCCAAACCTGGCAACTGTAAAGGACGGTAGGTTGCTGGTACTCGACGTGCTATCCGAAAGCCCAAGCCACAACATCAGTCTCGTCTTCCTCACCACGGCCCTGGCTCGTATCGCCACCGAACTCACGCCCGCGACGCCCATTCCCCAGAGGAGGCTGAGCTTCCGACGGGGCAACGCAACACAAATAGCAGAGCAGGACGCGGCTCAGAGGCGTAGGTTGAAGGAGCGTCGTTTCGCAGAGCTGGTGGCGCCATCAGTGTGCCGCTCCGGCGCAGGAGAGAAAGACAAGGCTACACGCGAGAAGGAGAGGTCTGTGCTTGAAGTGTGTCTGAGGCTGGAAGATGGCTAGAGTCCATATTACAGTAGCAGAAGGAGACGGTTGACGAGATCAGTTGGCTGGTGATGCTGGCTCGCATCTCTTGGGGCAAGGTTCGAAATATCATATAGAAGGACAAAAAGCGGAAAAGCGATTCAACCTAGGGCAAAAGGATATCCAAAGAAGGGTAGCATGTGGCAAAGTATAGGTAGCTCACTCTTGTAATACATTCTATCTCCTTTAATATCTACCCACAAAGTTCATGAGTACTACGATGCTGTATTGCAGCCTGGAGTGCTGTGTGTCAGTCATGATTTCAGGGCTGTTTCCTCCCTATGGCCGGTTGGAAACCTCTTACCAGCCCTAATAGATTCACTGTCATTCACATAATGATAACAATGGCACTTCTCTCCCCGTGAATAGACAACAGCGTGTTTGTGGGCGGGGGGCTAGCATGTTGACTCCCTAGGCGTTCACCTGCTCTCTTGCACGCTCACCTTCCTCGCTGCCCCCCTCCCCTCCTCCTCTCTTCCTCCTCCTTTCTTCTTCCTCCTCTCTTCTTCGTCCTTCTCTCCTCCGCACTTCTTGTTTACTCTTGTCCAGCGACATCATTATTTAACAATACTTGTCAACGATCATCCTTTTCTTTTACTTTGACTTTCAAACATCCTATGGAATGCATCCTTGCTCAAGTATTCATTTGTCCTGTTTCAAAGACGAGAAGAGAGAAGCAAAAACACCAGAGTGACGGATCACGAAGGAGCGTGAATGATAACGGAGAGACTCCAAACAACGGCGGTCCAGCGAACGTCCATCGACCAGGAAAGGGCAACACGATGCCTGTCATCCAGGCTCCAGACAGTAAGCGTACTCCAGACAATGGCCGTGCCCCAGACAACGGCCAGGTTTCGGACAGAGACCATACCTTCAACACCCGGCAGGCTTCAGACACTAACCAAGCCGCAGAGAATGTCCAGGCTTCGGACAAGGACCAAAGTGTAGACGCGGAAGCGTTTGAGGAGTACAAAGCGTTTGCAGAAAACGTAACGCAAACGGCAAAGCACTCCGACGTCCTACGCAGAATCTTCCGAGACCGCATCCAAGGGAAGGTGGAAGTCTTATACAAAACCTGGACAAATGCGAATCTCTTGGCCATAGATCGCTGCCCTCAGCCTCCTCATTCTTCAGAGGACCCTAGCCCGCCTGGCCCCGACCAAGAGCAAAGCCTCCCCCGTGACGAGGTCCCGACGCCATCGCCCGTCCACGACGCGGACGTGGATACATGGCGAGAGACAGACTTCACGTCACTCAGGCCGACGAGTTCTGATGAGGAAGAAAGTGACAGTTCGGACTGTGGCTGTTGCGGCATGTGCGGAAATAGAAACTCTTCTTTGCGGCAGGCTGAGTTGAACGGAAACGATCTCGATGAGAGTGTTGGACGTTTGGAAGAACCTGAAAGCAATGCTGATAACAACGAAGATGCATGCGAACAGTCACGTTCCTCCCGTCAGCAAGTTGAGGCCGAGATGAATGGCACAGGAGTGAACCAAACTTCGTCTTGTATTTCACCACACCAGCAAGCTCGCCACGTCCCAGAAGCGACGCGTGAAGAGGAATCACCACCGGCGGTCTCTGAAGGGGTCGAGTTCCGACTGGGAACGTTGATGTCCCCCCCAAGCTCGACTTTTATCTCAGACTTGATTGAGTACGTGGACATGATCGCTTCGGTCAAAAAAGCTCTTATAGACTATCCACATCTCCAGGGTCAGGTTTACAACCGAGTCGCGCTACTGATGCCGACGGGGACCGAAAACCTGACAATCGAACCTACGGACGAGCCGACCGCGGAAGACCTGACGAGGAAGGGGAAAGAGGATCTCAAGCAGAAGAGCTCCAAAGGTATCATGGGTCTATACCGCCAGGCAGAGCAAAGATTGAAGGCTCGCAAGACAAGAAAGAGGAAGCAACTGCTGAAGCAGAGTCTGTTGTTTCCAGACAATGACGCCGAGAATATCATGGGTTTGACGCGGTACGAGCTCATGTGCAAGGTTCTTCTCGCCTTCAAGCAACACGGAACGAACGCGAAGTTCATCAACAACAGGCAGCTCCTGGAGGTCCAGAGGCATTTATTCGCAGCAGAATACTGCCTGTATCACCTCGAGAGAGCGGAGGTTCTGCTTAGGTCGAGGAAAAGGAGGAACCCGATGCGCAAGAGGATATCTCAACAGGGTGGTGATATCCGATTGCTACGCAAGAACTGCGGAGAAGGAAGCCCTCTGAAGAAGTCAAGGTTAGCCGATGACAGCTCTTCTGGGAACAGTGACGAATCCGACACGCTGTCCCTGGCTGATAGGGAATTCAACAGCAGCGGCGGGGAACCTCCAGAGTCGGACACGATGCAGTCGCGCCGGGCAGACAAAGGGAAAGCAGCCGACCGTGGCGGTGGCCCTCTTCCAGGGCGGACCCCTCGGGAAGAGGAGAGCAGTGAAGATTCGACTGACCCCATTGCACAAGACGATTACGATGACTATACTATGGAAGAGATAATGGAGAAAATCCAGGCCATGGAAGAGGGCAATGGAGAAGCTGGCGAGGAGCTGGGGGTGATGCCAGGCAGAACCGTCAGTCGTGGTGCTCTTGCGCCAGGGGAGGAAAGAGGCGAGGGCTCTCGTCGTCCTCCACAACGGACCGGAGAGCTCGAGGAATGACCTGTGGCGACTACCCCATAATCGGACAGAATGAGATTATGATGACAGGAGCTAAATTCACCAGAGCTAGGCATTGGTGCTGTACATACTCCAACCCGCATGGAGAGAAAGAGGAGTATGAGTGTATGATATTAGAAATGAAAGAGCATGTCGAGATGTCGGCGGGGACGGATAGGGAGGAATATACCCAGCGACACAAAGGGGAGGAGCATTCTGGTTTTTAGCGGTTGGCTTCAAGTCGTGTTTCAGCATTTTGCTTGCTCAAGGGGTTTGAGCGGTTTGGCTGTATACGTTTGATTTTAAATTGTTTTAAGACATTTCGCTTGATTTTCGCTTGATTTTTTTTTTTTAACGATACCCGGCCTCTGACATTTCTCTTTTACCTTGAATGTACCATACCATGCGTCTTTGCATTGGGGTGAATGACGAGATGATGGCCTCGAACGGAGCCTCCGTGCAGTTATTGCGTCCATCCATGATGTCCTTTGTGCGTGCGGGGACCCGCATACCGGTTTGCGCCGGGGCGGCCCGAGAAGAAAAGATGAGTTTTGACTCAGAAAATGAGCCAGAGCTTACACTTGCAGGTTATGGCTCTAATAATGCATTGAACGTACAATTCATTGGAGGATGCTTTACGAGAAATGCACACATTTTCCTTTGTCCAATGTTCTGGAGGCGGGCGAGGTGAGGTGCACTTTTATGCTTGAGGGGTCACCACATATTGACCATCTACGTCGTCTTATTGGGTGGTTCGAGATCAATGGGCGGTTAACAATGATGGATTATTGGACTGGAGCCATTCTGAAAAGTGAGTGGGAAAAGCGAAAAGCCGCCAACTGCAGGGGGTTCTTTGGAGAGATGATAGTCACTAGTATTACTTCGTGTTAGCCGTAGTACTCCGTAGTAGAAATATCCACAACCCCTCAATTGTCTTCGTATATGATTATATCCATTCATCAGACGGGACGAACATCATCTTTCTTTTCTCTCTCTCCCTTCTTCTCTTCTTCCTCAGCTATCCCGTCTTTATATGTGGGACCCATTGTATGTTCCCTTGCTCTGGTCCGTTCGTGCACTGCCTCACTTTTTTTCCTCTCTCTGTCTCTAATGTGCAAGTGGTTATGATCTTCACTGCACGGCCCGATCCTACACTCAGCCTCGGCGTGGCAAACCCACTTCCCGTCGGAATGAAGGAGACATAATACTATTTTCTCTTTTTTACTCTTACAATTGCTCGAAAAATACACTTTGGATCATGGGCTTCTTTACTTGGGGCCATAAGGCCAAGGAGCCTTCGAAGAAACTCAAGTCGGCGTCGCTCACTGAGCCTCCCAACGTCTTTATCCCCGTCGCACCAGTTTACCGTCAGCAAGTCAATGCGTCGACTCCACAGCTGAGTGGCGGTCGTGAGAAGCATGTGAACAAGAAGAAGAAGCAGCAGCAAAAACAGCAACAGCAGCAGCAGCCACCGAAGCAAGAAGGGCAACAGATGCAATTATACCAACCGCCGCCATCGTCGCAGCACCAGCACCAACAGCACCAGGGTCATCATACATGTGGCCCTTTCGTCGTCAATCAACACTATTACCTCGGTGGTCAAGCACCGCAGCATCAATCTCCACAGCAGCCACCACTACCGCCTCCACGGCACCCATACGCTGCCACCGGTGGCTTCTCGTCATCAGTGGGAAACATCGCGCAAAACCTAAAGGCCGTGCCTAGCTGCGGCGATGGCCTGGCAGCCTGGTACGGCTACAGCGCTGATCTCGTGTCGTCGACCGTGAATGCGTGCGACGACATCTCGCGTCGACTCAACAAGGTTCTCACCCTGATTGACGGGGAGCACCTCGCCGGTGACGAAGTGGACCTCTTTACGTGTCGGACTCAGGTCCCCGAGAGCTCATCTTCTGCTGGACGGAAAAAGGATGGGAAGAAGTCGTCGTCGTCCAAGAGCCGTGATAGCTCCAAGGACAAGGAAAAGGCACTGTCTGCCAGCCATGATGTGTTTGACAAGGTGAATGCGTATGCCAACTCGCGGCTGCCCAAGGACCTTCCGCCGTTCGTCGTGTACACAGCCACTTGGCCGCTGCTCTGTCTGGCAGCCAAACACTCGCTGAGTGTCTACGACCGACCGACGGGGGCAGAGCGGGAGACGCACGTGTCGTCGGACTGGCTGACGGGCACAAAGGCCATGTGCATCAAGTCAGTGCCCATGGATGACATGGAGACGATTGTGTTTGCTGTCCGCGGCACGGCGAGCTTCATGGACTGGGCCGTCAATCTCAACGTCGAGCCCAAGTCACCGACAGGCTTCCTCGACGACCCGGGTAACCTGTGTCACGCGGGGTTCCTGAGCGTCGCACGCAACATGATACGCCCCGTGGCGTCGCGGCTGCGACAGCTCCTGCGTGAAGACCCCTCGCGTTCCCGCTGCAGTCTCCTGATCACGGGCCATTCGGCCGGTGGCGCCGTAGCCTCGCTTCTGTACTCGCACATGCTGGCGCAGGCGGCCGAGTCGCAGAGCGAGCTCAGTCTACTGACCAGTCGTTTCAAGAGGGTCCATTGCGTCACGTTTGGCACACCGCCAGTCAGCCTCATGCCCCTAACTGGACCTGCGTGTCCACGCCTCCGGACTAACAGTCTTTTCCTGAGCTTCGTCAACGAGGGCGATCCCGTCACTCGCGCCGACAAGGGTTACGTCAAGAGCCTGCTTGAACTCCTGGGCTCCCCGTCGCCAGATGCGAAGCACAGCAACAGCAGCAACAACAGTAGCAAGTCTCGTCCGAAGAAAAGCAGCAGCAGCAGCCCTGTTGTTGCTGCTTCTGCTTCTAAACCGACTTGGCCTGTTCCGCCGTGCACGTTGAGCAACGCGGGCACTATTGTTGTCATGCGGGGTCACCGCCATCATCGCCGACCGTCTGGTCATCGCATGGCCACGGTGCGCCATCGCCTCGAACAGGGCGTCGCGGCTCACGTGTGCCAGGATGACCAGCTGCGTGGCGTCATTTGGAGTGAACCCATGGCACACCTTATGCAGCTTTATGCTGGGAGGATTGAGAGCCTTGCTGTGCAGGCTGTCACGGGAAAGTACATGTATGATTGACGATATGGACATATACCCAGGGTTCGGGCCACCTTCTTCTTATGTTTGTTTGTTTCTTCTTCTTTTCAGCTGAAATGGGATGGTCCAAGCTTGTTCAGCGCTGAGGGTTTCTTTTCTTTTTCTTCTTTTCTTTTCATGATATTAACGAATTTCATGCGATGTTGTGAGTTAAATCACCGAGATACCAGATTCTTTATATATATATTCAATGATTTTCTTTTCTTCTTCTTTCTCACCTTTCCCTCTACGCGATTGTTTTCTTTTCTTGTTTCGAGCCGCCCCTTGAAGATGCATGCAGTGGAAATCAGAACCTCGGAGCTTTGTTGGGATGCAATGTAACATCTGTATGTACAGGGGCGTGATATGACAGGTGACGAGATCCAACACGATCTTTGTCTTAACGCCATCCTGATATTATCACAGAGTACCTATATGAACACGATTGAACGAAATGATTGACACGAACATGCAGGTACGAGGTACGAGTACAACGTAATATACCTGGACCTGGGCTTGCCTGTACCTGTATGTATGGCCTGTTGACTGCAGCTTTAATTACTATTATGCTTCTATGAACAATAATACAAAGAGAATAACAGCGCTGGCCTAGGAATCCCGCCCGACCCCCTTTCCCTACCCGCCTGGTTGGCTCACCCCTTGTCGATGGTCCGTCCCACCCTTCCCTTCTTTTTTTTCTTCTCATTTTGCGGGCGCCACCCACATAATATGCGAAAACTGCCTGCCCCCTGCTACCCCCCATGGGCGCGTCACCTTGTCTGATCGGGTGGTGAAAAGAAAAGAGCTGAGAATCCTCAATAGGGCTTTCTCAAAGGGCATTGAAAGCCTGGGGTGAGGCTGCGGCAAGGATAGAGCCATCAGCCAGGGGTCCTTGGAGGACATATATTATCAGTGCAACCCTTTTCTCACTCTTGGAGATGACGATGGACATGTCATTTTAATTTCTTCTTCTTCTTCCCGTGTCGGTCATCCCGTCTCTTTTCAGGCACGAGTACTCGAGCAACTGCAACAGTAGCATTGAATATGCATCTTTCCGCTTCCCTCCAAAACTCGTGTTCTCTTGACCCAAGGGGTAGTAGAGAGCAAAGGACTGGAGTCAATTGAACTTCCCGTGTGTCACCAGCGATACCGTTTGCTCCGGGTCTTTCGGACTAGTAGCTTAGTGTGACTGGCGATTACTTGCTGGTGAAACTAAACAAAGAGGAGGGTCCATGTAATTAAAACAATCCCCCCCGCAGCCAAGTTCGAACAAGGTCAACGTGCCCGAGTGCCGGTGTTGGCAACTAGCGCAGGAACCAACGGGTTCTCCAACTGGTCGAATCTTTCCTCATCACTGCCTGGCAGTGCCTGGTAGGTTAGTACTCCGTACAGGTACGGAGTTAATTAACTTGTTTGGGCCTTCGGCAGGGGGGTACGGGCCAATCTCTGTCGTTGGCTGTGTTGATGAGGCTGTGTTTGTCCTTTTTCCCTTCCTCTTTTCTGTTTCTCTTTCTTGTGTATGGCTTTCCTTCAGATAGTCTTCCTTTTCGATATACTCGATCTTGACATGCGGGGAAGATGTGTTGATGAGACAATGTCTGGGCCAGGGGGGGTCAAGATACATAGTCGTATACTCGTACTTGTAGACCATCACAAGGACCTAACTCCCAACTGCTGAACCTGTTCATGAGAACTCGCCATTCGATAAGAAGAAAAAAGACCCCTGGCTCAACCTGAAAAAGCGACAACAACGTCCTGCCATGTGTGATGGACGGGTCCCGTCTCTTGTCACATCCTAGTGCAACACTGTCGTCCACCTCGATTCGCCGAGGCCGTTACCTCCAACAGGCTCCAAGTGGGACGAAGGGGGGGTTTACTCGTAATATCAGCACATGAACCCTGTCCATGTCGACGAGTGAACTGTAAGGTCGCCGTCCGGGCTCTGTTAGGGCAATTTACAACGTACAGATATAATCTTCTTTTTTGTTCCCTCTCAATCTCATCCTGCTAGCGGCTTAGCGAAGCTCATCGGTACTACTAGACGGGGTCCACACACACACATTCACTCACTGAACTTACATTCGGCTCATGTTGTTGTTGGTGTTGGTGGTTGACAGTTCGGGTTCGCGTTCCTCTCCTTCTCTCCTGGGCCCGTCATCGTGCGTCGTCCGGCGTCTCGCGTCTTGTGCTGTTTTCTCGAATCTTGGTCAACCTGCATATTCATACATACCGTGCCCTTTCCCCATCTCCACCCTTGTAACTTGCTAGTTGCTACTCGTACTTGTACTTCACGGGCCACTCCGTTTCTCATTGTTTCTTCCCTGTCCTTCTACCTTCTATACATGTAACTCTCTCGTTTTTTTCCCCTCTCAATTTGTGAACGCACGGGCTGTGCGGTTCTTTTCCTGCCCTTACACTCCTTTCCCCCTTCTCTTCTTCTCATTGTTTTTACTGAACCAACAAAATCACATTCTTTCTCGATGGGCGGTGTGATATTCCTACGACTTTGACGCCACTGCCTTTTTCGTTGGTGTTTTCGATCGTTGCTTCCTATTTCGTCAATCAACTAGTCGCTCCTTCCCACCACAACACACAGCATACAGCCTTGTAGCTGGTCGACCCTTCTCATATTCACGCCAAACAGTCAGAACTGCCCATCCTCCATTGCCCTCAATTACGGCACCAATCTCAGCTTTTCCACTGTCGGCGCTTTGGCCACTTTACTCAGAAACCTCTTTGTCCTTCACCTTTCGTTCAGGACGCTCCATCCCACCAGCGCATTGAACCCACAGACTGGCCGATCTTGTAAGTGGGCTCCAGAACGCGCGCGCCACCGTCTCACACGACACATTGGGGACAAGGCACTGTAGCTGACAGCTTCTCCGTGCGACCCAGAACGAGAAGCGAAAAGAGACAATATCACGAAGACGACAATGCGGATATCTAGTACTTTATCCTAACACGAGTCACCGCTGACAACGGTCACGCCCACAACCATGTCAACATCCACAACCGACCAGGCCCGCCTACGGGCCAAGTCCTTCGATGCTCTGAGCACGTTGAGCCGTCCGCAAGCCCCCAAATTCATATTTGATGCCCCGAGGCCGAGCAGCTCGAGACGAGCTGCCATGCCGCGCGCCACGTCAATATCGGATATACAGAATGCCGCCGCCCGCCTGACTGCAGCACGCAGCCGCCTCGATGGTGGCGATTTGAACGAAGCGGAGGATACCATCGACAATATTGCTCGTGAACAGATTGATAGGGAGGCCATACGGGAACTCGGCCAGTTTCTTCGGACCACCGGCCCTCGCCCTTCTCAGACCGAGGATCCTCATGATCGCTGCTTCGGCAAGGCGCAAGAAGGCTCCAACCGCCGATGGTCCATTCGCTCTCTGAGGAAAGGCGACAAGCCTCGCCAGATCGCCCCGAGCCCGTCCAACGACGCCGCCGTACTCAAGACGACCATAGGCGGTCACTCCTACAGGGCTATCGCAGTACCATACGCTCCCTTTGACGGTCATCGTCGAATGTCGTCACTCCAATACCGCATGTCGGCCTTTCAGACACCACACGTGGCTCCCGTCCACAGCCGCGGCCCTTCGGTTGATGGAAGGCATTCTTCCGGCGATATCCAGATCCCCCCTCGGGGAGCCAGCACTCGCGCTCGGAGCCGTTCACAGCTGTCAACCAAATCAAAGAATGGGGATATTGCCGCTGTCGTTTCACGGTCATCGTCGCGTGTGGAAAAGAATCCATACAGGGTCTCAGTCAGAGTGTCTACGGCCGAACCTGGTGTTCGGTCTTTTATGCGCCTCGTGGATCAGTGGCTCGATGACCAGAACCAGTCTCCGTCCGCAGAGCAGGATTCAAAGCAGGCCCTCGTAGGGCCACAGCGACCGCTTATTCACAGGACAAAGCCCTCAGCCGCCACCCTTGCCCCCGTGTCAGAGCCAGGCGATGAAGACCAGCAGAACAATGAGATACCATTTGATGTCCACTCCATCATTCCCAATTCCGAGCCAGAGCCCCCAGCATTGTCGCCGTCTATATCGACTAAAGCAACCCCCGAGGTCGGCTATGGGTTCCCCTTTACGCCGCCCCTTCGATCCAACGAGCCAAAATTCAAAGACGTGTCCATTCACCATGATGAAGACGGCAAGGATCCTGCAGATTTGCTCTCGAAGATGCCTGGCTTTGGTCTTCAAAAGGAAGACATATCCTCGCCAAGGAGCGACTCGCCCACCCTCAACCAGCCGAAAAAGCTGGCCAACATTCAGGTCGAAAACTCGCTACGTGTGCCTGCAAGCAAGGTGCAGCCCGACTCACCTGGATTTCCTGCCATGCTGGCCACCATGTCATTCCCTTCTCCTCCCGAGAGCGTCCGCTCCCACTCGCCCACCAGCAGCGTGCACATGTCTACACCTCCCCTTCCAAGCATCCCGCATCACTCGACAGTGCCGTCTCTTCCGTCAGACCTCAATGAGCGTGTGATGAAACAGCTGCCACCGATACCAAGGCCGACGCTGCCAAGGCGACATGAGTCTGAAGGGGGCATGCTCAACAAATTCCTATCTCAGAACCCTGTTACTGGAAGCATGAATGCATCAGATTCTGAGCCCGCTGTCTGTTCGTCCACATCCCAAGATTTTTCGCAGCATTTTCGGAAATCTTCTGAGTTGACACTCGGCAACCGGACGCCGGGGCCAGGGGACGCGACAAAGAGTGGAGATAACCTCAGGCAGCAAGGTATGCGAGAAAGGGTCAGTCTCGACGACAGCCAATCTCCCCGACACTCCATGACTAGCACGCTCGCGTCGTCGCAGCAGTCGGTATCCATGAGCGAACGCCAAAGCCAGTCCCTAATGAGTGACACGTCAACGGCTACGGAAATCTTCACAAAGAAGATTACCGTGCGGGGCGATTCCACTGCGGAAGACACGTCGGTGGCTGGTGACAAATCTTCCGACTCCAAGAGAGCCTCGCTCAGATCCACGGGATCGGGAAGCACTGGTGGTACTTCGGCGAGCCTTGCGGAACGGCGGATGGCGCGTCGAGCACGGGTGCGCGAGAAGTTGCAACGGGACCTTGAAGCGACAAAGAGCGCCAACCTCAGGATTCAACGGCCCGGACCCACAGCTGGGGCTGTCGACTCGCCGGTCCTGGGATGGTTCCCCTCTATGGAATCCGAGGGAGCATTAAACACCCATGGAAAGTCACCTCTCGCTGGCACCCCAACGGGCCCTGGAGAAGATGGGGAAGGTAGATCTTCGCCAGAGCCGTTGGAGGAAAAGCCATCATCAGACCTTCCTCTTCGCCGCAACTCCTCGGCTCAGGAGGTGACAGCCCAGATCCCCGAGACAGTGCAGGAAGTGACATCCCCTACGTCGCCGTCAACGCCTAGGCCAACCAGGCACCTGACGCTGTCGCCCATTATGGTACAGGTGACGGAGCCCGAGGAGATGCCAGCCCCGTCCCTAGCCATGTCGCCCATCATGGTGGTGGCCAGCATGGAACCGCCTCAGTCTCCATCGTTGACACCGTCGTCGTCATCGAGCCTGCGCCCCCTGTCCCTGCTAGCCCCAGGGATGGTCCCCAGCGTCCCACCTCGCTCCGCGCTCCGGGCCGACACCAAGTCCAGCGGCCGTCATCGTCCTCTACCCGTCAGAGTGAGCAAGAATCCGCTGGAATTGAAGGTCAACACAGGCCATAACAACAACTCGAAGCGCTACAGCACGCCGGCCGTGCCGAGTCCGCTCGTATCACCTGAGGTGATGACACCGCGCATGAGCATGCACCTGTCCCGAACCATCAAGTCCAACTCAGCCCCTCCTTCGTCGACGAACAACTCGCCTGGTCGAGCCGAGCATCGCCGCAAATTCTCCCAGAACCCCCTCGACAAGGAGACGTCCTGGCTGAGCCAGCACCAGCGCGAGACTGCCGAGGAGTGGCGCACATCAGCCCTTCGGGAGCGTTCAAGGCGCGAGGGAAACAACAACCGCCTCAGCTACTACAGCAGCCAAAGTCTGACGGCCCGTGGTGCTGTAGACGACGAATCCGACTCCTCCGACGTGGCCGACAAGTACCGCAGCAGCAGCCTGCGTGCACTCAACGCCAACGCCAACCACATGGTAGCCATGGACCAGGAGGTCGGACTAAATCATGCCGAGCGACGTCTGCTGCGCGTCCTACTCCCGCTTCTCGAGAGCATGGACACCACACTCAAGGACATGAAGCAGGGGAGTGGTGGTGGCGATTTGTCATCGAAGCTCGCCGACTCTGCCAAAGCGCTCGCCGAGGCCGAGGAGGAACAAGCTTCCGACTCCTCCCCCGTGGCTCAGGATAGCAACAACAGAGCTTCTGACCTGTCTCTGGCGCTCGAGTCTGCCAGGGCACTTGCCGAGCACACGACTGCTCTGACGAATGAGGAAGTCGACGCCGATACTTTGACTCTCGACTCTACCAAGGAGATCACCACCTCGGATCAGAAATCCAGTAGATCCGTGGCTTCTGGCACTGAGACCTGCACTCTTGACTCTGCAAAGGCTCTTGCCGACACCATGGCAGCCGAGTTGACCAAGTCGGAGTCAACAGACCATCAAGACGAACCGGTCGACGCTGTGGCTCAGGAAGTCAAGATTTCGGAATAACTCTTTGTTCTTTTTCCTTCTTTTTATATCTTTCACATGTCTATTTCTTTTTTTCAATCTTTTCTTTCATGTTCATTTCTGAACATGTCTTTTTTCTTTCATTTGTTTTGTATTTTGATGTTGTACGTGTATCTAGATACCATGGAAGCAATTCGGGGGATTATGGAGATGGGGGATATTTTGAGCGAGCGACGTATTCAGTCTTTTTTTCAACTTTAATCTTTATAATTTTCCTTTCTCAGTCATTGTTCTTTTCATTTACATTGACTTTATTTTTCAAAGACCATATAAGTTTCCGGAATGTAAACACTTGGTGTGTACTAGTACCACTGCAATATGACCCGAGCATGTCACTTCTCTGCCTCCTTTAAAAACCGCAAGCATACTTCATAACGTCACATGTAGAGGCATTCACCAAGATCAAAGTGCATGACATTGCTATATACCAGGCCAAAGAAAGCCCTATTTAAATAAATAAAAAAAAAGTAGAAAATTGAAAAACGTATATAAGAGATATAAAAGTTATCCAAAAAAGGAATGTGTCTTCGTTGAACCAGCCAACGCCCCCTCCTGTGGCATTCTAGCCTTTGCTGAAAAACGTTGTTTTTGTAAAACATATAAGCAATTTTTCCTCCCGCCATTGAATACAAAGAAAATGTGAAAAGTAAAAAAAAGGAAGAAGGAGTATAAAAAAAGGGGTTTTGAGTATATAATAAAAAAAATGAGAAGAAAATCCGGAATAGTTATGGGTTTTGTTTTGCTTCTCCCGGAATGCTAGAATAGAAAGATATGAATACACGCTAGGAGATGAAAAGTTGTTTGGGAAGGGATAGATAAGAAGATATAAGAGTCGTTTGTGGGGGTTACTGCAGTCCACTGAAATCAATTCCCCCCGTCATGGGCATATTGACCATTGGTCGTGGCGCTTCCGGTGGCCTCTGTAGGGATTGGAAGTCGTTTACTGCGCGCATCTGGTGGGGTGTAGGTGGTGGTTGCAGTTGAAACGTTGTTTGCCGTTGCTGCAGTGGCGGTGGTACTTGTGATTGCTGCTGTACCTGCTGGTGCTGCTGTTGCTGTTGTTGCTGCTGCTGTTGCTGTGCTCGCATGATGGGGTGTGATGCTGGCACGGTGGCCGCGTTGATGGACATGGCGTTCATGTGCGGCGGCGGTTGCTGCGGGGTCTGCTGTGGCGGCGGCTGTTGACCCATGCTGTTTGACGGGTCGTGGCTCATACGTGGAGCGGTAGTAGGTTGTTGCTGGTGCTGTTGCTGCTGTTGCTGTTGCTGCTGCTGCTGCTGGGCCTGGGGAGGTGGTGGTTGGACGTGGCCCATCGGTGGCGTCGGCTGGTGGTGGTGGTGGGCGTGGCCCATGGGGCTCATGACAATGTCAGGCATTGTGAATCCACCCATTCCCGCGGGGTAGTCCATGCTCGGAGACATAATCCCGGGGGATCCAAAGGAGCTGTTAATGTCCGATGCCGAAGGCGGCGGCTGCGGCGGCGCGGCCTGCTGCGTCGTCGGGACGGTCGAGGTCGAATGGTTCGAGTTGGTCGTCTGCGAGTCGGGTGTAGCGCCATTCATGTCCATGGCGTTGGCGTACTCGCCGTCGTACTCCTCGACGGGGAATTTGCGATCGTACTCGGTCTCCATGGCCATCTGCATCTGCGGCGGGGGCTGGGCCATGCCAGCGGTACCGAAGCCGTCAAAGATGTCGATGTTGGCCATCTTGGGGTTCTCCGGAGCGTTCTGCAGCATCGGGTTGACGAGGCCGGGGAGAAGCTCGGCGGTCTTGCTCATGAGGGCGGGCAGGAAGCGGTGGTCGCCGTTGCGCGACATGGCCACAATGTTGAGGAGCTCGTTCATGTGGCTGCGAGGGCCGGGCCTGTAGGAGACGGGAGAGTCGGGCTGCATGGACAGGAACTCGATCATGATGTGGGTGACTTCCATGAGTTTCTCGATCAGGCCAGAGTTCAGAAGCTCGAGGCCGTGACCCTGGAACTGCGAAGCCATGGCCATGAGCAGGTCGCGGGGCATGTTGCTGCCGGCGTACTGGAAGGACATGGCGTCGTCGTTGACAGATCCGTTAGTGAGCTGCCAGACGGTGCTCTTGAGCCACTGCTGGTTGGTGTGGTAGTCGGAGAAGGACGAGTCCTGGCAGATGTAGGACTGGGCCATCTCGTTGAGCTGCTTTCGGAGGCTGGCGATGTGGGGCGGGGCCAGGCTGCTGCGAGCCTTGTTCCAAGTGGCGACGAGGCCCTCGTCAAAGGGCTTGAATAGGCTGACGAGGAGCACGAAGGGGTTGAGCTGATGAGCCAGGGGGTCGGAGGGGTCGTCCCTGACTGTAGGCAGGTTGATTGTGGGCTGGAGGGTTAGAGGGCGGTTGCGCTGCAGAGCGTAAGCCCTCTCGGTGGCGTAGAGGAGCCAGAAGAGGCGGCGGCGACGGGTGGCATCGGCAGACTCCATCTGAAGGTAGTGCTCCTCCTTGTGCATGCCAGCCAGGTGAACCATGGTGGTGGCCTCGCGAAGGTGGTACCAGGCGCGGTCGTGCATCTCCTGGGCGTAGTGGCAGCCGTATAGGAAGAAGCTGGTGGCGACTGTGTTGTGGGTGATGGCGTCGAGATACTCGTAGCCCTTGCGAACGCGGATGGCCTCCTCAACGAGAAGCTGGCTGGAGATAATGTTGGCGCCAGGCATCATGTTGAGGTTGTACAGGTCGCCCGAAGGCATCACCATGCCAGGCTGGAGCATGACGAAGGCGCACAGGGATGTGATGAGGCAGTAAAAGTCGCGGTTCTGGTCCATGTAGGGAAGCTGCTGCTCGACCTGCATGCGGTCGAGAATGGGCAGCTGGGCGTACATGTTTTCAAAGTAAAAGTTGAGGCACTCCTTGATGATGTCGCCGGTCAGCAGTCCAGGTGTGGGAGTGAGTGTCACGGGGGGCGGGCACGTAGCATCCTGGAGTCGGCTCTGAACCTTGGCCAGGAGGCTCGTCTGGCGCTGTGTCTCCCTCAACTCGCTGATGACCTTGGCTCGCGAGCCCTTGGGGCCCTTCTTCTGAGGGACGGCATTGTAGGTGCAGGATAGGCTGGCCTGGTTGCAGTTGCGGCAAGGGTTGACTCCGTCACACTTGACCTTGCGACGATGGCAGGCGTCGCAGGCCCTCTTGACGGCTTGGGTCATGGCGGCGGACAGCGTCGGTCGCTCGCAGCGGCCGGTTGTCGTCGTCGTCGGGGAGAGCGGTGATGGGTATGCCGAAAGAGAGATGGTGTTTTGTCTTTGTCGGTCTGCTCAAAGCAGGTTCTTGTCGAGATGTCGATGGCAGGATGTAAAAGGCTGCCAGTCGTACGAGCCCGATAAATGGGGAGATCTCGGTGGCGAAGTTGCGACGGGAGGGAGGGGGGAAGATCCGACAGCGAGACAGGTACGAGATGCAAAAGGGGAGGGGAAGAGAGGGTTATTGAAGAGAACAACCTCCCACCCCAAAGAGAGAGAGTCGAAACGTCGTCAGGGGGGGACCAGGGGCGTTGGATTGCGGGGATGGCAGTTGACGTCGCGGCCACGTTGGTCGGGGTATGTTTGTTGTGACTTTTCTGCGTAGATTATATGTGTAGGGAGTACTCCGTACTGCGAGTATGATTGTAGTAATACTCGCAATGTGTGGTGTATGGATGTGAGAGAAGTGTGTGTGTGGGAGCGTCGAGGCGTGCAGGTGTTATTCGGCCCTTTCGATCGGGGTATGGAGGAGAAGGAAAACCTGGGGTTAACTCGGTACAGGAAATGCGCACGAGTTCGGCAATTCGTCGACTTTGTATCTCTGATAGTCCGAACAAGAGACCAGATCACCTCTGATATCGTCCCTGTCAGTCATGTGGCTTTCGAGATGATGACGGGAGAGAAGGTAAGACAAAAAGTGAGAGTGAATAGAAAGTGGTATAAACGACAAAGAGGCAAAAGTCTGCACAGGAAAAGAAGACGCACACGCATACGAGTACACGAGTACGAGTACTCAGCCAGCCTGGGGCACAAGAGAGAGCGGGAAGAGAGAGAGGGAACCAGAGTGGTAGAGACACATGGAAAGGGAGGGAGGGGGGCGAAGAGCGGATCCAACCCACCAGAAGGGTTTAGCTTCTTCTCCCAGGAGACAGAGAAAGTGAGGGAGAAGGCAGGACAGATTCGACAGAAGAAGGAAAAAAAGAGGGGGTGGAGGAGTGTGCCAGGGGGTAATTGGGGGGAAAGAAGTTGAGAACAAGGGGGGACAAGGGGGA